>OX463845.1:45098178-45680678 GCA_949825065.1 Odontocerum albicorne | reverse complement strand
ACAAAAAAAAAAACACCACACTCAAGAGCTTACACAAACCTCTTCCACAAGTCATTCGTCTTGCAAGCCCAAGTACTCAAGTAATTGGGCTAAGCCTGTTTTGAGAAAAAAAAAAAAAAAAAACTCCTGTCGCAATAACAACCACGCTCCGATCGACTGCCTAAACTGTTTTCCTCCCTTTACCTTTATTGAGTTTGGCACCCCATTGTATGCCATGGGAGCTAAATAGGCATATTGCCTTTGGCGAAACATGTTTTGACCCTAGGGATGGTGAACATTTGATCAGTTGCATGCGTGTCATGTGTCTCTGCTGAGTCTGCATCTTCCCTTCCTCTCGATGATAGTGCCAGAGAATGGATTTGAGGTGTAAGTTGGCTATGTTCAGGACCCGATACTCCCTGAAAAGCTCCGCTGTGGGTCTACCGAGCAGGAATCATTTACATTTTCTTTCGCACTGTGAATGTAATGTAAAATTTTTTTTTTACTTAAACTACAACTTTCCTATTATTTTCCAGGATACCTACTTGCTGACGAGGTTTCGATGTTTGGATGGGCAATGCCCGTGGCAACTTCTATTCTAGGAAGCATGTCTCATTGGATCCCAGTAAATCCAAGTTCTGGAAGTTCAGCTGGAACGAAATTGGATTCTACGATCTTCCTGCCATGATTAATTACGTCCTGGCGAAAACTGGCAAAGATAAACTACACTACGCTGGCCACTCCCAAGGAACCACATCCTTCTTCGTGATGGCTTCCCTGAGACCAGAATTCAACAACAAGATCAAGTCCATGCATGCCATGGCTCCAGTAGCTTATATGTCCAACCTGGTGAGCCCCTTGGTGAGGCTGCTTGCTCCTTTAGCGAACACTCTCGAGGTTAGTTGAGATTCCGATATTTTTTTAGCATAAGGTAAATATTCATCACAAATTTTCAGAGACAGTCTCTTAAACGAGATATGTGTTAGATATATGGGTGACGTGTGCAGCTTTAGGGAGCATTTGAAGTCAACAATTTTTAGGTTTTATCAAAATGTATGATGTTATATAAACACTACACACATACACTACACTACACCTAAATCCGAATGTGTTACTATCACTTATCGAATGATCTATAAAGGTTTCTTTGTAGTTCAACTTCCATTGGTAAGTTTTCTGCGGTTTTTTTACCAAATATGTGTTGCTGAACGTATACAGATCCGAGAAAGTACTTAATCTAATAACCGCAGTCACTACCTTCCTATCTTTACACTCAATTTATGTCTTTATGTTCTCGTATATGTATATTTATTTTGTAATACTTTTAACCTGTCAATAAAAGTGGGTTCGAATACCGAGTTAGGAAAGTTTGATCTCTAAACGGCGCTATAGAAATTGTCCCTTTATTATTATTATTATTATTATTATGTCCCAGTATATTTTTACACCTGAATTTACCCTTAACTTTTTTTTAAATTATTTTTAAAATCATTTTTCCTAAAATTATTCTTGAATATTAGAAAGAAATTAAATCAAATAGTTAAAGATTATGCATGTAATAGACGAAAATAAATTAAAGTATTTTAGTACAATGCACTGCATGCAGTTGTTTGTCTTAAGATGCACCTCTCTGTAAGTAACACTTAGTTGCAAGAATGTTTTCTGGCATGACTATATTTGGAGCGATAAAATATCACAGTTGAAAGTGAAGACAATTCGAGCTTTTATAGTTGTTTAAACAATGCGAGCTTTTAAAGCTGTTAGCCTTTACCTTCTTGTGCTAAAAAAATCCGCCCGTTCCGGTGATGTGTATTCAATACACATCAATACATATGTAAAAATGAGCGATTTTAAATCGGAAAAATAAGAATATTCATAGCCAATCGCTTAAATTAATTAAATTTGAAGTACGGAGGAATACCTAAAATCTGAACCCAGTATTCATTATATTTATAGAGATATTAAAGTTTTTAGAAGCAATGTGTACTAGTTACACATCACACGACAGGAAGGGTTAAAACAATAATGTGTTTATTGTGTGTGGTCTTAAGTGAGAAAATGTCAGGATATCCTGCTAAAAAAATCCAACACTTAATTAGTGCAATGCTTTTGCACACTCTTACTTATTGAGTATGGGGAATTTAGGAATTATAGTTCGGAAATTCTAGGATGAGTCCTGTGACAGCTCACAAATTTGCCCCAATACAACCTTATGTAATGTACGAGTATTTACCTAGATAGCTTGCTATTTATTAGAATTGAGGGTTTATATTAAAGTTGATAAAATAATTAAAATTACTGAACATCGTTACAAGGTTGTATTGGGGCAAATTTGTGAGCTGTCACACGACTCATCCTAGATTTTCCGAACTATAGTAGTATATGCTAAGATGCAATAGAAAAAAACATTGAGGGAGTTAATTCTTGGGTTGTTTGGAAAGTAATTTCGTATGCGAAATTGTATCAAATACTGGGACAGTGTTTTTCGATATTTTCTGTATCTCAGAAATCTCTCGTGTCGTACAACATAGATTATTCTCAATCAAACCTTGATTTGGTCATCATCAGTAGTAAACAGCTTTTCCAGCGTGGATTCTATCCTGTTTAGCTTAGACTTTTGAACCATTTTTGAATATTCTGAATACTATCGACGCTTGTCATTCTCTAGCTTATCTGAACATCTCATATTCGTCAATGCTAATATTTTGTTCATATCATATATATTATACTCTTAATAGTACAGCATTTAGCACAATAAAATTTAACGCAACTACAATAATCATTTTGTAGACCCGCTTTTGAGTCACGTTGAACACCAGTCAGTGATCACCATGGTCTCCATAATGTTTGTATCTTACGAGTGACATCTATTTCAATCAGCTTTAGCAAGTAATCAAATCTGGCCTGAAACACGATACGCAAAGTATCCAAATATAATTATACAGAATAGTCCAATAACTATAATTATTTTTTAGATGTCAGTTTCTTTTTCTTATAATACGAGGCGTATCCAGAAAGTAAGTGTACTGAGGCTCTCACGACCGGATGGATTTTATTTTTCGACATGTTGGCTACACTTTCATGTAGCCTGACCCTTCTTCTCCGCAACGAGACCGGTTCGAGGTCATTACGTTGAGAAGTGTCGACGCGACAACACGTTTCGTGAAAAATGTAAATCCAATCTCCCGCCAAGTGCGAAATACGGGGCGTCATCCGTTATCTCGTTTGGAAGGGAAAACCTCCGGTTGAGGTTTATAATGAGGTGAAAACTGCATATGGTGATAAAGCTATGAATCGTACAAGTGTGTACAAGTGGTGTCGCGAGTTTAAAAACGGTCGTACGTCTGTGCATGATGATCAGAGGAGCGGAAGACCTTCAATTGTGACTGACGAAATTGTTTTGGGACTGTCAAGGCATAATTTTACTTGAATATATGCCTCAAGGGGAGACCATCAACTCTGCAAGATACTGTGAGACCCTAAAAAAATTGCGGAGGGTGATTCAGAACAAGAGGAGAGGAATGCTGACAAAGGGAGTCTGCCTGCTGCACGACAATGCCAGACCACACACGGCCAACGCCACGAAGGAACTGCTCGCCTCGTTTAAATGGGATGTCCTGAACCATCCCGCGCATTCCCCTGACCTAGCACCTTCAGATTACTATCTCTTTACCTCCCTGAAGCTGCACATGGGTGGAAAAAGGTTTTCAACCGCCGAGGAGGTGGAGAAGTGGACGGAGGGGTTGGCGGGAAACTACTTCGAGGAAGGCATCAAAAAGTTGATACCCCGCTTCACCACCTGCATTGAGAGGAATGGCGACTATGTCGAAAAATAGCTTACATATGTACTACGGTAACCACGTAATTTTTTTGTTTAAATAAAAAAAATTGTAACCTACAAAAATTCAGTACACTTACTTTCTGGACTTACCTAGTATCTAATAATATTGTTTTATTGTTGTAGTCATTAACATCTCTTATTGGAATGAACGAGTTCCTTCCAAATAACGAGTTGATGACCATCGCTGGGAACCTGCTGTGCAAGGATAATGCCATCTTCCAGCCTGTTTGCACCAATTTCCTTTTCTTACTTTGTGGATACAACCCTGAACTCTTTAATACAGTAAGTTTTTTTTTACATTTTTATGAAAATAATTTACCTAATGTCGTGAAGCCGAAAATGAAACGAAACATACTATATGTGAATAAGCTATTGTGTAACATTATTCCAATTTCGCTATCGAAGTAAAACGAGTCGGATATTGGAAATTAGGTTGCTAGCAATAATAAATTAGATCGTTTATTTTTTAAACTAAACATATGTTTTGTTCTTTTTTACAAGTCAAATGAAAACACATTTATTGTCGTTCATATTTCGAATAAACACGCACTGAAAAATAAGGTTAAGTGAAATATCACACAATACAATTATATTAAATGAAATATCACACAATATTATAATAAGTGAAAAATCACACAATATTACATTAAGTGAAATATCACACAATATTATATTAAGTGAAATATCACACAATATTATATTAAATGAAATATCACACAATATTTTATTAAGTGAAACTTTACACAATATTGTATAATATTAAGTTGAATATCACACAGTACTGTATTAAGTGAAATATCACTCAATATTGTATTAAGTTAAATATCACAATTAAGTGAAATGTCACACAATATTACATTAAGTGAAATATCACACAATATTATATTAAGTGAAATATCACACAATATTATATTAAGTGAAATATCACACAATATTATATTAAGTGAAATATCACACAATATTATATTAAGTGAAATATCACACAATATTACGTTAAGTGAAATATCACACAATATTAAATTAAGTGAAATATCACACAATATTATATGAAGTGAATTTTCACACAATATTAAATTAAGTGAAATGTCACACAATATTATTTTAAATGAAATATTACACAATATTATACTAAGTGAATTTTCATACAATATTATATTTAGTGAAATATTACACAATATTGTATTAAGTGAAATATCACAAAATATTGTATTCAGTTAAATATCACACAATATTATAGTTAATGAAATATCACACAATTTGATGATTTTTAAAAAGATAATATTTGAAATATTGTACAATAATAAAGAAAGAATGTGCATGTAAGATGAGTGAGGATAAAATAATCAAGTAAATATATATGGATGAACGAAAAGAGACAAGGAAAAGAGGACGTCTGAGAGTTGCATGAAAGGAGCATGTAAGTCAACTATTGAAAGAGGGTAAAGTGAAAAATATGAAGAATAGATGTTGCATGAGACGAACTATGGTAGTGGTAGAGACGATGGATGTCTGAAAGGACCGGAACGAACGGCGCTCGGTCCTCTCTGCCTACGCCTTAAGGGGCATGGCATGATGGAATAGAATATAAGTAGGTTGAACAATGAACAAGTATCTCTTAATTGTTTTCGCACATTATTGGATGGACTTTTCAGTTAGAACTCGTATAATATAAACACGTTTAAGATTATAAAAAGCTCTTTATCCATTTTGAAGGAATGTTAACCCTTCAATGCGCGATTTTTTTTATATTTCAAAAACAAAAATATATTTATGCATTAAATATGTACTGGAACATGAAAAATATAATAAAACTTTTTTTTTTTTTTTATATACGAGTATTTATATTTAAATAAAAGAGTAAGGTTCATATATGAATCACTGCGCATTTGTAAGTTAATTATATGATATCATGATATAAATGAAATTATATATTTAACTTCACTTACAATATTTTACACATATGTACTAAAGAATAAAAGAAAAAAATAAGATTACCTTGATCACCAATAATAAAGTAATTTGATTTCAAACTGGAACAAATCACAAAAGTCATCTACGCGCAACAAGTCAAACTTCAACTGCCAAATTGACCGGTAAAACAGTTTTCTATTAAACCTATGTGGTTTTAAAGCATGGAGATTATTGTATTACATTTGTAACAGCGCATGAGTCGTCGTTTATACCACTCAATACAAAAATATTTAGAAAAACTTTGGTTGATTCATATGTGCATCATTGCGCACTGTAAGGTAAAACGGTTATTAATGTTAGCAAATATTAATGTTGAAAGCCAGGTACCACCTATCGATTAAGACAGTGTTGTTAAAAATGCGCTACCTAAGAATAGCTATTATTTAACGTCTCTAGTACTTTTAACGTGGATTTTTTAGTAGCATGCTACTTAAGATCGAACTTAAAAATAGAAAGTATTTGAGTTTAACAGTTTAAAGAAAAACTGGATGCTAAATAGTTTTTCAAGATCTAAAAAAATCTATTTTCATCAATCTTTAATTTCTGCTGTTTAGCGACGTTTTACAATATTAATCTTCAGAATCATATTAAAGACTTTCATGTTCTCAGTTATCCAAATATATTCCATGCAATAGGGTCAACCTCTCCGAAAGTTAGATCAAGATAATTGGCTAAAGTTATCAATTCAATAAAGGTAAAGGTAGGAAAACCATTTAGACAGTCGATCGGAGCGTGGTTGTTATTGCGACAGGATTTTGAGTACTTGGGCTTTCAGGATGAATGACAAGGGATTTATGTGAGATTTGTGATTGTGTGCGGTATAGTGTGGGATGAATATTTTTGGTCTTTCTGGAGTGATGATGTGTGAGGAGTTGAATTTCGCAAGATGTTTCCAGTTGTAGTTGAGTGTCACTGCCAGGTTGATGAGAGCGTGCAACGGGGTTTTGTTTCTGTGTAATCAAAAATCGGAAAGAAGTATCGATTTATTTTTTTCATGCTAAATATCCTCAGTGAGATACAGGCAAAAGCCTAGTTTACTGGGGATACGACAAATGAAAGGCAACAAACCCAGATCCATTAAAATTGTATGTCCAAATCAAATTATCTGTTGTTTTTCTCAAATTGTGTATATTTCTTGTCATGTGTAATAATTAATAAAATAAAAATAAATAAATTAAGAAGAAAATAGACAAATCTTTTGTTGACTTATATATTTATTTTTTAATTTTTTTTACAGACAATGCTCCCAGTATATTTAGGACACACCCCAGCAGGAGCTTCGAGCAGACAATTCGTCCACTACGCTCAGGAGTACACGTCAGCCAAGTTTAGGAAATACGACTTCGGACGTCTCAGCAATTTGGCAGAATACGGGTCCTTCAGTCCACCAAACTATCCTCTAAGCCGTGTAACAGCTCCAGTGTTCCTTCACTACTCAGATAATGACTGGATGTCACACCCAGACGATGTCCACCAGCTGTACAAGGAATTGGGCAATCCAGTCGGCAAGTTCAGAGTACCTCATCCTAAATTTAATCATCTGGATTACATGTGGGCAACTCAAGTAAGACCATTGCTCTACAACCGAGTAGTCAGCTTGATGCAAGCTTATGAATAATTAAGTGGTTACTAGAGCATTATGTAACCTTCAATCTCATATTGATCCAGGAAAAAAAATAGCAACAGCATAATGACTTGGCAAGCCTTAATAGTGTATTGTCAGTTTTAAGTGGGTATTTTTTAAATTATTAGGTTGATTTCCACTGAATCACATATAACATATATTACGAACTTGATCTTACAAACTTCAGAACGATTAACCAATGATCAGAAAAGTTGCTATAGTTCAGAAAATCTAGGATGAGTCGTGTGATAGCTCACAAATTTGCCCCAATACAACCTTGTAACGACGTTCAGTAATTTTAATTATTTTATCAACTTTAATATAAGCCTCGATTCTAATAAATAGCAAGTTATTTAGGTAAATACATTACAAAAAATTAACAATAATGACAAATTAACACTGCTTGTTACAAATAAGCAAAAACGTGGCAGTTTGTTAAAATCAAATAATATTTGGTGACGTTTGTCAAAAGTCACTACGTTAGTCTGCATTGGCTAGGGATGGGGTATTCGATAATTGGATTTTCGATTTTTTTATACCTTAAATGAAATGTTCGTAATTCGTATTAAATCATTGTGTATCTTGGCCTTTTTAAAGATAGATACAAATCATACAATACATTAGAAAGTCAATATAATGAAAATTTGGAATTAAAACGTCAGTTTAGAGAAAAACAATTTTTGGATTTATAAAAAAACTATTAGATTCGTAAAAATAAACGATTTTACCCCATCCCTTTGAGACATGACGTTTAAAACGCCACACGACTGATCGTAGATTTTCTAAACTACAGTGTGAAATTTAACAATCTGATATGACAAACTGACATTTTATTTATGCAAGCCGTCATCGCGGCCAAATGGGATTTCAAATTTAGGATATTAAATAAAGTGTTTGCATATTTGTTTCAAATAATACAATAGCTTTTCTAAATTTTGTAGATTGAATTAAAGTAACAATAGTTTCGAAACCTTACTATAGAAACATTTATTTTACAATGTTTATCAATTTATTTTTTACGAGTATGTATATTGCTTTTTACAGGCAAACGTATTTTCCTTATTGAAAATGTATTATATTAATACACTAATTATATTTAAGATGTATTTGTAATTAATAAAATTTGTTAAAAGTTTATATGAATAAAAATATTGATAATTGAATTATTTTTTATTCGTCGTGAACTAAAAAATTTAACATTTATACCCTTAAGTAGTAAATTATCCACGATTAGTTTATATAAACTATCAAAGGCCAAACTTGGATAATACTAACTTATAATTATTAAAATTAACGAAAAAATAAAAAAAATCGACGTTTTCGATTCAATATAATATAAAAAAAGTATTTCAAGTTATTCCATAAACCATTAGAGAAATATTCAAAGCCTTAACTATGACCTGATAAAATCTGATTTGAAATCTAAAAAAAGTTTATTGATTTCCATTATCGTTTATAAATAAGAATTAATAAGGTCAGTAAAAGTTCATTTATAATGAACCAAATTATTTGAAGTATTATTTTTTTTGATAAAACAAAATTGATCATTTTTATCAATCATCATTTTTACCAATTGTTCATTTTGTCTAAATCTGATATCTAATTTTTTATTGCATTGAATCAATGAAATAACTAACTTTTTTTTCTTTTATACTCATAATAACATAAATCAAACCACACGGTAGATATAACACTCCGAAAGACATTATACTCGTAGAACGATGTTTCTTTTACATATTTTAAGCACAGTTTTTTTTTTGTATTGACAAATATTTTAAAAATGTTATATATTATAACAGTAATTGATTTGTAGTATCAAAAAAATGCTCAAAATTGATCAAATTTTTTTCTGATATTTAGATCTACTATATAAAATTAAACAAATGCTACGTTTGGTCAGTGTTATTGCATGGAGTGGAATCATGGACCTTCAAAGTTGGTAGTATGAACCGACTGGAGGCATTCGAAATGTGAATGCACTGGAGAATGCCACGGATATCCTGGACGGTATGGTCAGCAACACAAGGGTTCTTCAAAGAGCCAAAGTTGATAGAGAGTTGCTGACTTATATTAAAATCCTAAAGGTGTCCTATTTGGGTCATGTACTTAGAGGAGCAAAGTACAAACTGCTGCACCTGATCATCCAAGGCAAAATAGAGGGTCGAAGAGGTGTTATTGCATGGAGTAGAATCATGGACCCTCAAAGTAAGTAGTATGAACCGACTGGAAGCATTTAAAATGTGGATGCACCGGAGAATGCCACGGATACCCTGGACGGTATGGTCAGCAACACAAGGGTTCTTCAAAGAGCCAAAGTTGATAGAGAGTTGCTGACTAATATTAAAATCCGAAAGGTGTCCTATTTGGGTCATGTACTTAGAGGAGCAAAGTACAAACTGCTGCACCTGATCATCCAAGGCAAGATAGATGGTCGAAGAGGTGTTGGCAGGAGGCAATCTCCTGGCTCCGTAATATATGTAATTGGACTGGCATAAGGGGCGTTGAGGATCTTTTTCGGGCTTCTGGGGACAAAGATGCTTACTCCCAAGTGATATTCAACGTTGGAGGGACCTGACATGACTCTGGGAAAAAGAAGATGTAAAATTACTTTAAAATATCCAGTGATTTCAGCAAATTTATAAATTAAATGAAAATAATAATAATTCTGTTGCGAAGCACTTAATAAAGAAGGTTTTAAGTGCAGTGGCACTTTAAAAATGTGAAATAGATATAAAAATGCCAATATTTAATCAAATATTAATTTTGTATATAAATTTTCATTGTTTGCTACCGAATATTACTCGTTATCAAATTCAATGCCAACAAATGTTAACCAGTGTAAAAATGATTATCGTTAAATATGTAAATATAATGAATCCGTTATCAATCAAATAAATTCACAAGAGACATGTTTATCTTTTTTGGTTTTGTTAATAATATTGAGATTATAGTTATGAACTATCAAATAAAAGATTTGACGTGTGATAGATCGTACTCGATTGATATCAAGAGAAAATAATCTTCATTGTTTCAAAATAACAAATGGTTTATCTGTAAAACAATACATTTAACATAGCTACTTAATTCACCATTTATCATAATGACGTCAATGGATAATGATGATACAAGTGCCGCTGTTCTCGTGCACGAAATGTCAGAAAAATGTCACCTTTTATAATAATATAAATTCCAACTACCTCTGCTCCAAGACCATGTCTATCATTTTGAACAAACCTAAATTTAGATATGGCGTAATTGTTGTTGGATTGACTTCTATCAACACTCTTTGGAGTGTTGAACAATCCAAACTGTCCTCAATATGTGTTTAATTTTCTGAAATTGAAAAATTAATTTATTTTCTGAACATGGATGATCCCTTTGATGGCAAAATACAATACTTTGTATAAAAAGGATCACACGTGATCTTTCGTGGTTAACTCGGCTTTACTTGTCTCAATGAAATTTACTTCATCCTTATACTGTACGCCACTGGCACAAAGAACTGTAATAATAGGTGGATGGCTGCTGCGTGATGCTCGGAGAATTCAGCTCACGTTCAAAGTCGTAGATCAGTGAAAGGTAACAGGGTGAAGAGATTCCTCTTAGGCAGGTAGTAGATGGTCGCAAGTAAAACACACTAGGCAGATAGATATACGAGTTCTAAGGCTTATATTAAATTTTTAAAACGTGCGCATTTTACTGCACCGTCGATCTTTTGTCAGTGATTTGAGGGAATACCTTTTCCACTGTTGTGTCATATGTGTGTGCAGTGTTATTTATATGTGTATAATTATATTAAGTATTTGTGTGTTAATCTCTGGTTAATTTTTAGGCTCGATGAGTCTTTGTTTTAGATTTGAATCAACCATAGTTGGGCATGGTGACTATATTCAAAGGCGTACGATCGCTCATGTCGGCGGCCCTGGTGGCGCAGTTCAGGTAAGACGTCCTCCCACCCATCCCGGGGGTCTCAGTGAAGCGACTATGGTCAAGACGGTGGAGTTGAGGTGACGATGCTGGAGAAGACGGCGAAGAAGGCGCAAAGACGTAGCGTGCGGCGAGGCTTCATGAGCTTTATTTGCTCTTTATCTTGTACTTCACTACCATCTGAGGGGCTGTAGGCTGATGACCGAAGAGCGTAGACGACAATTGCATAGACCTTCAACAATCAACAGGGAAATATTTCCATAGATTTATATCAGGTGTAGGTGTAGAGTGTGGGGATGGGAAGGTATCGGCTGCGGCCTGTGTGATTGGAGCTTCCCCGCATTCGCATATGGATTGAAGACATATTCGGTGAGAAAACCGCAGAAAACTGGGAACTCGAGCTTCAGAGGACCTCTGGGCTCTTCCGTTATACGATATAAACACATTCGGCTTGTGAATGATTTATTTTGACTTTTGCGCTTCTTATGTGCGGTCAATCGCTCATCGCAAGCGCCTGTTTTCGCCGCTGCATGCAGTCACAACTCGCGAAATGTCACAATTTTCGTATGTTTTGCGCATGCAGAGGCCGGCCGATTTGCGATATAGTCTCGCGATGACCGCGCATTAATCTCATGACCGTTGCGGTCGCGACGCAGCGCGTACCCCAACAAACATAAATATTCATACAAAAATATCAAATAACATCAAAATATACCTACATGTCAAACATATATTAAACAATTTCCATAACATATATGTTTTATGATGACGCACACGTCCGAAACATATAATTTTAAGAAAAAAACTAATAAAGCATTATTTATCCCAAAATGTTCCTAGTTTGTAACTCCTTTATCAGGGGTAGACAACTTGTTTGTTTTCGTGATCAACTTTTTACGTTAAAAAATATTCGCGATCTACCTATTAAATGCGTGAAATTAAACACATAACAAAGTTATTTTCAAGAAACCTACAAGAAAGCTTCTTTTACGAATTCTCCATCAGAAAATTACGCATTTTTACTAAAATATTAGAAAGACTTGAATGATGTGATAGTCCTTACAAGTGATTTTAAAATAGATAATTTTGAACACATTTTATTGTGTTATACGAGTAGTTTGAAAAATCTAGGATGAGTTTTTTTCAGTTCGAAAAATCTAGGAAATTTGCCCCAATACAACCTTGTAACGATGTTCAGTAATTTTAATTATTTTATCAACTTAAATATAAGCCTCGATTCTAATAAATAGCAAGCTATTTAGGTAAATACATTACAAAAAACTAACAATAATGACAAATTAATACACCTTGTCACAAATTAGCAAAAATGTGGTAGTTTGTTAAAATCAAATAATATTTGGTGACATTTGTCAAAAGTCACTACGTTAGTCTGCGTTGGCTAGGGATGGGGTATTCGATAATTGAATTTTCGATTTTTTTTATACATAAATCGTAATTAGTATTAATCCATAGTGTATTAATACTATTTAAAGATATTTGGCCTATTTAAAGATACATACAAATCATACAATACATTAGAAAGTCAGTATAATGAAAATTAGGAATTAAAACGTCAGTTTAGAGAAAAACAATTGTTCGATTTATAAAAAAACTATTCGATTTATAAAAAAACTATTCGATTTGTAAAAAAAACGATTTTACCCCATCCCTTTGTGACATGACGTTTTAAACGTCGCACAGTTCATCCTAGACTTTCTGAAGTATAATAACATAGATTTGAACTCTTTAATTTGACTTCTTGAATCACTGTTTAACGCATAAATATTAAAGTCACAGTTTTTTTAATCACTTTCTACAGTTGTCGTAATAGCAGTAAAAAATTACTCAACTACCAACTGGGTTTGATATATAAAGGTCAATCAATGCACGAAGAATCTGTTGTCTAGTTAATATAATTCCTGACATCTGTCAAGGGACATCCAAGTTCGATTTCTTATGTATTTAAAAAAAATATCGCATTCTATTTATTCTCATGAAACCTTTAAACATATTATTTTTCTGGTTAGTTGAAGAAAATTGTCACTTGGCAGTAACCTTGCTAAGTGGTACTGCATGCGACTGTGTAAAATACACAAACAACTTAGAAAAAGTAAAATAGGTTAGTTGAGATAAATCAGGTATTCATAAACATTACAATTTTTTATTGAAATGTTTGAAAGTAAGAGACGCGATAATAAATGTATGTCAACGATTATTCCATTTACCCATTTATTCTACTTTCATTTTATAAAATATGTATAATCAAACGGAATTATTAACAGATGTTATCATTAAGATTAAGCACTAGGAGTGCTAATAGATAACACTCTCTCATGGCGAGATCAAATAAATGAGGTAAGCCGAAGGATCTTCTTCAGCCTTCATTCCCTTAAAGTGTTGCAAAGATTCCTTCCAACCAAAACTAAAATTTTACTCGTACAATCTCTGCTCTTTCCGATTCTGAACTATGCAGACGTATGTTACTTGGATGTTACAGAGGAACAGCTGGACAAATTACAGCGTCTTCAAAATGCGTGTCTAAGATTCATTTTCAACCTACGTAAGTACGATCATATAACTTCATACCAGAAGGCATTGAACTGGTTGAATGTTAAAAATAGACGCCAAATTCACATACTGTCTCTATTGTATAATATCCTTAACTGTCCCGTCGCCCCCTCTTATCTCGCCGAGAATTTTCAGCGACTTTCCAATCATGGATTAGCGCTACGCTCAAACAGAGATTGTTTATTGACCTTTCATCAAGGGGATGAAAGTTCCAAGCCTTTTTCAAATGTCAAGTGCTGCAGATCAATATCATAATTAATTTACAGACAGCTCGTCGATGGTTTTTCCTTCAATAATGACGACGAATTGCGGACATGGTTGGACGAATTCCTCGAGTCAAGACCGGATGGTTTTTATCGCACAGGCACTGATAAACTTGTAGAACGTTGGCAAGAAGTTGTAAATAATGAAGGAGAATACATTATTGACTAATTTGTCCTCTTGTTATCTAGAAAACGGACACAACTTATGTTAACAGCCAATATAATCCATATTCTCGTTTCGATATCACTTTAAGATCTCATTCCACCTTAATGTATTAAGTAAAGATTATGAGATTATATTTATTTGCGTACCAGTGCTACACAAGCCATCTTTTTATCATTTTCCCATAAAAGTGACAGTAGCTCCCGCCAAATTCTTCTGAATTTAATGGATTTGTCCGAAGATATATTGTTATTGATTTGTTTCAAGAAAAGTCACTTAATTTCCCAATTCTCACGTTCCGAAATCTACGAGTACTTTAGAATGATTATCTCTGCAATGGGGTACACTTATCATTGCGACTCAATAACATATTAATATTGATAGTAGATTAATGCATATGAGATAAGAATCTAGATTAAAATAATTTAATTATAACAGTTACGTCAAAATGAGATCAGATCCGTGTCAAATAGTATATCATTGTGCATTAAAAAAAAGAGAATACCCTGACGTCATATCCCTACGGTTAAAACGGAGGTAATTAATGCACATCGGTTTTAAGAAAAATACTGTCGGGCGTAATCGTCTAACTTCGGCTTTGTAGAGCGTCGTCTCTGTCTCTATAACGCTTGACAACGACTGACAAATCGCGACGGAGCACGTGTATGAATGACAGAGACGACGCTCTATAAAACCTAAGTTAGCCTCCGGTTAACCTACGGTTAAAAGGGAGGTAATTAATGCACATCGGTTTTAAGAAAAATACTGTCGGGCGTAATCGTCTAACTTCGGCTTTGTAGAGCGTCGTCTCTGTCTCTATAACGCTTGACAACGACTGACAAATCGCGACGGAGCACGTGTATGAATGACAGAGACGACGCTCTATAAAACCTAAATTAGCCGATTACACCCGATCGTCTTTTTCTTAACCCCGATGTGTATTAATTACCGCCGGGTACTTGTAATACCATTATAGCGTTGCTTACCAAACAATGATTTGTAGCCAGTAATTATTTTGACTTATGTAAAGGCAGAGGCAGAAATAATGAGTAAACCACGTAGAGATCTGGAAACGGATCTGAAATCTCGTGACCTGGAAACTTATCAGCATAACATATTTTCAAATGTTATCTTTTAGATTTTTACCAGGTTATATATTATTTATTTGAGAGGAGTGGAATTCAAAAACTGTTATACTAGAGAAAATGTAGGATGGTCCTTGAGACGTTTGAAATGTCATGTCTGAAAGGGATGCGGTAAAATCGTTTTTTTTTTTACAAATCGAATCGTTTTTTTATAAATCAAAAAATTGTTTGATTCCTAATTTTCATTATACTGACTTTCTTATGCCACATTTTTGCTAATTTGTAACAAGATGTATTAATTTGTCATTATTGTTAGTTTTATGTAATGTAATCGCCCTTTGTTCTATACCATAGATATCTGAGGATTTTTTTTGTATTTGTTCTATATTGTTTTTATATTTGAGCTGATGAGGAGCCCAAACCGTAGATGTATATTCTAATTTGGTTCTACTATAATTAGATAATTATATAAGTTTCGGAGGATATCGGTGCTGTTAAATTCTTTTGATATTCTCATTATAAAACCGAGTAGTTTTTAACAGTCCGATATCAAACGTGAGACATGGTTAACGAAAGTGAGTCCGACATCAAAGGTTACGCCCAAATCTTTGAATTCAGAAACTCTGTTTAGTGCCACTCCCTGTATAGTATACTGATGGTGATTGGTGAAAACGATCGACTATAAGATACACAGACACATTTATTAATGTTGAGCAGAAGATAATATTGCTCACTCCAGGAGACTAGGGAGTCTAGGTCCTGTTGTAACTGTGCACAGTCGTGAGGTGAATTGATCTTTTTGAAAATTTTCAAGTCGTCAGCGAACAATAATCATGTCGAGTGACTTATGGAATTTCGAATGTCGTCTTTTAATATGAGGAATAGCAGGGGACCTAAATTAGATCCTTGTGGTATACCAGATCTTGCGATAAATTTCACAGAAGACTTGTTACGGATTGTTACGTATTGAGACACTTGAACCTTTTAGTTAAGCAGTTATCAAAATATATTTGTACTAGGCGTATCCAGAAAGTAAGTGTACTGAGACTCTCACGACCGGATGGATTTTATTTTCGACATGTTGGCTACACTTCCGTGTAGCCTGGCCCTTTCCCTCCGCAACGAGACCGGTTCGAGGTCAGCACGTTGAGAAGTGTCGACGCGACAACACGTTTTATGAAAAATGTCAATCCAAACTCCCGCCAAGTGCGAAATACGCGGCGTCATCCGTTATCTCGTTTGGAAGGGAAAACCTCCGGTTGAGGTTTATAATGAGGTGAAAACTGCATATGGTGATAAAGCTATGAATCGTACGAGTGTGTACAAGTGGTGTCGCGAGTTTGAAAACGGTCGTACGTCTGTGCATGATGATCAGAAAAGTTCAAAACCACGATTTCAGCCAAGAAAATCATGGCATCCGTGTTTTGGGACTGTCAAGGCATAATTTTAATTGAATATATGCCTCAAGGGGAGACCATCAACTCTGCAAGATACTGTGAGACCCTAAAAAAATTCCGGAGGACGATTCAGAACAAGAAGAGAGACATGCTGACAAAGGGAGTCTGCCTGCTGCGCGACAATACCAGACCACACACGGCCAACGCCACGAAGGAACTGCTCGCCTCGTTTAAATGGGATGTCCTGAACCATCCCGCGCATTCCCCTGACCTAGCACCTTCAGATTACTATCTCTTTACCTCCCTGAAGCTGCACATGGAAGGTTTTCAACCAACGAGGAGGTAAAGAAGGAGATGGAGAAGAGGACGGAGGGGTTGGTGGGAAACTACTTCGAGGAAGGCATCAAAAAGTTGATACCCCGCTTCACCACCTGCATTGAGAGGAATGGCGACTATGTCGAAAAATAGCTTACATATGTGCTACGGTAACCACGTAATTTTTTTGTTTAAATAAAAAAAAATGTAACCTTCGAAAATTCAGTACACTTACTTTCTGGATATGCCTCGTAAATAAATGTATAATTAGATCTCCATTGTTGTATATACCTACGCATTAAAAATAAATAAAGCGATTAACGATAATGATTTATAAATGAATGAATAAAAACGCTTTTGAAACTATCGTGATATTTTCTGAATCAAACAATTTACTATGTAACGTTACATTCCTACAATATACTCGTATGATAAGAAAAATGCTTTAAACACTGAATGGAAAATAACATTTCCCTTTCATGAGCGTCTTTCCAATCATGGATCAGCGCTACGCTCAAACAGAGATTGTTTATTGGCCTTTCTAGTTTACCACTCTTCTTTTTTTACGACGTCCTTTACTGTCCATGCAGTGAGACTCTGCAATCAGTTACAAACCAATATAAGACTCGTTCCGTCCTTGGTATGCTTTAAGAAGTGACTGAAAAACCTCTTAATTTGTAGTCAGTAAAATAACGTGTTTCATTTCTGATTTTTCTTTTCCTTTCCTCTCCACCATCCCTTCCTTTCCTTTTGATTGATGATATCTCACTTTATATGAAAAAGAATGTTTGGGTGATTATCCGTCTTTGTGAGGTTCGTGGGCATGTGCTCACGTATATGTGTATGGATTTCGTGGGGATGGATAGTCATTTGAATGATTTATGCGACCACGTAACTTGCTTCTTTTACTTTGTCTGGTTGGTTGGAAGAGATTGCCACCTTGCAATAAGCCCCCCTGATTGTATTTGCAATAAAAGTGTTAAATAAATAAATAAGTTGCTGGGGGTTAGTTTAATTTCTAGTCAGTAAAATAACGTGTTTCATTCCTGATTTTTCTTTCCTTTCCTCTCCACCATCCCTTCCTTTCATTTTGATTGATGACATCTCACTTTATATGAAAAATAATGTTCGGGTGATTGTCCGTCTTTGTGGGGTTCGTGGGCATGTGCTCACGTATATGTTTATGGATTTCGTGGGGATGGATAGTCATTTGAATGATTTATGCGACCACGTAACTTGCTTCATTTACTTTTGTCTGGTTGGTTGGAAGAGATTGCCGCCTGGCAATAAGCCCGCCAGATTGTATTGCAATAAACGTGCTAAATAAATAAATAAATAAGTTGCAGGGGGTTAGTTTAATTTCTAGTCAGTAAAATAACGTGTTTCATTCCTGATTTTTCTTTTCCTTTCCTCTCCACCATCCCTTCCTTTCCTTTTGATTGATGATATCTCACTTTATATGAAAAATAATGTTCAGGTGATTGTCCGTCTTTGTGGGGTTCGTGGGCATGTGCTCACGTATATGTTTATGTATATCGTGGGGATGGATAGTCATTTGAATGATTTATGCGACCACGTAACTTGCTTCATTTACTTTTGTCTGGTTGGTTGGAAGAGAATGCCGCCTGGCAATAATCCCGCCAGATTGCATTGCAATAAAGGTGTTAAATAAATAAATATATAAGTTGCTGGGGGTTAGTTTAATTTCTAGTCAGTAAAATAACGTGTTTCCTTCCTGATTTTTCTTTTCCTTTCCTCTCCACCATCCCTTCTTTCCTTTTGATTGATGATATCTCACTTTATATGAAAAATAATGTTCAAGTGATTGTCCATCTTTGTTGGGTTCGTGGGCATGTGTTCACGTATATGTTTATGGATTTCGTGGGGATGGATATTCATTTGAATGATTTATGCGACCACGTAACTTGCTTCATTTACTTTTGTCTGGTTGGTTGGAAGAGAATGCCGCCTGGCAATAATCCCGCCAGATTGCATTGCAATAAAGGTGTTAAATAAATAAATATATAAGTTGCTGGGGGTTAGTTTAATTTCTAGTCAGTAAAATAACGTGTTTCATTCCTGATTTTTCTTTTCCTTTCCTCTCCACCATCCCTTCCTTTCCTTTTGATTGATGATATCTCACTTTATATGAAAAATAATGTTCAGGTGATTGTCCATCTTTGTTGGGTTCGTGGGCATGTGTTCACGTATATGTTTATGGATTTCGTGGGGATGGATATTCATTTGAATGATTTATGCGACCACGTAACTTGCTTCATTTACTTATATCTGGTTGGTTGGAAAAGGCAATAAGCCTGCCAGATTGTATTTGCAATAAAAGTGTTAAATAAACAAATAAATAAATAAGTTGCTGGGGGTTAGTTTACATTATTTTCAAGGCTCTATCTTATCAAATATAACAGGTGTTATAATTATATGTCGTGCAATAACAAGATACGTTTGTTTCGTTTTATCTCTGTTTATATAAACTGGTTTACATTATTAGAAGTAAACAGTGTTCTTGGATCTCCAGAATAATGGGTCTCCAACTTGTTGTCTTCCTGGTGTTAATGTCAAATACTTTAGCAGCTTACTCTGATTCAGGAATAAGTCTTCCCACTAACAATAATTTCCTCTCTGGAGATGATTCAAGGAAACCGATCGACCCTGATATATTGGAAGATACAAAGTTAGATGTTGTAAGTTTCATTTTTATTTTTATTCATTAATTTTTTTTATCCTCCTAGCAATACTTTTCCGAAAAAAAAATTTAAAAAAAATATTTTTTTTGGGTTCAAGTAACCAAGTCTAATAATACCAGGTCTGTATATATGAAACCGGAATTTATTCATAGATGGCTCTTGTTGTCAATGTTGTGACTGTCAAACCGCGTCATTGGCGCATTATTCTTGTGTTTACATTTATTAAAGACTTTTAACTCACAGCTATACAAGTTTAATAGAACTACGTATGTTTTCATAGCGTTGAACATGTCTATTTTTGTACCTAAAAACTACGATTTGCGGACAGCGTTGATTTTCTGTTACCATTTGATGAGAACTGCTGCAGAATCGCATCGAATGTTTGTCGAAACTTACGGTGAGCATGCTCTTGGTAAATCACAGTGCTTTGAGTGGTTGTATACCTACTGTATGTTATTTATACCTACTGTTTAATTCACCTAGTCAAATATATAATATTTTCTTATCAAAAAGTCACATTGTCAAACATATTTTCTGCTCAAAAGTCACGTAGTAGATTTTTTTAAAATTTTATCTCAAAAAGTCACCTTGTCAAACATGTTACTTCTCAAAAACCACCTAGTGGAATAAGTTTTTATCTTAACACTTGCCTTACTGTGCTAAAAAAATCCGCCAACCACGGTACTGGACGCTAAGTGTCCAGTAAAAAAAATTATATTTTAAATTAAAATTATGCAAAATCTGCCAGGTTATTTTTTGTAATTAGCTATAAAAACCCTTTTATTGTGTATTAAAACGTCGAATAATCAAATTAAATATAAGTTCTGGTCACTCGCTATCCATCACAGGGAGGCAAGTGTTAAAAAGTCACCTTGTCGAACATGTCACTTCTCAAAAACCGCCTTGTAGAATATGTTTTTATCTTAAAAAGTCACCTTGTCGAATATGTTATTTCTCAAAAGCCACCTAACAGAATATGTTTTCTCCTCAAAAAGTCAATTTGTCGAATATGTTTTCTTCTTAAAAGCCATCTTGTTGAATATTTTTTTATCTCAAAAAGTCACCTTGTCGAATATGTTATTTCTCAAAAGTCACCTGGTAGAATATGTTTTTATCTTAAAAAGTCACCTGGTCGAATACGTTTTCTTCTCAAAAGCTACCAAGTAGAATATGTTTTCTTCTCCAAAAGTCAACTTGTCGAATATATTTTCTTCTTAAAAGCCATCTTGTAGAACAGTGTTCCCCAACCTTTTTAGACCTGTGGACCGGTAAAAAAAGGAAAATTTTTTCGCGGACCACTAATACTGAAATAAAAATGTTTTTTTTATTTAATATTTTTTAAATCTTATATTGTAACAGATGGACATATGTAACTATAATTGACAAATATACATATAACAGTTAAACAATTTAAATTGTAACATTGTCTGATACAATTAAAATTTAACAAAAACCATGGGGTTTTTGCAATAAACTAATGCGAAACCTGCTGTTGCATCTTTGCTAATATATTGGATATTCCTGGCTGCAGTGCTGTCTCTGACAGACGAAGTGCTGCATTCACGTCCAGTCTATTCCTTTGTTTCGATTTTATTGAGGATATGGATGAAAATCCTTTATTTAATATTTTTGCATGACGAATTTCTTGATATTTGGCATACTGTTTGCGGCCCGGCGGAAAGTCTCTGCGGCCCGGCACCGGGCCGCGGACCACCGGTTGGGGAACACTGTTGTAGAATGTATTTTTATCTCAAAAATCAACGTGTCGAATATGTTTTCTTTTCAAAAACCACCTAATAAAAAAACTTCGGTCATATCTAATAAGGATACCCATTAACTTCGGTAATATCTAATGAGGACACCCATTAGCTTCGGTCATATCTAATAAGGATACCCATTAACTTCGGTAATATCTAATGAGGACACCCATTAGCTTCGGTCATATCTAATAAGGATACCCATTAACTTCGGTAATATCTAATGAGGACACCCATTAGCTTCGGTCATATCTAATAAGGATTGTTATTTTGACACATTGTTATTTTGACAGATAGGTCTGTTGACAAAATATGGCTACCCATCGGAGAGCCACACTGTGCAGACCGAGGATGGATACCTGCTGACCATGCACAGGATCACTGGAGGCAAAGGGGAGCGGCAAAAGGACAGACCTGTGGCTTTCCTCATGCATGGACTGCTGTGCTCGTCAGCTGATTGGATCACTGCTGGACCGCAAACAGGCCTGGGTATATATTTAATCATATTAATGCAGTAGGATCAGGGGCGCACGTCCATGTGTGCAATGTGAGCGCCGCACACAGGCGACCGATTCAAGGGGCGGCAGCTTCTTGAATTACTTGTCTGCGCTGGCCACCCCTTAATGTAGTTGTCATGTATCTTAGTCACATAAAAAGCAAAATGATTCATTTAGATAATTCGAATACTTAAAAGAAAACAATTAAACTTAAATGCTCATTAGTTATGACAACCCTTGCACTGTTACATATTGTTTAATTTGGGTTATGCCACCCTTGTATTATATCGATTATTTGTCGTTGTTGCTGGACCTCGTAATTGAGGATCCCCTCGCCACTTCAACGTTAATCTTGAGCAGCTCTTCCATGACGATCATGTGATCTTTTTTGAGAACAGCTCGATCCTAGTGCACACTCCTTTCCGCAGGTGTCACAGACATGTTGATCTTGCTGAGTCGTCTGGGAATGCTGGCGCATGTTCCCAGCACGCTGACTTTTTTTCACACGTCTAGCCGTTTAGATGTTATCAGTCCGAAAACAGGTTGCTCTCCATCCTCCACGGTTTTGAGCCACCTGCTCCCAGTCCTCAGGCGCCCACAAAGTCAGCGACTAGTTCTTATAGCGCTTTCTCTGCCCACCAATCCTTCGTTTGCCCACTACTTCCCCGTACAAGACGCGTCCGGTCCATCGCAATTTGGCTTACACTATATCTCTTAATACACTAATGTGTTATTGTTTCTCAGCGTATTTTTGGTGGTCTGGACTGTGGAATGAAACTACATAGATGTCACATCTATGTAGTCTTAAGAAGACAACACCTAGTCTTAAGAAGGCACCCATATGGGTACCTTCTTATGACTAGGTGTTGTCAGCTTAAATTTAGCTTTGATTAAATTACGTGACGATAATTTACGATTATTACCTAACTATAAGATGGTCAGCAGGTGTGTCCCTAAGAGACAAAATAAGAAGCTCACGCATTCGTGGAAGCCTAGGTGTTACAGACATCAACAGCAAGATGGAGGAGAGGCGATTGAGATGGTATGGGCACGTTGGACGCAGAGCACCCGATCACATTGTGAACCAGGCAATCTCCATGGATCTTCCTCGAATAACAACCAGAGGAAGGCCAAAGAATTCATGGGTGGTGCAAAAAGATAACCTGATGCAGAGGCACGGCCTGGGGGACGTAGTCCGGGACAGAAGAGCATACAACCTGAGGACGAGGAGAGCTGACCCCAACAGTCTTCGTAGACAGTGAGTTGGGATGGAGGCAGGGAGGAGAAGACCTAATCATAATGTATCCGTTCAAATATGATCAAAAAGTAAACATCTACTTTCAATAATGCCGCGATCGATTGGTAGATCATGATCAACTGGTTGGTAACCCCTGGTTTATAGCAACTGGTTTAATGTTAATTATCAGAAAATTTAATTGATTTCAGTTTAATTTGATTTTCAGAAAAATGTTTTCTTTCTTATTTTAGGTTACCTTTTGGCCGATGAGGGTTACGATGTATGGATGGGCAATGCACGTGGCAATTTCTATTCGCGTAAACATACCTCTCTAGACCCTAAACAATCTAAATTCTGGAAGTTTACCTGGAACGAGATCGGCTACTATGATCTTCCAGCTATGATAAATACGGTGTTGGAAAAGACTGGGCAAGACAAACTGCACTACATTGGACATTCTCAGGGAACAACTACATTCTTCGTCATGGCATCCACAAGACCCGAATTCAACGACAAGATAAAATCCATGCAAGCTCTGGGACCGGCAGCCTACATGTCAAACCTGCAAAGTCCTCTTGTGAAGAAACTTTCACGCGTTATTAACACTCTACAGGTATTTCGAGATTTTTTATTTTATTATCAAAATTTAATACAGGAAAAGTTCGAAACATAAGGAGATTTCATTTTACAAAAATAATCAAATACAAATTACACGACCATTCAAAAACCTATTAGAATTTTCTAGCTGTTAAAATAATGCAAGTCAAATTAAGTTTCATCGAAATATTTCCGCAATAATGAAACATAATAACACATTTAGTGGTTAAATGAATAAAAAAATGTACAGTACCCGGCGGTAAGTAATACGCATCGGGCTTAAAGGCGCAATTCGATTGAGGCAACACTGAACGACATGAGGCATGCGACATGTTTCTTAGTGTTTCCTGTTCCTAGGTGTGCGACTATGTGGCACAAATTTTAACAATGTCGCATGCGGATTTTGATTCCCCAAATCGCATGCGCTTTGTTGTCAATGCGTGTAGCATGCGTCTTAAACAATTATATGGAGGCAACGTCAGTTTGGTTAATTATGTCTTTACGAACAATCGAGGCGACAGCATATTTGGTTTTGAATCGTTTTGCAATTTTATTACAACTTACCATTTATTTACTTCCTGTGCAACTTCATTCCAAAGTGATTTTATTACAGGTACATTTTTGTATAATTTGCTCGATGGGTTCCACAACGGCTCCCTTTTATACACAGCTGTCATTAAAACTTCCGCCATCTTGTAAATTAACCAACACGTCTGTTCGCTAGGAGATTCACTCGGTGACTAATCGTCATGTTGCGTGGCGCGAAGCGTGCAGTGTGGCCATTGCGATAGTATGCGGTACGTTGGTTCGCTAGGATATGTCACCTAACTCGCAGCGTAGCTCTAAGCACCAAGCGAGGCTCCTACCTGTGTGGTCTCGGCCTTAGTCCTTAACCCGAACGATACTGGAACGTATGACAAAGTTATCTTACGACCATTTATAATATGTCTACACCATCAATTCGAGTATGTCGAAGGGCACCAAACGAACATTAAATGATGAATTCAACATCAAAAAGATTAGAAAATAAAGCTACACCATGACTTATACCGTATTCTTCTCTTTTTAGATGTTGTTTTCTTTGATTGGGATGAACGAGTTCCTTCCAAACAAGGAGCTGATGACAATCGCAACCAATTTACTCTGCAAGGACAATTCCACTTTTCAGCCCGTCTGCACGAATATTCTCTTCCTTCTATGCGGTTATAACCCAGAACTTCTCAATACGGTATGTGAAAAACCTTTATTTCTTTTATTATCATATTTGATTAACAAAAATACACCAAAAGTTAGATAAAACAGATTTAATATAAGATTGGAATTAGCCCGTTCCTCTTCAATCTAATAATGGACAACCTAATTGAGGAAGTTGCAGACATGGACATAAGATACAGACTGGGATACAAAAAAATTAGTATTGTATGCTACGCAGACGATGCAGTACTCACCGCAGAATCCGAAGATGGCCTCCAAAGGATGTTATATAGACTCCATCAAACCTCACTAAAATATAACATGTTGATATCCACGGACAAAACGAAGAGTCTCACAATATCTAAGACCCTAGTGAGATGCAAACTAGCAGTGAATAACAAGATAATAGAGCAAGTGATGGAGTTTAGGTATCTTGGAGTGAGCATCAGTAGCAATGGCAATCTGTATGATGAAACCTTGAGACAGGTCAATAAGGCGGCTACAATATTGGGATGCCTAAGATCACCGGTGTGAAAAAATAAACACATGAGAATAGAAAGTAAAGTCAGAATATATAAGACATGTGTGAGACCGATAGCCACCTACGGAATAGAGACCAGAGCAGACACATCTAGAACAAAATCTCTCCTCAGAACCTCGGAAATGAAAACACTGAGATGTATAACCGGAAACACACTAAGAGATAGAATCAGAAACACCGAAATAAGGAGAAAGTGTAGTACGGAAGACATCGTCAGGTGGGGAAGACAACGAAGGCGATACTGGAACGAACATGTAAACAGATTACAAGACGACAGACTTTCACGTGTCGCCCTTCAAGGGAACCCAGCCGGAAGAAGATTACCGGGAAGACCTCCCGAAGAGATGGCGTGACAGCTGGTAATCCACATCACAAGAAGGGGAACAAGCGGAACAAACAGATCATGATCTATAGGAAAAGGATGAAGAAGAAGAATATAAGATAAAAATAATGAGAAATCAAACAGTGGAAACAATCTACTTCAAAATTACACAGCAGTGCCCTTATTTTCTATCTACGATTGCAAGAACTTAATCGGTTCTTACGAGTACATTTAAGAGATTTGTCAAATTCAAGTCGAGTCGCTTCAAGATTTCCATTAGTGTATCAAAAAAACCTTTGACTTTTGTTATGCCTTTTAATGGGAGTGTAGGGAATACCGACGTCCCTAAATATTGTCAACATGCACGGTCAACGACCGATGAATCAACCTTTGAATATGTACAAAGATCACATACCAGAACGTCAATATTGTTTACACGCAAATAATATTTACGTCGCATTCCACGGTAGAAAGAGAACGCATCGCGTTGTCTCACCGTTTCGGCAATAAATATTCTACCCACTATATCATTGGCAACGTCTGCGACCACCTCGGCACTCACAGGAGTGAGATCAAGATATACTGCGGACGCATTCACGCGCCCCGTTCCGAAATTGTATATATACCTACTTATCGACAAATAAAGAGCACTTATTATTATTCACTTGACCATTCATCGCTGTTTACTATTTATCGATTATTCACTCTCACTTTTTCGCATTCCTGAATCGACGTATTTTATTTTAAATACAAAACAAATCAAAATCATCACGACGTATCAAATAAAGCATTCCGCTAAAGGACTAAAGCAGCCATTTCTTCAGTAACAATAAAATCTCTATCGATATCATGTATAAATATTGCTAACTGGGTAAGGTCCCTTATGTCTGTACTATCACCAAGCGCCAAAGAATACTATTTAAACGTTTAAGTTTTTTTTTTATTTTAAGGTGTTCTCTACACTAGTAGCTATTTCATCAATACACATAGATTTTTTAGGACATATTATGTCTACAACACTTTCCAAACATTCTTAACATTTCCTTTCATGTGCTAAAAAAATCCGCGTGTTCCGATGTTGTGTATTCAATACACATGTAAAAATGAGCGATTTAAAATAAGAATATGCATAATCAATCGCTTAAATTAATTAAATTTGAAGTCAAAAGTGGTAATAGTTGAAATTTTATTGCTGAAAACATGAAAAAAACATCGGATGACGTTCACAAAATGGGCGAAGAAACCGCCTCAAATGGATGCCCCAGAGCTACTGAGAACTGTGACGAGACTCGGTCTCGGACTGTTATACCTCGAAGGAAAAACACAATTGCGAACTGATATTTTATTACTTGCGTTCCCATTTACCGAAGTAGAGTAAGAGTGAGACGTGAATAGCGTCGCTTCCTCACCCATAGCCGTTTTTTTAGAATTAATATACCTACGTCACACACTGACACACGTTTGATTGTATTGGGGAATTTATTCCCGATTTTCACAAAATATCTCTGATGTGGCCGATAAGGGCTAATTATTATTAATATTATTTTTTCATTCAATGCATAAATGTATCACGGAGGAATGCCTAAAATCTGAACCCAGTATTTATAATATTTATAGATGTATTAACGTTTTTAGAAGCAATGTGTACTAGTTACACATCACAGGGAAGGAAGGGTTAAGAAAGGCAGGATTTAGATCTAGCGTCTTCAATATGATTGAAATAGAAAAATAATGAAAAATGAAATGTGTACTAGTTACACATCACCGGACAGGAAGGGTTAAACAAGCAAGTGTTGGCAAGCGAGCGTGTCGCGCATTGTCGGAAAGTCCAGCATGCACCGGCAGAAATATGTGCGTGTAATAACATGTTTACAATACTATAAAAAAGCGACATGTACGAAATCTAATTTAGATTGTTTCTGACAAAATCAGTCGAACATTTATAAATTCATAGCAGTGCACCAAGTTCATCCTTCTCATTAGGAGTATCTTTAATTTTATTCGTGATTTTTTTATATGATTGATATTAAAAACAACTTCTATAATTTCAAGCTTCAAGGTGTCTTATTTACAACACCTTTCTTTGTCATGTTGTAGGAGGTAGGTAGAAATACAGATGCATGAAAGAACAAAGTTGTCACTGCATCTTTTTGTTTGTTCGCTTAATGAAGGACGATGTCCAAGGGAGCGAAGAATTTTTTTTTCTGAAACGGGAGTAGTATACTAGAGAAAATGTAGCATGGTCCCTATGACAGCTCACAAATTTGCCCCAATATAACCTTGTAACGACGTTCAGTGACTTTAATATAAGCCTCGATTCTAATAAATAGCAAGTTATGTAGGTAAATACATTACGTAAAACTAACAATAATGACAAATTAATACATCTTGTTACAAATTAGCAAAAATGTGGTAGTTTGTTAAAATCAAATAATATTTGGTGACGTTTGTGAAAAGTCACTACGTTAGTCCGCATTGGCTAGGGATGAGGTGTACGATAATTGGATTTTCGATTTTTTTATGCCTAAAATTAAATGTATACAGTCATGTGACTACAATTCATCTGCTCAGCCAATTTGACGGTGGTTTGAAGGGGATCTTCATGGATAATATGGTTTAAGCGGTCCTCATCGAAGTCCACTGGTCGTCCGGAACGCTCCATCTCTTTCAGGTCGAAATTACCGTTTTTGAAACGCAAAAGCCATCGACGATCTGTAATTTCATTCATAGCATCTTCACCGTAGACTTCGCAAATATCGCAAGCAGCTTTGGCAGCTTTATTCCCTCGATTGAACGCGAACAGAAGGAGGTGTCGAAAATACTTACTTTCGTCTACTTGACATTCAATTTTGAAGGCTTGTAATCAAATAAAATAATATATGTAACGTAAAAGCTAACACAATATCTTGTAGAGCAGAAATGTTTCTTTCGAATGACGTATAACATTTACCATTTTGATTTACTTTTGGTGCTCATTTTTAAATTGGAAAAAAACGAACACAACTTATGTTAACACCTAATATTATTCATTTTTAGACTATAGAGTTCATGGTTTTGATGTTAATCTAAAAACTAATAACTCATATGTTTTTCAGACAATGCTTCCAGTGTACATGGCCCACACTCCAGCTGGTGCTTCAACCAGGCAGTTGATTCACTACGGTCAGCTTTTTAGATCAAAACAATTCAGAAACTATGACTACGGACCCATAGGAAACCTCGCCAATTACGGAACATTCTCACCTCCTAACTATCAGCTAAACAGAGTCACAGCTCCTGTGGCTTTACATTACGGCAACAATGACTGGTTGGTAGACCCAATCGACGTACATCAACTCTGGACAGAACTGGCTAACCCCATAGATTTGTTCCCTGTCAATCATCCGTCATTCAATCACCTGGACTTCTTGTGGGCTATAAACGTACGCGAGTTATTATACAATAGAGTTATTGATCTGATGAAACAGTATGATTGATTTCAAATTTGATGGTTGTTTAACCCTTCCTTCCCTGTGATGTGTAACTAGTACACATTACTTATAAACACTTTAATATCTCTATAAATATAATAAATACTGGATTCAGATTTTAGGTATTCCTCCTTAATACATTTACGCATTGAATGAAAAAAATAATATTAATAATAATTAGCACTTATCGGCCACATCAGAGATATTTTGTGAAAATCGGGATTAAATTCACCAATACAATCAAACGTGTGCCAGTGTGTGACGTAGATGTGTATATTCATTCTAAAAAACCGCTATGAGTGAGGAAGCGACGCTATTCACGTCTCACTCTCACTCTTCTTCGGTATATGGGAACGCAAAAAATAGAATCTCAGTTCGCTCCCTTCAGTAGCTCACGGGCATCCATTTGAAGTGGTTTCTTCGCCCGTTTTATGAACGTCGGCTAATGTTTTTTTTCATGTTTGTAGCACTTAAATTTCAATTATTATCACTTAATATGACTTCAAATTTAATTGATTTAAGCGATTGGCAATGAATATTCTTATTTTTTCGATTTTAAATCGCTCATTTTTACATGAAATTAAGACACGCTTCCATTGTTTTATTCCACTTTATTATTAAGTAGAGTAAAATTTAATAACCATGTTCTAATTTTATATTAAATTTGATGATTCAGAATTAAAATTTTCCTACAAAAACTTTTAAGAAGAAACAAATTAATATACTCAAAAACTTGTACTGCATTTCTCATTCCATCTCTATACATTTTTAAATCATAGTATAAATAGGCCAAAACCCATAAGACGGTTGTCGTCGAAGAAAGAATACGAGAATTGAATTTTGAATACAAGAGAGCGAGAGAGGAATACTTGGATTCTCTCCGAAAGTAATTCGAAATTTGAATCTCGGTGGGTCCGTGATACTGAACGAATTTTAAATATCTAGCTAACAATTTTCGAACCGGTGTAAAAGGAGACGATGTATAAATGATATACTCGTATATAAACAAATTTTACATTTATGAATATGTTTTTTCATAAATGTAGAATTTGTTTTACTTCAGTGAATATTTCACGGGTTGCAACTAGTCGTAGTATAAAAAGGCCAAAACCCATACGATGGTTGTCGTCAAAGAAAGAATATGAGAATTGAATTTTTAATACAAGAGAGCGAGAGAGGAATAGTTGGATATTCTCCGAAAGTAATTCGAAATTTGAATCTCGGTGGGTCCGTGATAAAAAATTATACTGAACGAATTTTAAATACCTAGCTAACAATTTTTGAACCGGTGTAAAAGGGGACGATGTATAAATGATATATATATATACGAGTATATAAACAAATTCTACATTTATGAATATATATTTTCATAAATGTAGAATATGTTTTACTTCCGTGAATATTTCACGGGTTGCAATTATTTAAAATAAATCATTTAAATCTGAAATGAAGATATATTAAAAAATAGGTAACTACTAAATTTAAAAATTTTTTTGTTGCTAACTGGTTGATGTGTATGTAATACATCACTGTTATCTCTTTAAACAGATGCTGTAGTTTCTTCAGTGACGATGCATGTAAACGTCTGTGGTATTTGATCGATTTATATAGTAATTTAAAATACGATAGGATTGCCTCCTTTTATTGGATTTATTTCAAAATGAATAAATATTTCCAAATGTTTAAAGAACACTATCTGGGAAAACAAGTATGTGAACATCCAAAGCAAGGGGATGTACAAGACCTGTGTCCGTCCCATAATGACATACAGCATAGAGTCTAGAGCCGACACTGTCAGAAATCTCCTTCGAACCAGCGAAATGAAGGTACTCAGGAGTATCGCTGGCAAAACCCTTCGTGATAGAGTACGAAACACATAAATCCGAAGGACGTGCGAAGTTGAAGATATTGTCAGATGGGGACGACAGAGAAGAAGGTTCTGGAACGAACACGTATCCTCCCAAGACGACCTCCCAAAAGATGGAAAGACAGCTGGCAGTCGACGTCACAAGAGGGAAACGTGATGCAGGACCATAACATGCCAACAGGCCTAAAAGTGGAGGAAGAAGAAGATTATAAATTAAATTATTCTTATTAATATTAATTTTACATAAAAAATTGACCAATGAACACTGATATTAATTTGAAGAATAATTATGATTTGTCGTTCGTGTATTAATATAGGATATTAAAACAATAATAAAACATTATACAATTTACATTTTTCTTATTTTTACACAAAATACGTAACTTTGTATGTAAGAAATTAACAAGGACTGTATAAAAAATATTATGATAAGATATATCTCTTGACAGAGTATGATTGATTGTGTATTGAATACACAGTACGGATTGTTTTAGCACAGTAAGGGAAAAGTTAATAACAACATTCGTCTAGTAATTGATTAAATTGTGCCGTAATCGTGCAAAAAGCAATTAAAAACATCGCAAAAGAATGCCCATCTGCAGAAACAACCGAGGGGGACATTTAATAGATATTTTATTTGGACCATAATTGCCATATTTTTATTATACATCATTCCAATACTTACGCTGAAATGACAACTGGAATGTGTAAAAAATCTACTTTTTTCAAAACAAACTTAGCTCCAATTTCAAAATGGGACATCCTACATATTAATAGTCTCACTCTTGAGTAAATAGCGCTATAATTTATAATTACAATAGAATTACATTAAAAATGTATATGCACCTATTTGCATAAAAACTTGTAATTTATGGTGTTTAGCGTATTTCATACGAGGCTGCAGTCAAGAAAATATCTGCAATTTTTTATTTCAATTATTACCTTTGTGTTCAATTTAACTCAATTCGTCATAACTCTCTTATCAATTAAAATGTGTTTCAAGTCGTCAGGTATGCATATGGAAAAACCAGAGCTTTTTTGAAAAAGAAAGGGGCCAGAGCTCACTTCTTTTCAAGCTTTTTGTATACCGTAAAAAAGGTGGTGGAGCGCCGTTCCACTGCGCTCCACCGCAAAAAAAGCACTGGGAAAATCATTTTCAACGACAAGCATTATAAAGGCACAATACAAAGTGAGGATTAGAGTACTTGTCGTTGGTGCCCCCGGAGATGACTATGTAAGCTAATTTGTAATAGAATTATCCTGTGGCATACAAATTAAGGAACTTCAATACATCCAGATGTCTGCGCCTTCTTGATCTATTAGCTCTCTGACATCTATCAATCGTTTATTTATTTAACACTTTTATTGCAAATACAGTCTGGTGGGATAATTGCAAGGTGGCAATCTCTTCCAGCCAACCAGACAAAGTAAATAAAGCAAGTTACGTGGTCGCATAAATCATTCAAATGAATATCGATCCCCACGAAATCCATAAACATATACGTGAGCACATGCCCACGAACCCCACAAAGACGGACAATCACCCGAACATTATTTTTCATATAAAGTGAGATATCATCAATCAAAAGGAAAGGAAGGGATGGTGGAGAGGAAAGGAAAAGAAAAATCAGGAATGAAACACGTTATTTTACTGACTAGAAATTAAGAGGTTTTTCAGTCACTTCTTAAAGCATATCAAGGACGGAGCGAGTCTTATATTGGTTTGTAACTGATTCCAGAGTCTCACTGCATGGACAGTAAAGGACGACGTAAAGAAAGAGGAGCGGTGAACTGGAAAAGCCAATAAACAATCTCTGTTTGAGCGTAGCGCTAATCCATGATTGGAAAGACGCTGAAATTTTTCGGCGAGATAAGAGGGGGCGGCGGGACAGTTAAGAATATTATACAATAGAGGCAATATGTGAAATTGGCGTCTATTTCTAGCATTCAACCAGTTCAATGTCTTCTGGTATGAAGTTATATGATCGTACTTACGTAGGTTGAAAATGAATCTTAGACACACGTTTTAAAGACGCTGTAATATGCCCAGCTGTTCCTCTGTAACATCCAAGTAACATGCGTCCGCATAGTCCAGAATCGGAAAGAGCAGAGATTGTACGAGTAAAATTTTGGTTTTAGTTGGTAGGAATCTTTGCAGCACTTTAAGAGAATGAATGCTGAAGAAGATCCTTCGGCTTACCTCATTTATTTGATCTAGCCATGAAACAGTGTTACTCGTATCTATTAGGTCCTTACATATGAAATTGGCGTTTTGCCGTACTGGCAACTTTGATCTCAAATATCTTCTCTTTGGTTAGGAATTCCAAATTAAAATTTATACAGCTATTTACTCAAGTATTTGTGTTTCGAAAATTATAATTCATTTGTTTTTTCCTCAATTGTTTTTTTTCTTTGCGTCACTCAGTTTACAAAATGGAAAACTTGAAATATCGCGTTATTTACGAGTACGAGTTCCACCGTGGCACCAGTGCTGCAGAAACGGCTCGAAGGATTAATGATGTGTATGGCGACGGTGCCGCAAAAGAAAACACAGTGCGTTTTTGGTTCCAACGTTTTCGTTCTGGAAATTTCGACCTGCAGAAAAAGCCCCGTGGACGGCCGGAGACCAAAGTTGATAATGAAGAATTGAAGGCTATTGTGGAAGCGGATCCATCGCAAACCACGTCCGAGTTAGCTGCAGGCTGCGGTGTTAGTGATAAAACTGTTTTAATCCACTTGAAGCAAATTGGGAAGGTGAAAAAGCTTGAAAGGTGGGTACCTCACGAATTGAGTGAAGCAAATCAACAAACGCGCGTTGACTGCTGCGTTGCATTACTCAACCGGCACAATAATGAAGGGATTTTGAATCGAATCATTACCTGTGATGAAAAGTGGATCCTGTATGATAATCGGAAGTGCTCATCACAATGGCTGAACCCTGCCGAACCAGCCAAACCATGCCCCAAGCGAAAATTGACTCCAAAAAAGTTACTTGTGAGCGTTTGGTGGACTAGTGCTGGTGTCGTTCACTACAGCTTTCTTAAATCTAGCCAGACGATTACGGCAGATGTCTATTGTCAGCAACTGCAAACCATGATGGAAAAGCTAGCTGCTAAACAACCGAGGCTGGTTAATCGCTCTAGGCCACTGCTGCTTCATGATAACGCTAGACCACACACTGCACAACAGACGGCTACCAAATTAGAAGAGCTTCAATTGGAATGTCTAAGACATCCACCATACTCTCCGGACCTTGCCCCAACAGATTACTATTTTTTTCGAAATTTGGATAACTTCTTGCAAGGGAAAAAATTCAACTCCGATGGGGCAGTCCAAACCGACTTCAAAGATTTTATTGATTCCCGTCCGAATGGTTTTTTTAGTAAAGGGATCGATGAACTACCTACGAGATGGCAAAAGTGCATAGATAGCAATGGTACATACTTTGATTAAATAAATATATTATATTAAAAAAAAATCAACTTTATGTTCCTCCCAAACAAAACGCCAATTTCATATGTAAGGACCTAATATTAGCACTCCTAGGTTTTAAACAGTTTTATGTAATGGTGTGATAGCAATCGTTTTATGCCGTTTGGCTTGATCTGCTGATATATGCTCCCAGTTGATCTGAGCATGTAATCGTATGCTTTAAAGCGTGTCATGCAGTACGCCCTTATATCTCTTGCGCTGCCAACCGTGCTTTCTTAGACCCTCCGTCAGCTCACCAAAAAGGATATTTCTTGGGATGCTGAAGTCAAGCACGTGAGTTTCATATCCAGACCAAATGAATCGAGCTCGTAACACGAGAATCTCGATGCTACGGCATTACACTCTGCTTATACCGTTACAATTTGATATTCCGTTGTACCATACAATCTGCATTATTCGGATGACATGATATTTTTCGACAGCTTAATGTGTCGTCTGTAGGGAACCCATGATTTGCATCTATGGAAGAGTATACATCTCTCAAACTAAAATTAGCGTTAAAAATTGCACAATGTAAATGGCACTTGATGGTTAATGGTTCCTCACTCCATCCACGTACATCTGAGTGGATTTTACATGGATTCTGTTCAAGTGAGGCAGTATCCAATTTTCTGAGGGTCATCTGTTATTATGAGGCAGTATCCAATTTTCTGAGGATCATCTGTTATTATGAGGCAGAATCCAATTTTCTGAGGATCGTCTGTTATTATGAGGCAGTAACCAATTTTCTGAGGATCGTCTGTTATTATGAGGCAGTAACCAATTTTCTGAGGATCGTCTGTTATTATGAGGCAGTATCCAATTTTCTGAGGATCGTCCGTTATTATGAGGCAGTATCCAATTTTCTGAGGATCGTCTGTTATTATGAGGCAGTATCCAATTTTCTGAGGATCGTCCGTTATTATGAGGCAGTATCCAATTTTCCGAGGATCGTCCGTTATTATGAGGCAGTATCCAATTTTCTGAGGATCGTCTGTTATTATGAGGCAGTATCCAATTTTCTAAGGATCGTCCGTTATTATGAGGCAGTATCCAATTTTCTGAGGATCATCTGTTATTATGAAGCAGTATCCAATTTTCTGAGGATTGTCTGTTATTATGAGGCAGTATCCAATTTTCTGAGGATCGTCTGTTATTATGAGGCAGTATCCAATTTTCATTCGTAAAGGTTGATATATGATAATTCGTTTTGAGTGGTTTCTTTTATGGCAAGATACTTCAGCAGAAATGGTTTTCTTGATTTTCCAAAAATGTGTATTGAATTACACAATTATTTAGTATATTTTTAATTAAATTTATAAAAAATCTTCTAAGATGATAGTCCACAACAGTATTTTAGTACAATATTTGTTGTATGTTAATGAAACATGGATGTGAAAAAATACTGAAAATTGCCGAATAATTTCATTTTATCGTTTTCAAAGTGATGTATTTGGTATAAAATCCTATTTGTAAAAATATATATTTTTTAGACATAAATTGACAAACGCTAAACATGAATTCTGGGTTGATTTATTTGGTCATATTTCCATATTTTGTCATATTTCAATACGAAATGTTTGATTTTAGGAAAATAAAGTGTAGCGCACATGCCCAGACATATATTGTGTTTTTAGTTTTTATCAAAAAAATGATCACGTATTAGTGGTGAGCCTCGATATAACGTTTTGCTTCTAATTCTTAAAATTAAACTTTTTCATTCCCTTTAAAGTAGCTTGTTTCCTTATCAACAGTCCCTTTAAAGTAGCTTGTTTCCTTATCAATATTCCCTTTAAAGTAGCTTGTTTCCTTATCAATATTCCCTTTAAAGTAGCTCGTTTCCTTATCAACATTCCCTTTAAAGTAGCTCGTTTCCTTATCAACATTCCCTTTAAAGTAGCTTGTTTCCTTATCAACAGTCCCTTTAAAGTAGCTTGTTTCCTTATCAACATTCCCTTTAAAGTAGCTCGTTTCCTTATCAACATTCCCTTTAAAGTAGCTCGTTTCCTTATCAACATTCCCTTTAAAGTAGCTTGTTTCCTTATCAACAGTCCCTTTAAAGTAGCTTGTTTCCTTATCAACATTCCCTTTAAAGTAGCTCGTTTCCTTATCAACATTCCCTTTAAAGTAGCTCGTTTCCTTATCAACATTCCCTTTAAAGTAGCTTGTTTCCTTATCAACAGTCCCTTTAAAGTAGCTTGTTTCCTTATCAACATTCCCTTTAAAGTAGCTCGTTTCCTTATCAACATTCCCTTTAAAGTAGCTCGTTTCCTTATCAACATTCCCTTTAAAGTAGCTTGTTTCCTTATCAACATTTTATCCTGCAGAACAAAAATTCTGGGCACTACAAACTTTTCAGGTGAAAATTGTCCCCAAAGGACTTTCTAAGGGTTCTATAACGAGGTCCTTACTTTTAATATTTACATACCTAAGATACTATATTTGACCCTATCGATTCAAATGTACAACTTTTTAATTTCGCAGATATTTTTTTCTTATCAGGCAAGAATATTCTTTAGAAAGAAATTATCATTAACAAAAACCATAAACAAAAAACTCAATTTTATTAAAATTCAGAAACAAATGTTGAATACTTCTTCTCTTCTTCCTCTTGGTCTAGGTCGCATGACCTGTTTGTGACGGTGGGCTGTCCTGGGATGATGACGTCCAGCTGTCCTTCCACCTTTTCGGCGGCCTTCCTGGTAATCTCCTGCTGCTAGGGTTTTCAGTCTTAGCGATTTTTGCCAGTGGCGGTATCCTCCATGCGGTCCACATGACCCCTCCAGAAGCGCCTTCTGCTTCTTATCCACCTCACTAGGTCATCAACACCACAGACAGACCTTATCGTCTCATTTTTGATCTGATCTCTAAGAGTTCTGCCTGCGATGGAGTGTAGGGTTCGCATTTCCGCCACTCTGAGAAAGTTTTTTGTCCTGTTGGTATCGGCTCTCACTTCTATCCCATATGTCATGATGGGGCGGACGCATGTCTTATATATCCTGACCTTATTTTCGGTTAGCTTGTGTTTGTTTCTCCATAAAGTGTCCCGCAGGCAGCCAGCCAAATCTGTCGCTTTATTAGTTTGTGCTCGTACTTCACTATACTTCTTTTGAGTTCTTTATATTATTGTTAAGGACATACACATTTCTTCGCAGACATATCATTACAAAGTCCAGATAAGTGAAACGTTTTTTTTTAAAGTTTTTATGTATGGTATGTGTGTATATTTTTTTTAACTTAACGTTTACATCGCGTGAAATTAATCATATATTATGTAAATAAACACAATATATTGAAAATGTCTCGTGACATTGAAACAAATTGCATTTAAGAGGTTTGCTTAACAATGCTTTACGATTACTTTAGTTGTTTATTAAAACTTAAACAGTGCATAGGTGTAGTTTAGCTTCTTATTTATTTTATATGTTTTGTTATTATTTTTAACTGAACTAGAACTGTTATTTATATGTTTTGTTATCATTTTTGACTGAACTGGAACTGTTATTTATATGTTTTGTTATTATTTTTGACTGAACTGGAATTGTTATTTATATGTTTTGTTATTATTTTTAACTGAACTGAAACTGTTATTCCATCAAATTATCAATAATACGAGTATTGATCATCAAAGGTAACCAGCATAATTTATTGATATTTCGGAGTTCATATAATTTCTGTGATTAAAATTTTCAATTCCGTAAGTGATCTTTACTAAATTATTCAGGAGAACACTTTGAAATACTCGAGTACAAACAAAAAACATTATTTTTTTAATTAAAGTGTTTAACGTTTACATTCATTAACAACGTTTGCATATATGCAAAAATTAAGTCACATATCACCTATTAATTTGAGTATGTTGACTTTTTATTCGATTATTTTTACGTAGTACGTGGAAAAAGGCCTCATTAATGATAAGATACGGAATGAAGTGTATGACAGAATAAAAAATGAAGTGATTAGAAATGAATGTGAAGGCTGATGTGTTGAGTAAGATAAAGAAGAAAACTCAGAGATGTAATTTTAATAAATTTGGTATTCAACCAGTAAATTTGGTATTCAATCAGTATCAAATTTTAATAAATTTGGTATTCAACCAGTAAATTTGGTATTCAACCAGTAAATTTGGTATTCAACCAGTATCAAATCTTAATAAATTTGGTATTCAACCAGTATCAAATTTTAATAAATTTGGTATTCAACCAGTAAATTTGGTATTCAACCAGTATCAAATTTTAATAAATTTGCGTTTGTTGTGTTTTTGCTTATGAATCACATTTTACTGCTTTTTTGTTTATGAATCACGATATTTTTAAACAGCAATGAAAAACATGAAAGTACAGATTTCTGAAAACTTGACTTTTGCCATTTGCTGCGTTTTTGCTTATGAGGGCAGTATAATTAATTAAGTTATTAGCCAGTCACGCTCCAGGCCCAACTTGGGCTGAAGTTCTATGGTGGTTATCCTGTAGCACATAAGAACTGAGATGACAAGGCCATCCACAGGAGTTGAGCTGCCCTAGAAATAGTCATTTCCTTTTCCTTTTATGTGGAAAGATGTTGGATTCGGTCGCCAGGACCTCGTATGTTGCCAACAGGTGCACCACGCACAGTTGAAGTTGACTTTTGGGCTGTTGGGATGATGATTCAGGCTCTTATACCGCCTTAGATACGAAACGAAAATACGCCATGGCATACGAAAACTTTTCAAGTTTTTATTTATAATCCTTTAGGCCGAGTCCACACCGAAGTGCTTCGTTAGGTGCTAAGCTAGATTTTACGTGACTCATATACTAGGTGACTTCATGCCTGGCCACACTAAAGTGCTACGCACAAATTCATTTGATAGTCGTTGAGCGGTTGAGACAACACACGATGTCACTCTCAAAACTAACCAATTTCATTACAGCTTACCATCTTTATTTACTTCATGTGCAACTTCATTTCAAAGTGATTTTATTACATGTACATTTTTGTATAATATAATTTGCTCGATGGGTTCCACAAAGGCTCTCTTTTATACACAGCTGTCATTAAAACTTCCACCATCTTGTAAATTAACCAACACGCCTGTTCGCTAGGAGATTCACTTGGTGACTAATCGTCATGCAACGTGGTTCGAAGCGTGCAGTGTGGCCACTGCGATAGTATGTGGTGCGTTGGTTCGCTAGGATATGTCGTCTAACTCGCAACATAGCTCTAAGCAGCAAGCTTGGGTAAAAATCGTCAAACAAAATTTATTATCAAGTTTATTTATTCTCGTGTATTTCAATAACTATAGTTCGGAAATTCTAGGATGAGTCCTGTGACAGCTCACAAATTTGCCCCAATACAACCTTATGTAATGTATTTACCTAAATAACTTGCTATTTATTAGAATTGAGGCTTATATTAAAGTTGATAAAATAATTAAAATTACTGAACATCGTTACAAGGTTGTATTGGGGCAAATTTGTGAGCTGTCACAGGACTCATCCTAGAATTTCCGAACTATAATATATTTTTTAAATAAAACTAAAATAAGGTTAGGTGGGCGTTTAATTTTTTTTACATTTTAATAAGTATGTTTTTTTTTAAATTATTTTTTAGTATTTCGATTCTGCTTTATAATGGAGCTCAGAATATTTGCGTTTCTGGTGTTTCTGTCAAATGCTTTAGCAGCCAACTCTCCTTCCAATAATGAAATATTTAAAGGGAATTTCTGGATGCATCCCGATATTTTGGAAGATACAATGCTGGATGTTGTAAGTTATATTTTAATTTGAGAACCTTTTTTGACCATTATTCTACATGTAGGTGTTCAACGTTTATCTAGCATCAAAGACTTTAAGGTTCGATTTATAATAATAATAAAAAAATAATTTATATACGAGTAGTATATTTTAGAGAGCAAACTCTCCTCAAAGGCGCACTAGCCTGAGATTCAAACCCACTAATATTAATAGATTTAAAATATTACAAAATACTCATAAATATATACGAAATTTGATTAAAGGGATAGGAAGGTGATGACTGCGTTCAGCATATATTCAGAATAAACATATTTAGTAGGAAAACTGCAGAAAACTTACCACGAGAAGAAGAATTACAAAGAAACCTTTGTAGATCTTTCGACATCTAGGGCGGGTAGAACAAAGAACTTACCGTATTTTACGGAATATAAGACGCACTTTTTTCTTCAAAAATTTGCCTCCAAAATTCAGGTGCGTCTTATACTCGAAATTAATATAAAAATGTCCAGGGTTTGATTTAAAATTCCCGCCAGTCTTAAAAATGGCGTCATCGTTGTCCTCTTCATATATAAGTGAAGACCATCTTATGAAGTAAGATGGTCTTCATAAGACTATCTTATGAAGACAATCTTGTATATGAAGAGGGCAACGATGACGATGAATAGGAAGAAGAAGAAGAAAGTTCAGATGACGATTTTCAGGGATTTTAAAGGTCAGTTCGGTTTTATATACTAAGAATTATTTTTTAGTCTGGCTTTGCAATCTAATAATAAAAATGTTATTTTTTTTTAAATTGCCTAAAAATTAAGGTGCGTCTTATAGTCCGTAGCGTCTTATAGTCCGTAAAATACGGTATGTGTTATATTTCAAATGACCTTTGTAGATCTTCCGATATCTAGGGCGGATGGAACAAAGAACTTATGTGTTATATTTCAAATGACCTTTGTAGATCTTCCGATATCTAGGGCGGATAGAACAAAGAACTTATGTGTTTTATTTCAGAATCCAGGGACCTCAATTCGCCATCGTTCACAGCCTTGTTGAGACACTCGTTATGTTATTTGAATTGTTAATGTGTCTTTTTATTTGGTTTTATTGTAATTGTTATGAATTTGTTTTTTTTTTTTTAAGTGAAACTTCTATATGCGCGGTAGGGCAAATTGACCTGAACGTCACGAAAAGTGAAACGGTGTATTATATTATTATTATTAAATATTTTATTTATTAATAAATTATTATTAATTATTTTAATATCTTGTTACACAAAGAGGGTTTGCTTCTAGCGTTAGCTTATTCGTTTGGAAGAATATCAGCCAGGATTCTTCTCATACTGCTAGGCGGTGCCGAGAAACAATGATTTATTATTAATAATAATTAATATTATTTTAATATTAAGTGTATTATATCATTATTAAAATTATTTTTATTTATTATTAAAAAAAATATATATTTTTTATTAAGAGATATTTTCTCGAATTAAATTCCATATAACCATTTTTTATTTAATTAAGATAGATTTTCTTAAATTAAATTCCACATAATCATTTCCTAATCCAAAAAAAAATCGTTAGCAAATAGAAAAAAAAGCAATGCATAAAATCAACTTTTCCTAGCAGCTAAGAAGTTTCACTTCTACCGCGCGAGAGTCTTACGCAACTGTTTTTTTTTTCATTTTAGAATTGGTTTTCTTTGTAACGAATGAAACAATTACTACTTGTATTTTTTAAATATTGTTAAGGTACAAGTACATTGTACCGTTCATGAAAATTAATAAATACACATCTCGAATGGCTACGCAGAGAAAGTATGTACATTAAATTTTATCCATGAACATACCGCTAAAACATTTTCACGTAGCTTTAAAACGATACTTTAAATACCTTAGGCCTTAATTGTCTCGACAGATCGGACTTTTAACAAAATATGGATACCCTTCGGAGAGCCACACCGTGCAGACCGAGGATGGATACCTGCTGACCATGCACAGGATCACTGGGGGTAAAAATAAGACGAAGGAAGCCAACAAACCTGTAGCCCTTCTCGTGCACGGGGTATTGTGTTGTTCCGCTGTCTGGATCTCTTCTGGACCAAAATATGGTTTTGGCAAGTATTAAAAAAAATTGCATTGATAAATCATGACTACCTTTTCTAGTGCCCAGTTATTTTTGAGGAATTCTGAATTTTTTTAAGGGCTTACAAAAATATCTATATTTAAGTATCATAGTATAAATAGGCCAAACCCCATACGATGGCTGTCGTCAGAGAAATAATACGAGAATTGAATTTTGAATACAAGAGAGCGAGAGAGGAATACTTGGATTCCCTTCGAAAGTAATTCGCAATTTGAATCTCGGTGGGTCCGTGATACTGAACGAATTTTAAATATCTAGCTAACAGTTTTTGAACCGGTGTAAAAGGGGACGATGTATAAATGATATATATATAAACAAATTTTACATAAATGTAGAATTTGTTTTACTTCCTTGAATATTTCACCGATGTTGAATATACTTTGATAATTTAGTTTAGCATTCTCCTTTGTGGAGAGCTATATCATACTTCTTACACATACGAGTATATCGTGTCTCACTTCTTTTCATGCGCTTAATAAGATATACCTTGCAAATTCTGCAGGGTTTTTCTTTCTTATCAGTTGATGCAATACATATCAACACATGTTTAAACATGCTCTTTGACAATCTTTGGGAGATGTGTTCCTTAAGGGAGAGATGATGATGATTTGTTGATAAATAAAACTCGTTTTAGATCGCAATGCGGAAAGAGAAATTTATTTGATAGACGTAGGTATTTATACTATTCTTGAATGTGTGCGGGAATGCTTGCGCGATATGCCGCCATCTCGCTTCTGCATTCGCACTACGATTAATGTCGTATGTAGGTATCATTCAGATTTGGAAACTGGCGCGACGGATGTGCTGCCTCTCGCTCTAACATGGAATGCGCTCCACGCCCGGCAATGAGTTGAATGACCGGCGTGTGGACCTTGCACTTTGTTTGTTTTGAATTGTCAAGGTATGCAAAGGTCGGATCGCCGGTCATTGACCGAGCGCTCGAACGCCACGAATTTATTTTGATGATCCTAGAAATTATTTATTCCTGGAGAGTTGGTCTCTAGATTCATATGTTAAAAATCTTCAAGATCAGTACCCGGCGGTAAGTAATACACATCGGGCTTAAGAAAGAGACTGTCGGCCATAATCGGCTAACTTCGGCTATGTAGAGCGTAAATAATACACATCGGGACAGGTGATATTCAACGTTGGGGGGACATGACATGATACTGAGAAGAAGGAGAAGAATATTTCTTAATTCATTCGTTCTACATGCCCAACGTTCTCCAAGTGATCTCCTTCATCTTACTCAACACAGCCTTAAGTTCACATTCGTTCCTAATCACTGCATTCCCTTTTCTGTCATACATTGTCACACCATGTATCTCTCACCGTGCAATTACCTTTATTTATTTATGTCTGACTGGTTGCAAGATATAACAACCTGACAGTAATCAGATATTTAATGAAGTGATAATTAATAAATATATCAGGAAGACAACGGAATCATTTGTCTGCTCGAACAGAGGCCTTATGATAACAAGTATAATTGATTCCCTCACGCATGGCCCTTTACCTTGCCCGCACACCTTGACAGTAAAAACCCACGCTTGTTAGGATCGGTTAATCAGGAGTCGGGAATATTTTCATGTGGGAAGTCCGCTTAAGTTAGCTGTAACCTTATAAGTCCGTATTCAAGAAACTTCAATTAGATGCACTTTAAAATGGACATTATTATGTAAAAAAATAACTATTGTATGTTATGTAAAAATCTAACTATGCTATAGACATTATTTGGTAAAAATCGAACTACGAGGCGTATCCAGAAAGTAAGTGTACTGAGGCTCTCACGACCGGATGGATTTTATTTTCGACATGTTGGCTACACTTCCGTGTAGCCTGACCCTTCCCCTCCGCAACGAGACCGGTTCGAGGTCAGTACGTTGAGAAGTGTCGACGCGACAACACGTTTCGTGAAAAATGTCAATCCAATCTCCCGCCAAGTGCAAAATACGCGGCGTCATCCGTTATCTCGTTTGGAAGGGAAAACCTCCGGTTGAGGTTTATAATGAGGTGAAAACTGCATATGGTGATAAAGCTATAAATCGTACGAGTGTGTACAAGTGGTGTCGCGAGTTAAAAAACGGTCGTACGTCTGTGCATGATGATCAGAGGAGCGGAAGACCTTCAATTGTGACTGACGAAATTGACGAAATTGTTTTGAGACTGTCAAAGCATAATTTTAATTGAATATATGCCTCAAGGGGAGACCATCAACTCTGCAAGATACTGTGAGACCCTAAAAAATTGCGGAGGGCGATTCAGAACAAGAGGAGAGGCATGCTGACAAAGGGAGTCTGCCTGCTGCACGACAATGCCAGACCACACTGCAACTGCTCGCCTCGTTTAAATGGGATGTCCTGAACCATCCCGCGCATTCCCCTGACCTAGCACCTTCAGATTACTATCTCTTTACCTCCCTGAAGCTGCACATGGGTGGAAAAAGGTTTTCAACCGACGAGGAGGTAAAGGAGGAGGTGGAGAAGTGGATGGAGGGGTTGGCAGGAAACTACTTCGAGGAAGGCATCAAAAAGTTGATACCCCGCTTCACCACCTGCATTGAGAGGAATGGCGACTGTGTCGAAAAATAGCTTACATATGTACTACGGTAATCACGTAATTTTTTTGTTTAAATAAAAAAAATTGTAACCTACAAAAATTCAGTACACTTACTTTCTGGACTTACCTAGTATGTTATGTACTAGCTTAAAAAACGGAAAAAAATAAATTTGATATAATTGGGTTTTTTATTTTATTTTTAAAAGAATAGATACGACCGAAGTCATAGGTATCCTTATACCCTATGCGGAAAAGTGTATGTGTCGTTCGAGGGGAGCGGCACAGCGCGGGGTTCGAACCGACGACCTTGCGCACGGAAGTCCAGTGCGTTACCACGCAGACATAACGATCTAGACAGGCTCTCTGAATGTTCAAAGAGACATGCTTTTCTCTTTAACCTTTCCCTTCCTGTGCTAAAAAAATCTGCCCGCTTTTCTGGTGTTGAGAATTCAATACACATCAATACACATGTAAAAATGAGCGATTTAAAATTGGAAAAATAAAAATATTCATAGCCAATCGCTTAAGTCAATTAAATTTTAAGTCAAAAGTGATAATAATTGAAATTTAATTGTTAAAAACAAAAAAAAACACCGGCCAACGTTCACAGAACTTCTACCGAAAGCCGCCGATCTACTGAGCGAGAGAGAAGCCAGCGAACTGAGATTCTTTTTTTTGCGTTCGCATATGCCGAATTAGAGTGAGAGTGAGACGTAAATAGCTTCGCTTTGTCACCCATAGCGTTTTTTTAGAATGAATATACCTACGTCACACACTGGCACACGTTTGATTGTATTGGTGAATTTATTCCCGATTTTCATAAAATATCTCTGATGTGGCCGATAAGTGCTAATTATTATTAATATGATTTTTGCATTCAATGCGTAAATGTATTATGGAGGAACACCTAAAATCTGAACCCAGTATTTATTATATTTATAGAGATGTTTTTAGAAGCAATGTGTACTAGTTACACATCACAGGACAGGAAGGGTTAAACCAATTAAGCCTGTCATAATTATTATGGGTACTAGGCAGAAAGAAGATTGGGGGATCTTTCAGACATGAAAGTCGACGGTACAAGCATTCATGAAGAGAATAATGCGTTTAGTGCGTAATTGAGGTACGCACATGAAAATCGACGCGAGATTTGAAACTCATATTAAAAAAAGTGTAAAAGGTCTCTCTCAATTTCTAGTTCCAGCTTACGATGTTTCAGTATGGCACATTTTCCTAATGTCAATATTATTAATTCTGTACTTCTAATAGTGATTTTGTTCTGAAGACAGTGTTTTAAAAAATATGCTACAATATTTCTAGAGACAGTGTTTTAAAAGATATGCTACAATATTTCTAGAGACAGTGTTTTAAAAAATATGCTACAGTATTTCTAGAGACAGTGTTTTAAAAAATATACTACAATATTTCTAGAGACAGTGTTTTAAAAAATATGCTACAATATTTCTAGAGACAGTGTTTTAAAAAATATGCTACAATATTTCTAGAGACAGTGTTTTAAAAAATATGCTACAATATTTCTAGACAGTGTTTTAAAAAATATGCTACAATATTTCTAGACAGTGTTTTAAAAAATATGCTGCAATATTTCTAGAGACAGAGTTTTGAAAAATATGCGTCAATATTTCTAGAGACAGTGTTTTAAAAAAATATGCTACAATATTTAACTAGAGACAGAGTTTTGAAAAATATGCTACAATATTTCTAGAGACAGTGTTTTAAAAAATATGCTACAATATGTAACTAGACTTTTCGAGTGACATGATACTGTAGATTGAAAACAACGCTAGCTCCAAATTACCTTTATAAATACTGTAGCAATATCAACATTGATTTTGATGCCTTATCTACCAATCACCTACCCCTAAATCAGGGATGCTTCTGATATGCTATTATACAAGTCAATTTATATATTATTTATTTAAAGGTCTTTTGAAAAGAGATTTCGGGAACACAAATCCGCCTCAACAAATCCTCTAATTTATTCTGAAATGGCTAATCATTGTCACCGTGAAAACTATACATTTTCTGTCGATGATGCCAAATTCTTACATATCAGTAGTAACGGAAAAAATTGGACTGATTATAGGCCCTAGAAATTTCTAAGTCAGTGCATCGAGGTGAACATCTGGCAAATACATGTATCCCAAGAATCTCTCCGCTGGTCGCCAAGGTTGTCCCATGCCTCCCCAACCCAAAAGTTTTCTGTTAGAAGCGTGTATCTCAGTACCAGTTCGAACAGAATTCAGTCTTGTTTGTGCTCCCCTGATGATTAAGTGAAAACCTTGAAACCGGTAGGGTTATACCGTTACATAAAGTGGAATAAACAGTGTTAGATAAAACAAATTACAAGTAAATTTATATTTATACAAAAATCTGATATATTATTTGTACAAGTAAAAAACTACATTGACACATACGTGCCAATTTAACAAATTTTACACGAAATTTACCAAAGATTACAGACATTGTCAGCATATATAATGGATTTAAATTTGATTTTAGGATATCTATTAGCCGATGAAGGGTACGATGTATGGATGGCAAACGCTCGAGGGAACTATTACTCCCGCAAGCACATCTCTCTCAACCCTGACAAATCCGAATTCTGGAAGTTCAGCTGGAACGAAATTGGCCTCTATGATCTTCCAGCTATGATCAATTATATACTGAAAAAAACTGGGCAAAAAAAACTGCACTATGTTGGTCATTCTCAGGGGACCAACACATTTTTCGTCATGGCATCAATAAGACCTGAATTCAACAAGAAGATAAAATCCATGCACGCTTTTGGACCAACAGCATACATGTCACATTTGAAAACCCCATTGGTGGAATCACTCGCTCCTTTGTTAGAACCTTTAGAGGTAACACAATGTTTTCTCTAAATACAAACCAGATGTGAGAAATTACAAGATGGCGTGGAAGGAAGAAGGAATGAGAATGATAAGTTATGGATTAAATATTGAAGAAGAATGGATGAAGAAGAGTATGTAAAATATATTGGAGGCCACAGCAAATGATGTATGTGGCACTGTTTAAGAGTAAGTTGAATCAAAGATAAGGGATGCAGGATGGAATAAGATGTTAAAGTCTGCGTGACAGAGATGTATTTGACAAATTTTCGATATATTTTTAAGGTATGAAGTATTTGCGATCATTTTTTCGACTTAATATTTATTTGACATTTTTTCTTATACACGTATATCCGAATACTAGGCGGAAACTGCCTGAGTTATTCGAGTGGATATCCCGAACACAGTGCAGTACTCGCATAGGTGACCCTCCGCATGGAAGACCAGTGCGTTACAGTGCGGTAACACACCTCATGTTATGTAATGTACGAGTATGTGTATATCGGAACGTTTGCGACATTTTAGGACTATTTCACATTTTCAACATTATTTTATGCATTTAGTATATTTTCAATTTTAGGACTATTTCACATTTTCAACATTATTTTATGCCTTTAGTATATTTTCAATTTTAGGACTAGTTCACATTTTCAACATTATTTTATGCATTTAGTATATTTTCAATTTTAGGACTATTTCACATTTTCAACATTATTTTATGCCTTTAGTATATTTTCAATTTTAGGACTATTTCACCTTTTCAACATTATTTTATGCATTTAGTATATTCCCAATTTGGGGACTATTTCACATTTTCAAAATTATTTTATGCATTTAGTATATTTTCAATTTGAGGACTATTTCACATTTTCAACATTATTTTATGCCATTAGTATATTTTCAATTTTAGGACTATTTCACATTTTCAACATTATTTTATGCATTTAGCATATTTTCAATTTTAGGACTATTTCACATTTTCAACATTATTTTATGCATTTAGTATATTTTCAATTTTAGGACTATTTCACATTTTCAACATTATTTTATGCCATTAGTATATTTTCAATTTTAGGACTATTTCACATTTACAACATTATTTTATGCCTTTAGCATATTTTCAATTTTAGGACTATTTCACATTTTCAACATTATTTTATGCATTTAGTATATTTTCAAGTTTTTTCGAGAATATTGTGAGATATTTTGGGCTTTTATCATATTTTCGAACTTTCACACAAAATTTTGATATATTTTACATATTTCCGATTTTGTGGAGCGTTGCCATGTTGAAGAAATTCTCATCGTTTTGAGACTTTTACGATGAAATCGACATAATGTGAACAATATCCTGTCTTCTAAACCTTTATAGAGTTCTGTACCAAAGCACGGCAGATTATGTAATTTCATAATTTGGATTCAATCCACTTCGTTAGTAGTTTTAGTGAATAATGCGCTCCTGATATGAGACTGTCCATCGAAGTGGACAGCAGAAATATATATTATTATATAATATAGTATATCCTTTCTTATAATTACCTATATCATTTTTAAATTTTAAACCAAACCTTTAAAAAATAATTCAAAAGGGTTTATACACCTTTACAAGCTTATTGCCATATGGTAATTTCCTCCATTAATTTAATTAATGCATTCCCTGATTTTCTCCATTTTCTTATACGGAACGGAGGCCTGAACACTGAGAGCAAAGGTGAAACAAAATGTGAATGCATTCGAGATGTGTACACTTCAAATCTATTCTCTAGCATTATCACCAAGAAAAAAAAAATACAAGCTAAGCAAAGACACATGATTAGCGTGGCAACTGTTCAAATATTCACCTTTTGCTCAAAGGCAATATGGCTGTCTAGATCCCACGGCATTCAATGAAATACCAAAATAAATAAAGGAATAAGGGTGCACAAATTTCAGGCAGTGTATCAGAGCGTGGTTGCTATTGGATCAGGAGTTAAAGAACTCGATCTTGCTAGAAGTTATCTAGTAACAAAAAATTGTGTGAACTTTTAATGTGCTGTATTTTTATAGTTGTATGCTGGATATTGTGAGATGGACTTTTAATGTGATGTATTTTTATAGTTGTATGCTGGACATTGTGAGATGGACTTTTAATGTGGTGTATTTTTATAGTTTTATGCTGGACATTGTGAGATGGACTTTTAAAGTGGTGTATTTTTATAGTTGTATGTTGGACATTGTGAGATGGACTTTTAATGTGGTGTATTTTTATAGTTGTATGCTGGACATTGTGAGATGGACTTTTAATGTGGTGTATTTTTATAGTTGTATGCTGGACATTTTGAGATGGACTTTTAATGTGGTGTATTTTTATAGTTGTATGCTGGACATTGTGAGATGGACTTTTAATGTGGTTTATTTTTATAGTTGTATGCTGGACATTGTGAGATGGACTTTTAATGTGGTGTATTTTTATACTTGTATGTTGGACATTGTGAGATGGACTTTTAATGTGGTGTGTTTTTATAGTTGTATGCTGGACATTGTGAGATGGACTTTTAATTTATCCGAAATGATGAAATACACTAAATATTGACTCATGTGTATATACTTATAATTAGGTCTCACAATTTATGTATTTGGCGAGAGTTTATGACAGAAGCATAAAATAATTAATCTACAATTGGTAAAAAGCATCAACTTATTTTTCTACGTTAAAATGTCCTCGGTAAGATACAGAAACTTAGTTTACTGGAGACACGACAGACGAAAGGCAACAAACCCATGCCCATATAAATTGAGTATGTTGTTATTGAGTGACTTGAAATGGTCTGTTTTTTTTTTAACATTTGTCTGTTTTTCATAAACTATATATGGTATTCATACAATCACTTGTCTTATAAATAAATATACATTTGAGAATTGATATATATTCGACTTAACACAGATTTATAAGCGTTGCAGCTTAGTGGTAAACTTGCTTTTAAAGATCTCGGGTTTAATCCCAGCGGATTTACTTCCTGACTAGTTTCGCAGTGATGCCGTATTAACCCTTCCTTCCCTTTGATGTGTAACTATTACACATTGCTTCAAAAAACTTAAATATCTCTATAAATATAATAAATACTGAGTTCAGATTTTAGGTATTCCTCCGTAATACATTTACGCATTGAATGAAAAAATTATATTAATAATAAATAGCACATATCGGCCACATCAAAGATATTTGTGAAAATCGAGAATAAATTCACCAATACAATCAAACGTGTGCTAGTGTGTGACGTAGGTATATTCATTCTTTAAAAAACCGCTATGGATGAAAAGCGACGCTATTCACGTCTCACTCTCACTCTACGGTATATGAGAACACAAGAAATAGAATTTTAGTTCACTCGCTTCTCTCTTCTCTCGCTCACGGGCTTTCGTTTAAGGTGGTCGCTTCGCCCGTTTTGTGAACGTCGGCCGATATTTTTTCATGTTTTCAGCAATTAAATTTCAATTATTATCACTTTTGATTTCAAATTTAATTAATTTAAGCGATTGACTATGAATATTCTTATTTTTTCCGATTTTAAATCGCTCATTTTTATATGTATATTGATGTGTATTGAATACACAGCACCGGAATGCGAGGATTTTTTTTTGCACAGGAAGGGAAAGGTTATCATCTGAATTCGTATGTATGATACATATCTTTAATATTGGGTTAAATATTGCTACTTTTTGTCTTAAGTCTTTTTTATAAGTATTTCTCGTATAATGATTATTTGTTTCAGGTGGTCTTGTCAATGATCAAAGTGGACGAGTGCTTCCCAAAGACAAAGGACAGGACCATTTTAACCAACCTAATCTGCAGAGACAACTCCACTTTTCAGGACTTCTGTGCCAACATTGAATATCTGATATCTGGCCCCAACCCGAAAAGTCTTAATAAGGTATAATGTTTTATCGAAGGTTTCAGCTTTAGCTATAAATTACTTTGTTATTCCACTGGCCGAGCGCAGCACCAGATGAGAATAGTGATGTCGGGTAAACCACTAAAGAACACCAAGGAGTTTGTCTACCTCGGGAGCAAAATAACATGGGACGGTCGGTCCAAGAGCGAGGTCGACAGCCGTATACATCAGGCTAGACTTGCATTTAATAAAAGGTCGAAAATAATAGAATCAAATAATATAGACCTAAAACTGAGAATACTCCTCATCAAGACCTATGTATGGAGTATCTTGATGTACGGCTGCGAGACATGGTGCCTATCCGAAAGAGATAGACGAAGACTAGAGGCTTTTGAGATGTGGTCCTATAGAAGACTATTAGGAATTTCCTGGAGAGACCGCATCACAAATGAAGAGGTTCTCCAACGAATCGAAGGAGGAAGGCACCTGCTCAGGATTCATTATTTACCTTTCCGTTCCTGTGGTAAAGAAAACCGGGCGTTCCGGCGCTGTGTTCAACACATCTGTAAAAATGAGCGATTTAAAATCTGAAAAATAAGAATATTCGTAGCCAATCGCTTAAATTAATTAATTTCTAAGTCACAAGTGATAATAATTGAAAATTAATTGCTGAAAACATGAAAAAAACATCAGCCGACGTTCATAAAACGGGCGAAGAGACCATCTCAAATGGATGCCCGTGAGCTACTGAAGCAAGATAAGCGAGCGAACAGAGATTATATTTCTTGCGTTTCTATATACCGAAGTAGAGTGAGAGTGAGACGTGAATAGCGTCGCTTCTCATCCATAGCGGGTTTTTTAGAATGAATATACCTATGTAACACACTGGCACACGTTTGATTGTATTGGTGGATTTATTCCCGGTTTTCACAAAATATCTCTGATGTGGCCGATAAGTGCTAATTATTATTAATATAATTTTTTCATTCAATGCGTAAATGTATTACGGAGGAATACCTAAAACTTGAAGCCAGTATTTATTATATTTATAGAGATATTAAAGTTTTTAGAAGCACTGTGTACTAGTTACACATCACAGGGAAGGAAGGGTTAAACAACCATCAAATTTGAAATCAATCATACTGTTTTATCAGATCAATAACTCTATTGTATAATAACTCGCGTACGTTTATAGCCCACAAGAAGTCCAGGTGATTGAATGACGGATGATTGACAGGGAACAAATCTATGGGGTTAGCCAGTTCTGTCCAGAGTTGATGTACGTCGATTGGGTCTACCAACCAGTCATTGTTGCCGTAATGTAAAGCCACAGGAGCTGTGATTCATGGGGAAGGTTCATGGGGATTACACTTCACGGGGAAGGAAGGGTTAATGCATTTTTTTTTGGTGTATGTAAAATTTAAACCTTATCTTTGAAATTATGATATGTCTTTATTATGGTTTGAAAATTCTGAAAAATTGTTAATATAGGTATAATATTGGTAATTTTTTATTCATCTTCTTCTACCTGCGATCCTTTTATTCGTCTTCTTCTACCTGCGATCCTTTTATTCGTCCTCTTCTCCCTGCGATAATTACACCCGATGTGTCTCCTCCAGCCAGGTCACAGGGACTGATGTTTAGGATGTAATCAATGGTCTGGATCTTCCCGTTCTCAAAGAAAACTGACTCTGCTAAGCCCCATTTGTGTATATCATATGAAGCGCAGCCCACGTGTATCTGATACCATTCAGAAAGCACCACACCTTCCAAGGCAATCAAAATTAGGCACATCAATCGTGTTATTGTTAGAAAGATGCCTATTTTTTACGTCGCACTTCGTTCAACGGGTAATTTATCGGCAATCGATAAGACATCGACTTGCTCTAAAACAGTGCTTATCAACCTTTTAATAGTACGCGCCTATTTTTTAACTTTTATCAGACTTTGAATTCAGACCTGAGTAGGTAAGAAGAAAATGGTGACGTCTTTTTTTTGCTTTTTCAGACAATGCTTCCTGTCAACTTGTCCCATATACCAGCTGGCTGTTCAAGAAGTCAATTGATCCACTACGGTCAACTCTACAAATCGGCTAAGTTCAGGCAGTACGACTACGGACCTTCTGGGAATCTCGCCAAGTACGGATCTCTCAGTCCTCCCAGTTACCCTCTCAGTAGAGTCACGGCGCCTGTTGCTCTGTACTTCGCATACAATGACTGGCTGGTGGATCCCATTGATGTAAAGCAACTCAAGGAAGAACTGGGAAACCCGATAGCTTTGTTCCCGGTTGATAGCCCGATGTTCAACCATATGGATTTCGTATGGAGTGCGGATGCTGGAAAGTTGGTCTACAATAAAGTTTTTAGACTGATGAAGGAGTATGACGGATGGCATTTGAAGGAGAGTCGTGTTTACTAACAGGAAAATTGACGAATTTGCCTAGGAGCGCTAAACCAAAGGGAACGTTTAAAGATTCATAAATAGGTTATAAAAATACGTATGACAACGATTTAGATAAATGCTTTAAGAAAGAATGTAAAATCATTTTAAAAATCTAATAGTAGCCATAACTATTTAATGTTACAACTTATCAAACTAATAATTAACAAAAAAATTGTAACTATTGATTAAAAAATTAAGCTATTTTATTAATGCTCACTGTACGCCACTGGCACAAAGAACTGTAACAATAGGTGGATGGCTGCTGCGCGATGTTCGGAGAATTCAGCTCTTGTTGAAAAGTCGCAGATCGGCGAAAGGTAGAAAGGTGAAGAGATTCCTCTTAGGCAGGTAGTAGATGGTCTCAAGTAAAAGGCAGTAGGCAGAGTGAACAGAGAATGTTTATTTTTGGTTTTTGGCCCTTCTTATATGCGGCCATCGCAAGGGCCTGTTTTCGCCGGTGAATGCAGTCACAACTCGCGAAATATCACAAACAATTTTCGCCAGTTTTGCGCATGCAGAGGTAGGCCGACTTTCGATAAGGTCTCGCGATGGCCGCGCATAAGTCACATTTCTGTTACGGTCGCGACGCAGTGCGGGCCCCAAAATATACATACAAAAATACCAAATAACATCAAAATATAACCAAGAATTTATACATATTAAACAATTAAGAAAACAAATACATAATATGTTTTATGATGACGCACACTTCCGATACACTCACCATTAATAAACTGTTCCGTGAAATGAAGTATTTCTTTATTGAAATTATTAAAAATATATTTAACCTGTACACCGCGTTAAAAATCAAATTCCACGAGTCCTGTGCGCGGCACAATTTCGGCGTTTTTTTTTTTAATTTCTAAGTTTAAACGCGTATTTTGTTTAGAACCATTGATATTTGATTACACCACCAAGTAAACATGACATTCAAGTAATTTTCTGATAATAAATAATAGTCATTACTCTTAAGGACACTCGTTAAATAAAGGAGTTAAACTAAACATTACGTAAAATACACAAAGGAATGCTACAGATCAGATCACAGGCGTTTGTGGTTCCCGCGAGGAACACGTTAAGATCTGCGCCAAAGCAAAACAGACTAAACGCATTAGCCACATTATCAATAAAATCAGACATAACGGTGAAAATGGACTTCAATGACATCGCAGATGCATTTGGGGAGAAGAAAGCAAAACGTAAACTGTATTGATTTGTGATTTGAAATACATACATCATAATCTAAAGTCATCATCCGAAACGGAGTGTTAAGTATTTTTTTAATTACAGATTTAATAGGGATGGCGAAGGGGAAGTAGCAAACTACCTCTCTCTCTCCGTGGTTGCAGTCCTAAGACTGGTTTGCAGCAATTTCAACTCTTCTCCTCCATTCCCCCCTGTCCTGTGCGGCTCTTTTTAAATCTGTATATGTTGAGCAGTGCACGTCCACCAACAGGTCCTCCAGGTACTCTCGGCGTGGGCGTCCCCTAGAGTTTGTCCCCTCGGTCATACCCTCCATTATGGCATGCAAGAGGCCCTCTTGTCGTATTATATGACCGATCCATCTTGCACACCTTTCGGACAGGATCCTGAGCAGGTGCCTTCCTCCTTCGATTCGTTGGAGAACCTCTTCATTTGTGATGCGGTCTCTCCAGAAAATTCCTAATAGTCTTCTATAGGACCACATCTCAAAAGCCTCTAGTCTTCGTCTATCTCTTTCGGATAGGCACCATGTCTCGCAGCCGTACATCAAGATACTCCATACATAGGTCTTGATGAGGAGTATTCTCAGTTTTAGGTCTATATTATTTTATTCTATTATTTTCGACCTTTTATTAAATGCAAGTCTAGCCTGATGTATACGGCTGTCGACCTCGCTCTTGGACCGACCGTCCCATGTTATTTTACTCCCGAGGTAGACAAACTCTTTGGTGTTCTTTAGTGGTTTACCCGACATCACTATTCTCATCTGGTGTTGCGCTCGGCCTACAGTCAGCAGCTTTGTTTTGTCTTTATTTATCTTCATACTGTAGTTATTTTGAAGAATGCTTTCCATAGTTGTTTAGGCCTCTTGTAGTTCCTCTTCACTTTCAGCAACCATAGCAAACTACCTAATAGTGGCAAACATACAGTGATTTGAAGCATTTAATAATGTCCAGTGCTGTTTAAGGAGTAACTTCAACGACTATACTCTACTTTTAGTTGAAATTGATCAAAGTTTTGCAAAGAAAGACATCTTCCTTTCCTTCTTCTTACAGTAGATTCTTTATCTATGTTTTCTGCATTATTCCTGAATTGTGAACTCCCAGCTATATTACCATGTCTTAATAGACGGGCTTCCCGGCTGGTTTTACTTGTAACCTACTTGACATCTGAATATAAGTTTTTCTGTTGCTTAAATGCTACATATCATAAGTTTCTATAGCGCTATCAAATAACTAAAAAATAGCACTACAGAAAGACTCACTATAGTTCGATCCCACAACCACCCACGCTAATGTGGAGGACAAAATAAGTCTCCATCCAGTGCGATCTACACTCGAAGATAAATAGTAGTGGCAACAGGCTTAAGGTCCGACATCACAGAAAAAGGAAAATGACTCATAGCGCAGATTTTTTTTCTTATAAATAGGCTTATATTATTATATTTCATTTATAGTTAAGGCATTAACATTGTGGAGGTTTAAAGATATTGTAATTTGTTTTATCAAACACTATTTATTCCACTTTATGTAAGGGTATAACTCTACACCGGTCAAGACTGATGATGAGGTGAAAGCCTTGAAACCGGTAGGGTTATACCGTTACAAAAATTGGAATAAACAGTGTTTGATAAAACAAATTACAATGTCTTTAAACATCTATAATGTTAATGACTTAACTATAAATAATATATAATAAACGTATTGTTTATTTATCTTGTCAATGGACGTCATAATATTATATATGTAATCACTAATCACTCTAACGACCTGATAACTTGGACCCTGAAAACTATTCCTGAAAACTTTTTCACAGATCAATCAAATTATTATAATGCGCATTCTGTTCTTTTCAGATAAGGCTGGCGAGAGGGTTTATATTTATCGATGGATTACATTTATTTATATCTTTATCTTGTTGCATTCAAACCGGATTCATCTTGAATATGGTTTTTCAGAAATTTTGTATTTATTTAGAAAAAATATATAACATACAATACGTTCAAAAATACAATAATGCATCAAAAGTTTCGGCTACAATTTTGTGGAACTACATAATCGTCTTGGAAACTTAATCTACTTACTATAGGAATCCTGGGTTTTAACTGCTTAGACAAAAGCTAACTCTTGATTCACAAACTTTTATTCGATGTATCAATCAATTATTAATCTCATCATGAATTACGAGGGTTGTCCCAAAAGTACCCGACCTAACAAAGAAAACACAAAAAATTTGGGAGAAAATATTTTTATTTCTCAACATAGTCTCCTTTCAGCTCGACACACTTTTCCCAGCGATGTTCAATAGCTTCGATATCCTGTTTATAGTGAGAACCGTCGAACGCCTCAAAATAGCCATCAACCGCAGATTCCACCTCTTCATTGTTGGCAAATCTTTTACCACCGAGCCATTCTTTCATGTTTGGAAAAAGAAAATAATCCGAGGGGGCTAAATCTGGTGAATAGGGTGCGTGAGGAAGCAATTCGAACTTTAATTCATTGATTTTGGCCACCGCGATAACGGATGTGTGAACTGGTGCATTATCTTGATGAAACAACACTTTCTTTTTCGCCAAATGCGGCCGTTTTTTCTTGATGTCATCACTCAAACGCTGCAATAAGTTCGCATAACACTCGCCGTCGATTGTATTTCCTTTTTGAAGATAATCAATGAAAATTATCCCACGCGCATCCCAAAAAACTGACGCCATGACCTTGCCTGCAGATGGAACTCAGTCCAGTCCATTGTTTTGACTGTTCCTTCGTCTCAGGTGTGAAGTGATGGACCCATGTTTCATCCATGGTTATGAATCGACGCAAAAACTCGGCTTTATTGCTGTGAAACATCGCCAAACACTCGATTAAAACATCATTTGTTTCATTGTGAGCAAACGCGGCACCAAATTTTCAGTCAATATGCGATATACAGCACTTTTTTAAATGCCTACCATGTCTGCTAGCTCGCGCACTTTCAATCGACGGTCATCCAATACCGTTTTGTGGATTTTCTTTACCATTTCTGGTGTGGTCACCGCATTTGGTCGAGCACTGCGATGTTCGTATTGGAAGCTCGTACGACCTCGTTTAAACTCTGTTACCCAATATTTTACTATTGTAAACGAAGGAGCAGACTCCCCCAGAGTAGAATCTAGCTCGGCTTTGATATTGGTTGGACTTAGACCTTTCAAATGAAAGTTTTGTATCACATAACGATGACCAGTTTTTTCCATGTTTACAAATTCACTGAGAGAGTTCACTATTGAAGCATTCACAACTGTCTTTTTGTAATATGTGAAGCATTCACTACTGTCTTTTTGTAATAACGGGTGTTTTTTTTAAGGGGGAAAGGATTTAAGATTCCTATATCTCTCGGTAGGGACGCCAGTTGTCAAGCTGTCATTGCCATTTTTACTCAGTAACGTTTGACAATTCATCACGAATACTCGTAGATATACACCGCAACAACGCTACGATATTATTGTGGCATACTTCGAAAATCAGCGTTCAATTGTCTAAACTCAAAGAGCTGTTTTACCGGAAAATTTTGTTCAGTGATGAGGAACATTTTTGGATCAACGGATATGTTAATAAACAGAATTGCCGCATTTGGAGCGAGGAGAATCCACATGAGATCAACGGATATGTTAATAAACAGAATTGCCGCATTTGGAGCGAGGAGAATCCACATGAGATCAACGGATATGTTAATAAACAGAATTGCCGCATTTGGAGCGAGGAGAATCCACATGAGATTATCGAACAGCCATTACATCCACAAAAATGTACTGTTTGGTGCGCTTTACGGGCTGATGGAATCATTGGTCCTTATTTCTTTAAGAATGAAACCGGGCAGAACATTACAGTCAATGGAAATCGCTATAGAGCCATGATTACTGACTTCTTCATTCCCCAATTGAATGCCATGGATGTAGAGGAAATGTGGGTTCAGCAGGACGGGGCTACGTCCCACACAGCAACTGTCACAATGCATTTACTGAAAGAAACTTTTGGTGATAACATATTGTAATTTCGCGAAATGGACCTGTTGATTGGACACCAAGATCCTGCGATTGAACGCCCTTCGAATATTTTCTTTGGGGATACGTGAAGTAGCTAGTCTATGCTAATATAAACTGGACTCGATTGAGGCATTAGAAGACAACATAAGACGAGTTATTGGCGATATACGGCCCCAAATGCTTAAAAAAGTGGTCCAAAATTGGACTGATCGGTTAAGGTACATAAGAGCCAGTCACGGTCAACATATGAATGAAATTATCTTCAAACAATAATTGTCATTAAACAACCTATCAATTGAATTCAAATACACGCCCATTTAAATAATTTATATGTGTTTTATTTCAAAAACAAATCCTGTCATACCTAAAAAAAACACCCTAACATATGTTATGAAGTATTCGCCATTGTTTTTTTTTTTTTAATTATTACAATTATTATGAGGTGTGATAAATAAATAATTGACATCGTATCCCATCACGTGTTGCGCATTCAAAGATCATACACAACCAATCAATCATCCACCCTTATAACTCAGTAACATGACATATCTAAATACTCGTAGATTAGATCATTAATCGCATCTAAAATTATATATATAAGCTGATTTCTCTCAGTACAAATTTACCAGTGTTCTGGCTCTCAAGAAGAATGGATCTCAGAAGTTTCTCTTTCCTTCTGTTGGCCACTGCAGTCCTGGGATCCAGTTCTCCTACGGAGAATGAGGTCCATGGACAAATCGAAGCAATCCCTCTGGATGTGATGGAAGATACAAAATTGGACGTGGTAAGAATATTTTCATTTGGAAACAAAATATTTCGAATATTATATAATTTAAACGTTTTTTTTTTGTTGATATTCACTATGCACAATCAAAATATAAGAGTATATTTATACTATCAAACCATTTCTCTTTTGGGGTAGACATGGAGAACAAAGTGCCAATCTTTCCTGTCACGATATTTCTTCACATCCTTATATATTCTTAAACAGTTCCTTTGGTTTTTTTTTATATAGTTTTACCTTTCTTCAAACAAAATTCTTTCAATTGATCACACCATGTTTTCTCTGGCATCCTCTACCATGACTCGATTTGTTAAATCTGTCACCCACTTCTTTGACGTATCCAAACAACCTTAATGTGCTCTTTTTCACCATACTTAACACATCTATTTTTAGTTCATATTCCTATTAAATAACTATATTTCTTATTCGATCATATATCGTTGCACAATTACATTCTCAGTGCACGAATTTCCGTCGCATTGACTCGGTTCTCGTTAATTTACTTCGTCCATATTTAACTCCCATACGCTGTTGTGATCAATAATTTTAACTCCCATACGCTGTTGTGATCAATAATTTTAACTCCCATACGCTGTTGTGATCAATAATTTTAACTCCTATACGCTGTTGTGATCAATAATTTTAACTCCCATACGCTGTTGTGATCAATAATTTTAACTCCCATACGCTGTAGTGATCAGTAATTTTATCAAATATTAATTAATATGGCTTGGTTTGAGCATGCGTATTTTAGTACCACTTTGACTTTGATTCCTATCGCAACTTGGCTTTCAATATCTATTTCCACCTTTTTGTATTTTGAGAACATACTTTTTTAATAACACTGGTGTACCAGACAGGTACAAAGACTGTAGAAATAGGTTGTTGGTTGCCGCGTCGCGCTCCGAGAATCGAGGTAACGAATTCCGTTTCGAAGATCCAGCAGAAGAAGAAGAAGAGCAGGGAGAGATTCCTCTCAGGCAGCTGGATGTAGGGAAGCGGGTCTCAAGTAAAAACACGGTAAAGTCGGTATTACTGAGAATATATTTCAACGTGAGAAGTGAGAAGTGCTTTACAAAATTGCAGCCCCTTCTATATTAATGGTCAGTCGGCCGTCAGCAGCGCCCATTGTCCGCGAAATACGACAACTTTCGGGGTCCGGGCCATGCTTACGCCGACTGAACCTGGACCTACCCCCGATCGCACCGCTTTGCAAGTTACATATTTCCAACGCGGTCGCGAGTACGATCGGAGTCAAACAGACATATATTTTACATAGGAAATTCTACACATTACTACAACGAATATAGAATTACATGACAGTTATACATATACAGGTATGGAAACAGACAAATACAAGTTCACATCCACCCTATACATATACAGAAACGTTAGAATGAATTATAACACATACATATTTGCATACATGATATAACATTTACATCGACAAACACAGGAACATTAGATTATACAAGAGCAAAGAATAGCATACAAGTTCAATAATACAGATCTACACACAGTGTCTTTTCGTATCACATACACACACACACGGGTGATGGCACACGTCCGATACACTCCCCCCGATGTTACCTCCGTATAGTATCATCTTCGGAGTAACATCTCATGGTCAGCAAGGACGTGTGTTGTCGCATCGCAGAGGCCAATCTCCTCCCGGCGTGGTCTCCCGGTCTCGCCCTCGAAATCACGCGTCTCTCGGTAAGGGCGCCAGCCGCGATCGTCGTCTTGTCTTCGCCGTGCATGTGGTACGCCAATTTCCTGGCAGGTGTGCAGATCCGTCTGTTTGTCCGTTAGTTGCGCAAATCATTTGCCGATTCGCGCGATGTACTGTGGTTGCGCAAATCGGTCCTCGACTTGCGCAACATCCTGTGGGTGCGCAAATCATTCCTCGACTTGCGCAATGTACTGTGGTTGCGCAAATCAGTCCTCGACTTGCGCAACATCCTGTGGCTGCGCAAATCATTTCTCGACTTGCGCAATGTACTGTGGTTGCGCAAATCGGTCCTCGACTTGCGCAACGTTCTGTGGTTGCGCAAATCATTTCTTGACTTGCGCAATGTACTGTGGCTGCGCAAATCGGTCCTCGACTTGCGCAACGTCCTGTGGTTGCGCAAATCATTTCTTGGCTTGCGCAACGCCCTGTGGGGAGAGGTTGGGCGTGTATCCCTGGCCCTGCATGTGAGTCGCCTCGCCCTCTTCTTCGCGCTCGGATGTCCCGCCCCCTCACGATTATGCTGAAGCAACAGCCTCGTACACGGGTGATCGCCACCCAATATTGCTGGGGCAATCACACTCGTGTAAGAGCCCTCCGGGGTCATCGGGCGGGCACCTGTACGCAGCACGCCATCCGCGTCGAGGCACGGCGTCACTCCCCCCAGTCTGGTTCCAAGTAGGAGACTTTCGCTGCGCCACAGAGCTCTTAGGTCAGCGCGTAAGGTTTCCCTTTGCGCAATTCCAATTAACCTAAGTTCTGCGGTTCGAAGCTTCTCCGTGGTCTGCGTGCCGTTGGTCCTCTGGTATCTAGGGCGGCGGCAAATTGACACGCACCGTTTCATCCATCTGGTGGCGCGTGTCAATATCGCGTTAGTGGCGCAAGTGACAACAACGTGTGACACCTGCGCTTTCACTGTCGAGGGGGCATGGTCCGGTTTCTGCCGCGACCTCTTTTCTCGGCGTCCTGGCTGGCGCGGTTTCACCACGACACCGCGCGGTGGGCATCGTCGCGCCGCCATTTCTCCCCCAGACGTCGCGCCTTCCCTCCGTATGGCGACGACGCCATCCGTCTTGGCGTGATGTGTCAGCTCGGGTCGCGTATCCTCGTCACGCGACGCTGCATCCTGGCACATCTCGGCGCGCCGCTCCATTCGCGGCGGCGCGTCGTTCTCCTCCAGCATTGCGCAATGCCGACTTGCGCAAATCATTCCAAGATTTGCGCAATCTCGGGTTGCACAATGTCTATTTGCGCAATTCTCGGCTTTATTTGCGCAATCTCGGGTTGCGCAACTCTTTCCTTGATTTGCGCTAACCTCGGACGCCTCGCTCTCCTTTGGCTCGGCGACGGCGTCCTCTCCCTCGGCGTGATGTGTCAGTCCGGGTCGCGCATTGACCTCGCGCTTCGCCGCATCCTGGCACATCTCGGCGCGCCGCTCCATTCGCGGCGACGCGTCGTTCTCTTCCAGCATTGCGTAATGCCGACTTGCGCAATGTTGGTTTGCGCAATCTCGGGTTGCGCAATGTCTGTTTGCGCAAATCTTTCCAAGATTTGCGCAATCTCGGGTTGCGCAAATCCTTCCAAGATTTGCGCCAACCTCGGACGCCTCGCTCTCCTTTGGCTCGGCGACGGCGTCCTCTCTCTCGGCGTGATGTGTCAGTCCGGGTCGCGCATTGACCTCGCGCTTCGCCGCATCCTGGCACATCTCGGCGCGCCGCTCCCTTCGCGGCGACGCGTCGTTGTCTTCCAGCATTGCGCAATGCCGACTTGCGCAAATCATTCCAAGATTTGCGCAATCTCGGGTTGCACAATGTCTATTTGCGCAAATCTTTGTTGTATTTGCGCAATCTCGGGTTGCGCAAATCTTTGCTTTATTTGCGCAAACCTCGGACGCCTCGCTCTTCTTTGGCTCGGCGACGGCGTCCTCTCTCTCGGCGTGATGTGTCAGTCCGGGTCGCGTATTTTGGTCACGCGGCGCCGCATCCTGGCACATCTCCTGCATTGCGCGATGCCGACTTGCACAATGTTGGTTTGCGCAATGTCCATTTGCGCCATCTCGGGTTGCGCAAATCTCTCCTTGATTTGCGCCAACCTTTTCGGACGCTTCGCTCTCCTTTGGGTCGGCGACGGCGTCCTCTCTCTCAGCGTGATGTGTCAGCTCGGGTCGCGTATTCTGGTCACGCGACGCCGCATCCTGGCACATCTCCCGCATTGCGCGATGCCGATTTGCGCAATGTTGGTTTGCGCAATGTCCATTTGCGCCATCTCGGGTTGCGCAAATCTCTCCTTGATTTGCGCCAACCTTCTCGGACGCCTCGCTCTCCTTTGGGTCGGCGACGGCGTCCTTTCTCTCGGCTTGATGTGTCAGCTCGGGTCGCGCATTGACCTCGCGCTTCGCCGCATCCTGGCACATCTCGGCGCGCCGCTCCATTCGCGGCGACGCGTCGTTATCCTCCAACATTGCGCAATGCCGTCTTGCGCAATCTCGGGTTGCGCAAACCTTTCCAAGATTTGCGCCAACATTTGTAGGCAGAGGCCGCGTCTTGGTCTCCTGCGCCCGGCATCCTGTGTCCGTTCGCGTCATTGGGAACGTCAGTGCCCCGACAGCGCAGCTCCTCACGGTACTCTGTCCTTCCGTGGGCGGGTTCCTCCCTCCATGGGCGACCCGTCCAGGTTTCACAGCAGCAGAGTTGGGCGGGCATTTTTGCGCCGCCATTTTCTCGGACGTCTCGCTCGTATTTGGATCGGCGACGACGTCCTTCCTCTCGGTTTGATGTGTCAGCTCGGGTCGCGTATTCTCGTCACGCGACGCCGCATCCTGGCACATCCGCCGATTCTTGGCGCGCCGCTTGTCCCGCGGCCACGCATTGTGTCGCTTTGCATCACGCTGAGTTGCGCAAACCTTTCGTCGGTTTGCGCAATGTTTCGTAGGCAGAGGCCGCGTCTTGGTCCCCTGCGCCCGGCATCCTGTGTCCGTTCGTGGCATTGAGAACGTCAGTGCCCCGTCAGCGCAGTTCCTCACGGTACTCTGTCCTTCCGTGGGCGGGTTCCTCCCTCCATGTGCGACCTGTCCAGGTTTCACAGCAGCAGAGCTGGGCGGGCATTTTTGCGCCGCCATTTTCTCGGACGTCTCGCTCGTATTTGGATCGGCGACGACGTCCTTCATCATGGCGTGATGTGTCGACGCGGATCGCGCATTGTCATTGCGCTCCGCGGTATCCTGGCACATCCGCTGCTTCTCGGCGTGACGCTCATCTCGCGGACACGCCCTGCGTTGGTTCGCGCCAATCCGCCCTTGACTCGCGCAATGTCGGTCGCGAGTCGCGGTGATCCGCGCGATCATCCGTGCAACCACTTCACAGGCTGGTGCTGTTAGGGTTCCCCTTTCCTGTGAAGATCGGATGAGCTCCGCAACCATCGCTGCCATCTGCACGTATGGATCCTGTGGCTGGCTCACCCAATCATCGGTGAGCCGCAGGGGATCAGCTGCCAGAGCATCAGGAACGCGTTCCTCCGATGGTCCGCGGATGGCGTCATCCGTCGCAGCTTGCAGTTTCAGCTTTCTCTGAAGAGCGGCCGTTCTCCGCTTTGTGTTGCGGAGCACCCTCTGAAGCCTCCTGATCTCGTCCTCTGAGTCAGCGTGTGACTGTGAAGAGGTTACCGAGTCGGCCTCTGAGGTATGGTCGCTCTCTGCTCTCGCTTCCTTAGCGGGAGCTTTCCCGGAACGCAGAGAAGGCATGATTGCGTCAGTGGCTGAGGATGACGATGCTCAACGTTGTTCGCTTCTCACGATGATGATGATGCTGACGTATACTTCAGAAGGTGACGGTCCACAGCGGCTGATGATGACGATAGTCCACAGCGGCTGATGATGACTATAGTCCACAGCGGCTGATGATGACGATAGTCCACAGCGGCTGATGATGACTATAGTCCACCGCGGCTGATGATGACGATAGTCCACAGCGGCTGATGCCTCACTTCTGAAGATGACGACGATATCTCAATGATTGTATATCTTCAAACTTCAGAAGGTGGCGATTACGACGCTTCGCTTCTGAAGATGACGATGATATCTAATAGATTGTATATCTCAAAAAACTTCAGAAGGTGGCGATTACGACGCTTCGCTTCTGAAGATGACGATGATATCTAAACGATTGTATATCTTCAAACTTCAGAAGGTGGCGATTACGACGCTTCGCTTCTGAAGATGACGATGATATCTAAACGATTGTATATCTCAAACTTCAGAAGGTGGCGATTACGACGCTTCGCTTCTGAAGATTATTCTTGAGGCGACGCAGCAGATCCGGCTTCGAAGGACCACTTTGTACCAGACAGGTACAAAGACTGTAGAAATAGGTTGTTGGTTGCCGCGTCGCGCTCCGAGAATCGAGGTAACGAATTCCGTTTCGAAGATCCAGCAGAAGAAGAAGAAGAGCAGGGAGAGATTCCTCTCAGGCAGCTGGATGTAGGGAAGCGGGTCTCAAGTAAAAACACGGTAAAGTCGGTATTACTGAGAATATATTTCAACGTGAGAAGTGAGAAGTGCTTTACAAACGAACGAACGAAAACGAGTTCTTTAATTTTTAATAACTTTATTAAAACGTGCGCATTTTTCTGCGTCATCGATCTTTTGTCAGTGATTTGAGGGAATACCTTTTCCACTGTTGTGTCATATGTGTGATTGTGTTATTTATATGTGTATACTTATATTAAGTATTTGTGTGATAATCTCTGTTTAATTTATAGGCTCGATGAGCCTATTTTATCTCTCTTGATTTCTATAATCCGAATTGGATCAACCATAGTTGGGCATGGCGACTACACTCAAAGGGATACGGCAGCTCATGTCAGCGGCCCTGGCGGCGCAGTTCAGGTCAGGCGTCCTCCCGCCCCTCCCGGGGGTCTCAGTGAAGCGACGATGGTGAAGACGGTGGAGATGAGGTGACGATGCTGAAGAAGACGGTGAAGAAGGCGCAAAGCTGTGGCGTGGCTAAATGAGCTTTCTTTGCTCTTTATCAATTACTTCGCTACATGCTCTACCGTCTGAGGGACTGTAGGCTACAAGATCAAAATTTAAGAAGAACTCTGCTAGACCTTTATGGACAATAAATACATATATTTTTATAATATCAGGTGTAGGTGTATAGTGTGGGGATGGGAAGGTGTCGGCTGCGGCCTGTTTGATTGGAGCTTCCCCGCATTCGCATATGTATTGAAGACATATTCGGTGAGAAAACCACAGAAAACTCACCGAGGGAAGTCGAGCTACAGAGGACCTCTGGGCTCTTCCGTTATGCGATATTAACACATTCGGCTTGTTTGTGGAGTGTGAGTGTTGTAGTGCGTATAGTGTAAATCGAAGTCCGAGGCGTTGGCTCGCCCCTCTTGATTTTCGCCTTCAGCCGCGTACCGCCCCACGGTCCCGGTGGCGTGTCGTGTCGCGCCCCGGCCGCTCCTCTGGATCTGAAAAGTTAAACGCTGGGCAGTATCGGGTTGTCTGTGACTTTATAATTTAGCGAATTTGAGTATGTAGCGTGCTAGTTATGAAGGCCCCGTTACGCTTGTCCTCCCTGGCCCTCTCTTGCAACTTGGTCGAGATCTCTCTCCGGTTCCGATCGGCTGAGGATGATGTGATTTGGGAGTCTGTGTTTGTATCTGAAAGGCAGTTCATCCAGTCTCTTGTGACACCCGAGTTTTGCGATGAGCGGGTTTGAGTGCGAGTTTAACTGTATTTTACTGTAAAAGTCTAGTGTCATTTTGTGGCAGTACTCCTTAATGGAGTATTCTTTTGTTCTCTGGTGTAGCTTTTTAAGATTTGCGCCCGGCATTGTCTTATAGGTAATTTTAAGTGCTTTGTTTTGTGCCGGCTGGAGTTTATTGTAAATGTAATCTGGAGCGCTGCCCCAGACTGGTGCCGCGTACGTAATTACCGGACGCACTATGAGTTTATACACCAGGAGTTTGTTTTTTCGGGATAAGAAGGAATTTCGGCTGAAGATGGGTCTCAGCGCTGCGAAGGCTACAAATGCTTTCTTTCTGGCTTGTTCAGCGTGGAGCCGCCACGATAGTTTGGAGTCCATATGGACCCCGAGATATTTAACCGATTTACGCCATTCCACAGCGCTGTTTCCCATCCTCAGGAGGGGGAGGCTGCCCACCCTCCGTTTTGTGAACATGACCGCCTCTGTCTTGCCGTCGTTAATCTTTAGGCGCCACTTACGATAGTATTTTGCCAAGGTATCCAAGGCCTTCTGGAGGTAATTACTTGCCCTGACGGGGCAAGCGGATCGCGCGTAACAAGCTGCGTCATCCGCGAAAAGGGCGACGGAGCAATTTTCCAGTACCGGAATATCGTGTGTAAACAGAGTAAACAGGTGCGGTCCGATCAGGCTGCCCTGGGGCACTCCCATTGGGATGTTTCTGGGGGTGGAGAGCCTCCCGCTCACCCGAACGACGAATTGTCGTTCGGATAGGTAGGAGCGGAGAATCCCTATGATGTAAGACGGCGTGCCCGTCTTAATCAGCTTGTGTATTAGCCCGTCGTGCCAGACCGTGTCGAAGGCCTTTTCCAGGTCCAACAGGACCATGCCTGTGTAATAATTCATATTAAATCCCATCGACACGTCCTCGGCCACGCGGGTGAGTTGGTGAACGGTGGAGTGCTGTGTTCTAAATCCGAATTGCTCGTGTTGTAGAGTGTTGTGCTGGGTATGATATGGAGTGTACCTGTTCAGTATCACCTTCTCCAGGACTTTTCCAAGTACCGGGAGGAGGCTTATGGGTCTGTAGCTGGATGGGTTATTTTTGTCCTTGTTCGGCTTGTGTATTGGTATTATTACGGCCATTTTCCACCTGGATGGGAAATGCCCGGTGTGTAGGCACGCGTTAAATATTTTAACTAATTGTATGATTGCGCGTGTCGGAATGTGCTTAATCAGTGTATTGTGTAAATGGTCTAAACCTGGTGCTTTATTATTTTTGAGGGCTTTAATGATTTTTTGTACTTCCGCCGGTGTAGCGAGCGTGTATTCTTGCCGTGCGATGTCTGCGGAGCGAGTGTTGAATTCGTCGAGTGATTCTTGTACTGTGCGGTCTGCGTCTGAGTCACGATAGTGCGATGTTAACGTGTAAGTGTGTTCGTATGCGTCTGCTAGTGCGTTTGCCTTTTCTTCGTGTGATGTGGCAGTATGTGTGGAGGTGATAAGTGGTGGTATGTCTTCGTGTCGCTTTCTTATTCCCTTTGCGATCTTCCAAAGAGTGTCTGCCCCTGGTTTGATGTCCTTTAATTTTGTGTCCCAAGTGGTATTTTTGTGTTCCCTAATGTGTTTTTTGATTTCGTTCCGCAGTGAGTTTAACGCTACTTTATCTAAGGGGTGGTGTGTACCTCTGTAGTGTTTCTGAAGCCTGTTCTTTATTTGGATGAGTGTGATGATTTCCGGCGGAAGTTTGGCACGGTGTGGAGTGACATTTTTAAGTGGTATGTAGGTATCACGAGCTTCTTCGATGATGTGCGTTAAGGTGTTTACCGCATCATCTATTTCCTCTGGTGACTTAAAGGTGGATGATGTTAAGTATAGCTGTGTGTTTATGTGCGTCTTGTAGCCCGCCCAGTCCGCACCCTGGTAATCGTACACCGTCCTCGGGGGGCAGGTGACGCGCTCCCCTATGGTGAAGTACACCGGGAGGTGGTCCGATGAAAGTGCATTTATCACTTCCATTCCGGCGACCCCCGCGTGACCCTTTTCGATCACCAGGTCGAGGGTGGACGGCCTTTGCCCCCTCGCTCCGTATCGAGTAGGCTTGTCGGGGTGGTGTAGTGTGTTGTGAGTCGATTCTATGTGATTGAAGAGTGTTTTTCCGTTGCCATTCACATTTCCCTGGCTCCACGAGGAGTGCTTCGCGTTGAGGTCGCCAGCCAGTATGACCCGCGGCCCCATCGCGAATGCCTTCCTCAGATCCCGATTTTCGAGCTTAGCATTCGGCCTGCAATATGCTGCTATGAGTGTTATCGGATTGCTGTCAGTTTCTAGTCTGATCGCAGTCGCTTCCAGAGCGATCCAGATGGGATCCGATAAGAGTGTATGTGGTATAGTGTCTCTAATGAGAATCGCCGTGCCTCCTCCCCTGGTAACGCGATCATTTCGGTACAGGGAGTACCCGGGTATTCTCAGGTGTTTGTTTGGATTAAGCAAAGTTTCTGTAATGAATAATATGTCAATGTTTTTCTCACCGATCAGAAGCGTGAGTTCGTCTGCCTTGTTGTAGAGTCCCCTGGCGTTCCAGGTGAGGGCTCTGATTTCCCCGCGGGAGGATGACGCGCTGGTCGGGGCCCCCATCCTAGCCATTGAGCTGTTCCATTAGTTCGACGATGAGAAACGCCTTCTCAATTTTGTCCCTGCATTGTGCCAGCCTCGGCCCCATCTGCATGAGCAGACGAACGATCTGGGCCAGCTCAGCCATCTCGCCGCCCATGTGGTGCGGTCCAGCGGGTTCAGGAGTCGGCAGCAGCGGTGGTCGGCGACCGTTCCTTGGATCTCTCGGGTGGGCGTAGTTTTCACGCTGCGCGTTCTGATGTTGGGTATTCGCGTGTTGCGCGGCTTCGTGAGCGTTTGCGCCAGCGATAGGCTGCGAAGCGCGGGCGTTCCGCGCGGCGGCCTGGTTAATTTGGGTGGGGAGCGTCTTTCCCGCGCCCGTCACGACGCCGCTCCATGAGCGACCCGGTGTCACACGCGGTGCCATCCGGCGGGCGATTGACTCCGCGTACGCTTGCCTTGTCGGGCATTTCGAGTAATTTGCGGGATGGTTTCCACCGCAATTTGCGCACGTGGCCGGTGTCTCCTTTGTCTTGGGACACTCGGCTGTCAGGTGGAACTCGGTGCACTTGACGCATCGGGCTCGATGGTGACAGTTCGTTGAAGCGTGCCCCAGTGACTGGCACCGGAAGCACTGCGTACCGAGACCTTTCTTGGGTCGGTATTTAACGAGGGTCACTCTGCAGTAGCAGAGGAACCTCAGAGTCACCTTGAGCTTACCCATGTCGGTAACCTTCCCAAAATGGGCAAGGTACATGGGCGCGCCTGTCTTGGTCGTCATTTTGACGACTTTTTGCGCAGGGAATCCCTGCGCGGCGAGATCGGCGGCGATCTCTTCCGTGGGAATATCTGGTAGTCCCCGGATTACTGACCTTTTGGTCTTCTCGTCCACCTTGGTGAACGTGTGGAATTCTTTTTCCTTGGTATCGAGTCCCTTTACGAGGGCGTCGTGATCCTCGACGGAATGGACCGTGATTTTCGCGGTCCCCTTCCCGGTGTATTTCACCTCAAATTGGCCTTTCGCGTTCTCACGGATCAGGCCAATTAGATTTCCGTGGGTTAACTCGCCAAGAGTGATAACCACCGGCGGTATTTTCGATTTAGAGTGCACCCTGCGCGTTACGCAAGGTGCCTCTTCCGTTACCTCCCGGAGGCACGCGTACTTGTTTGACTGGACCACGTCGTCGGGTCCGGCAACCTGCCGTCTTTTGGCAGGTGCCCGCGGAGTCTCCCATTTTTGCGCCACGGGCCCCGCGGGAGTCCGTGGCACAAGAACACCGTTTACCAAATCGCAAACGATCCCGTCTTGCATCATAAGCGTCTTTTCGCGCCGTCCGCAGTCGAAACACCCGCACTCACGGCACTAGCACTGATCACAATTAGCGTTCGATTCGCTCTCACTGATAAAATTGTTTATAATCACTGGATGATTACAAATATCGGCCCTATGAGCCCGCCTCTCGGCGCACACGGTAGCACAGTATGCCCAGCGGCACACCGCACACGTAAAGCACTGAATGGGTTTTCCCCGATCTCTATACCCGCAAGCGAGTATCGTGATATCTAAAAGATCCAATATCGCCCTATCTGAAGTGCTTTACAAAATTGCAGCCCCTTCTATATTAATGGTCAGTCGGCCGTCAGCAGCGCCCATTGTCCGCGAAATACGACAACTTTCGGGGTCCGGGCCATGCTTACGCCGACTGAACCTGGACCTACCCCCGATCGCACCGCTTTGCAAGTTACATATTTCCAACGCGGTCGCGAGTACGATCGGAGTCAAACAGACATATATTTTACATAGGAAATTCTACACATTACTACAACGAATATAGAATTACATGACAGTTATACATATACAGGTATGGAAACAGACAAATACAAGTTCACATCCACCCTATACATATACAGAAACGTTAGAATGAATTATAACACATACATATTTGCATACATGATATAACATTTACATCGACAAACACAGGAACATTAGATTATACAAGAGCAAAGAATAGCATACAAGTTCAATAATACAGATCTACACACAGTGTCTTTTCGTATCACATACACACACACACGGGTGATGGCACACGTCCGATACAACTGGTTCCATTATACGTGTTCACCCAAATATTTGCTTTTGTTTTTACGCTTTACAATCACCATGACGGAATTAAGGATCTGACAGGCTTATTACCATGTGGCAATATCTTCCAACCAGCTTGAAAGATATTAAATAGTCCTTGAGTGAAAACCAGACCGGAATCTTTTTTGGAAAAATATGGGTTCCAATGGGAATGAAAGTCGCAACTCCCGTTTTGGGAGACAAGGGCCTTTGGAGACTTGGCCACGGAGGTTGACAAATGACGCTCAGAAATAAAATTAAATATTTCATGCAGATACTCGAAGGCACAAGCATTTTTCCGCCATAGCATATTTTATATATTTCTGTTATATTTTATATATCTATTTTATATACCAAGTATATTTTATATATCTATTTTATATACCTAGTATATTTTATGTATCTATTTTATACACCTAGTATATTTTCTATATCTATTTTATATACCTAGTATATTTTATACATCTATTTTATATACCTAGTATATTTTATACATCTATTTTATATACCAAGTATACTTTATATATCTATTTTATCATATATACCTAGTATACTTTATATATCTATTTTATACACCTAGTATATTTTATATAACTATTTTATATACCTAGTATATTTTATATACCAGTATATTTTATATACCTAGTATATTTTATATACCTAGTATATTTTATATATCCATTTTATATACCTAGTATATTTTATATATCCATTTTATATACCTAGCATATTTTATATATCCATTTTATATACCTAGTATATTTTATATATCCATTTTATATACCTAGTATATTTTATATATCCAAGTATATTTTCGCCTAGTTATTTGGGGTATAAGGATACATATGGCTTCGGTTATACGAGTATGTAAGAATTTGGCATCATCGATAGAAAAAGTATGGTTTTCACGGTGACAATGATTAGCCATTTCAGAATAAATTAGAGGATTTGTTAAGGAGGATTTGTGTTCACGAAATCTCTTTTCAAAGGATCTTCCTGTCTTTTCTATATACTCGTATCAGTAGTAACGGAAATAAATTGGACAGATTAGAGGTCCTAGGAATTTCTAAGTCAGTGCATCGAAGTGAACATCTGGCAAACACATATATACCAAGAATCTCTCTGCTGCTTGCCGAGGTCGTCTCATGCTTCCCTCAGCCGTCAGTCCCCAACCCGAATGTCCCCAATCGTTAGAAGCGTGTATCTCGGTACCAGTTTGAACAGAATTCAGTCTTATTTGTGCTCCCCTGATGATGAGGTGAAAGCCTTGAAACCGGTAGGGTTATACCGTTACAAAAAGTTGAATAAACAGTGTTTGATAAAACAAATTACAAAATTCTACACTTTATTTCTTATCATTGGGAACAGAAATATGCCATAAAGTGCATATGAAATCTGTGTCCATTATAATGAACGCCAGGTCTGAAGAAGTTAAAACAATGGAATCTGGTATTCGAATTACAGATGTGTTTTTTTTTTTTTTTTTTTTTTAGATTACAAATAAACCATAAACAATTTTTTTGGAGTTTCTCTAGTCTATCCAACTTATTAATAGCATCGAGATAACAATTATCCCCTTAATGACATCATCTTATTACACATATAACAAAAATCTATTGATGAAGTCAGATAAATTGTTTTTCATTTTTTTTTCACACTATTACGTCACATTATTAGTCATGTGACAATTCCTTTCAAACATAAAAAAATGTTAGAAGACCTTTATGAAAAACCAGAATTCTTTTTAAGAATGAAATCAAAAATAGTCTTTAGACAAAATAAACATTCTATATATGATAAACAATTAACGCCCTATAAATATGTAATAATAGGTTGGTCTGCTGTTAAAATATGGCTACCCATCGGAGACCCACACCGTCCAAACAGAAGATGGTTACATACTGACAATGCACCGGATCCCAAGAGGCAAAGGGACCCGGGGACAGCAAAAGGCCGCCAAACCCGTGGTCTTCCTCATGCACGGTATCCTCAGCTCCTCTGCAGACTGGATTACCGCTGGACCGCATACAGCCTTGGGTAACTTTAATACTATTACTGCACTATATAAGTATTTGAATGTAAGATATTGTACAAGTATAGATCAAACTGTATTGAAAATTTTCCACATTCTTCCATACATTTTTTAAGATAACTTGTCATGTCAAATGTGCTAATTTTTTTCGTACAATATTTCTACCTAAGTAAGCACTATTCATTATTATCAGCTCAGTTTAAAATATTGTAATTTATTATTTATAGTTAACGCTATGGAGGTTTAAAGACATAGTAATTTATGTAAAAGGAAAAATAAGTAAATAAAAAAAAAAAATATATTTTTGTGTTCAATACAGGTTTATTTTTGAGTTTACAACCGGTTTCGAAGACCACCGTCTTCATCGTCAGGTGAAGATAAACTAAGTTGCTAAAAATATATTTCCTGTACAAGTGTAAATCATATAAGAGGAATGAGGTAGGGGGAGAGAAGTGGGGAGAGATGTGATATAATGGTAAATGGGGCGGGAATGAAAGTGAATCTTTAGGGCAGGTCAGGTCTGGATATCCAAGGGGGGTGGATTTTAAATAGGAAACATGTTAAGCAGAGGGCTATTATGAAAATTGGTTTGATTGTTGAGGATATTCAAACTTACTCGTAATTTTATACATTTTTTAATCTCGAGAATTTTCAAATTGTCAAGCTGCAATCCCCCTCGTCTTATTAAAAAATGTATAAAATTAAGTTTAAATATCATCAACAACCAAACCAATTTTAATAATAGCCTTCTGCTTAATGTTTCCTAGTTAGAATCAACCCCCCTGGATATCCAGACCTGACCTGCCCGAAAGATTCACTTTTATTTTCCCCCGCCCCATTTACCATTGTATCACATCTCGCCCCACTTCTCTCCCCCTACCTCATTCCTCTTATACGATTTACACTTGTACAGGAAATATATTTTTAACAACTTAGTTTATCTTCCCCTGACGATGAAGACGGTGGTCTTCGAAACCGGTTGTAAACTCAAAAATAATCCTGTGGTGAACACAAAAATATAAAATAAGTTTGATATTTACTTATTTTTCCTTTTACATAAAACATGGCACCACAATGTGAAACTATAGTCTTTTCAAAGAGTCAAGACATCGAAATTTGTTTAATCAAACACTCTATAGTAAGTTCGTTCCTAGAGTAGCCTTTTATTATCATAATCATTTTTAAAGTTCCTCTGATCTTCAGAAGTTGGCGACCATCACACCTTTCTTGACCCTTAAGACAGCATCTCTGAACAAAGATACGGTATCACACAATACTATAGTTCCACTTAGTTCTTCAACCAAGAGATGCGTCTTCTTCCCACAATTCTTCTGCCTTGAATTTTCCTCTGCAATATCTGTTGAAGGATCTCATATTTTTCTCCTCGCCTTACTACCGAAGTGCTCTTACCTTATTCTTTTGATGGTAGATAATACTGCCGTCATAAGCAAAAACGCAGCTAATGAGAAAAAATTTAACAAAGTATGAGGCAATATTCCATATCAAATTCTGAAAACATAGAGGTCGTATTATTCTTGCGCCACGATTATCTGCAGAAACGTTACAAATATAATGATTTATTTTAGGATATCAATTAGCTGATGAAGGATTCGATGTCTGGATGGGAAACGCTCGCGGAAACAAGTATTCTCGTAATCACGTCTCCCTCAAGCCTAGCAGTTCCAAGTTTTGGAAGTTCAGCTGGAATGAGATCGGTTATTACGATCTTCCTGCCATGATCAACACAGTTCTGGCAAAAACTGGCCAAGGAAAACTTCACTACATCGGCCATTCTCAGGGAACCACCTCATTCTTCGTCATGGCATCGTTAAGACCAGAATTCAACATGAAAATCAAATCCATGCAGGCTTTGGCCCCTGTAGCCTACATGTCCAATCTCAAGAGTCCCCTAGTCAAAGCTCTGGCTCCGTTTGCAAATACATTAGAGGTAAATTATTTAATATTTATGATTCCCCAAATATCTTGAAACACGTATAATATGAATTGGACACATTTGAACACAAACATTTTTTATGATTCCCCAAATATTTATGATTCCCCAAATATCTTGAAACACGTATAATATGAATTGGACATATGAACACAAACATTTTTTATGATTCCCCAAATATTTATGATTCCCCAAATATCTTGAAACACGTATAATATGAATTGGACACATTTGAACACAAACATTTTTTATGATTCCCCAAATATTTATGATTCCCCAAATATCTTGAAACACGTATAATATGAATTGGACATATGAACACAAACATTTTTTATGATTCCCCAAATATTTATGATTCCCCAAATATCTTGAAACACGTATAATATGAATTGGACACATTTGAATACAAACATTTTTTATGATTCCCCAAATATTTATGATTCCCCAAATATCTTGAAACACGTATAATATGAATTGGACACATTTGAACACAAACATTTTTTATGATTCCCCAAATATTTATGATTCCCCAAATATCTTGAAAGACGTATAATATGAATTGGACACATTTGAACACAAACATTTTTTTTTCAAGAATGTTGTCATGCGGTGACATTGCTATGTTAAAATTATTTTTTTATCCACGGTACAATGTATCAAACAAAAAATTTTAAAAAGTATTGAGTGCTTCATTTACAATATTTACAAAACAAACTTAAAATTAAAAAAAAAAAAAAAAAAACTATCTGAAAGAATTCAACAAAGCCAAATAAAAAGACACGTCAACATAACAAAAGAACTGAATGAAATACATAACTAAGAACATGAGTCAAAATTACAGATATATAAAAAAATAACAATATGCACAGTAAATCACACGATAAAGGGTCGAGTCAGCTACTCGCACCTCACCACATCAATTTGACATTAATGCGAAATGAATTAAACAGCACAAATTCAAAACTTGACCAGCTCTGCGATCAGCCAACTTGTACATCTCAACAGTCTTTGATTAAATATATTGACAATCTCAGAAATTAATTTCCCAACAGATACATTATATTTGTAAGGCACTTTGTTTAATATAGAAAATAGTCCTTTGGCGAATATGCACTTAAGGAACTAAAGTATTGCAAAAGCTAAGCAATTTAGGACAATTTAAGTGAGAGTTGATGATTTTATTATCTAACTTTGCAAATTCAATATTTTTCAAAGTGAATACAACTTACTTTTTGTACCGCAAAGGATACAAATAGACTGTATCGTAGGCACGTTGGTTGCTGCACCGCGGTCGTAGAATCGATGTCGCGAATTCCGAAGCGAAGATCCAAAAGAAGAAGGCAGCGGGGTGGAGAGATTCCTCTCAGGCAGGTCGAAGTAGCGGGTCTCAAGTAAAACACAGTATAGTCGGTAGTACTGAGAATATATTTTTGGCAACAGGGGACCCTCTATATTAATGGCCAGTCGGCCATCACGAGCGCCCATTACCCGCGAAATACAACAACTTTCGGGGTTCTGAGCGCCGCTTAGGCCGACCGGGCCCTGACCTGCACCCGACGGCTCGGCCGCAAGTCCTTTATTTTCCTTGCGGTCGCGAACACGATCGGGATCTAACTGACTAACATTTTACATACATCAAATCAACAACATAGAGTTACAAACATATAGCAGATATTTATAACATATATCAACATATCAGATGAATTTACATACAGATCTACACAGCATTGTCTATTTCATTATACCACATGCAATAAAGGATTTACATCAAATTTAACTTTACAAATATCACTCCACCATACAAGAAATGTCAATGTGCACATACACACGAGGGTGACAGCACACATCCGATACACTTTTGTATGCCATATAAATAAAGTTTTTGGTGTATGAAATTATTTCCAGTTCTTGAAAAAACCTGCAGTTTCCTCATATAAGACGCTTTAATGAGGGTACACGCATCAATGCACGTGGGTGTCTACTGCACTCACTTTAAATCCTGATGCCTTTTCTGGATCAATGGATAGTGATTAGCCAATTGGATTATATATCACCATATATGTTATAGTTCAGAAATTCTAGGATGGGTCCTGTGGCGTTTTAAACGTCATTTCTCAAAGAGATGGGATAAAATCGTTTTTTTTTCACAAATCGAATAGTTTTTTTATAAATCGAAAAATTATTTTTCTCTCAACTGACGTTTTAATGCCTAATTTTCATTATACTGACTTTCTAATGTATTGTATGATTTGTATATATATATTTAAATAGGCCAAGATCCGCTATGAATTAATACTAATTACGAACATTTCATTTTAGATATAAAAAAAATCGAAAATTCAATTATCGAATACCCCATCCCTAGCCAATGCAGACTAACGTCGCAGTATTAATTGATTTTTACAAACTGGCACATTTTTACTAATTTGTAACAAGATGTATTAATTTGTCTTTATTTGTAGTTTTTTTGTAATGTATTTACCTAAATAACTTGCTATTTATTAGAATCGAGGCTTATATTAAAGTTGATAAAATAATTAAAATTACTGAACGTCGTTACTAGGTTGTATTAGGGCAAATTTGTGAACTGTCACTGGACTCATCCTAGAATTTCCGAAGTATAGCTGACTCCAGCAGTGGAATCAGTCTTCAGTTTGAAATCTTCACTTTATAATGATCCTTATGTGCTCCTCCAAAAATTTGATCTACCACAAAAATTGTGATGTACCCTGGATCGTCTGAGGTATGGCAACCATTGCGGTACACACATTTAGCATATGTTATGTGGGGGTTTATAAATTCCCCGTTGTGCTCATGTGGATGTGTCCAGACTGTCGGTCATATAATGGAGGAGTGTGTAATACATTAACTCCAGAGAGCATTGAATGAGATCCATTAGGCTACTCATGAGGCTGTATCATGGACGAGAAACCATACGAGAGAAGAAGAATTGATAGATCATACATTTTTAAATAAAATATTATTTAAAACAACATCTTTGGATTTCAGTTGTTGACATCCCTAATTGGAGTGAACGAGTTTTTCCCAAGTAGCCAGATCATGACGATTGCCACAAATTTGCTTTGCAAGGAGGGTTCAGTTTTCCAGCCTGTTTGTTCCAACTTCTTGTTCCTGTTGTGTGGATTTAGTCCTGATCTCCTTAACACGGTAAGGATTCCTGTCATTTTTTTTGTATTTTTGGTCTTGTGGCGTGAAATGGTCTATATCTTAGTGTTAGAGATATGGATGGCGTGTGCAGCTTTAGGAAGCAGTTGAAGACAACCGTTTTTGGGAGGTCTTATCGAAATATATTATTGTACGGCACCGGTACAAATACTGTAGCAATAGGTAGATAGTTGCTGCTTAATGCTTGGAGAATTCAGCTCACGGTGAAAAGTAGCAAGGTGAAGAGATTCCTCTTTAGCAGGTAGTGGATGGTTGCAAGTAAAATGCAGTAGACTAGAGTGAACTAAGAATGTATTTTCAAGGCGTTTGGCGCTCCAATCGCTCATCGCAAACGCCTGTTTCCACCCGTGCATGCCGTCATAACTTGCGAAATATCACAATTTTCACAAGTTTTCGCATACATGGGCCGGCCAACTTTTGATACTGTCTCACGATGGCCGCGCGTAAGGAACATTTTCAGTTACGGTCGTGACACAGCACGGACTTCAACAAACATAAAAAATACCAAATAACATCAAAATATCATATCATAAAAGTATCAAATGACATACAGGAAAACAAATACATCATATGTTTTGTGTGACGCATACGTCCTATACAATGATGTTACGAGTATATGAACACTTTTTGTGAATATTAACTACCGTAGTTTGTTGCACTTTGTACTATATGTTCTGCTATTGATTGTACGAGTATACCGACTCTGGTTGACTATGATGCTGATGGTATGAACACTACACACATACATTACTTACAACTAAAGCCGAATGTACAATATAAATATCACATATCGCAAGATCTACAGATTTCTTTGTAGTTCTTCCCTTGGTAAGTTTTCACCGGTTTTCTTGCCAAATATGTTTCTATGAACATATCGCTGGTCCGGCAGAAAAAACGACACAAGTATAAAAAAAACGTATTTAGGGTTAAGGCACCATATATTGTAAAATTGTGTGCCCTTTGTCTTTGAAAAGTGTCACAGGTCTAGTTCATGTCTTCGCCACCTGAGGGCATTAGTGTCGTTTTTCCGTTGGAGCTAATTGCATTTGCAGTTTTCAAGAAGCTTGACTTCAACCATTCGAGAACACAAATGCTGTCACTCCCGTAATGCAAATGGATGGAGAAACATTACCAAATTGTGACTCCTTTAAGTATCTTGGGTCACTCATCCATAGCGATGGAGGATGTGCAGCAGATGTAACACATAGAATTAGTGTGGGATGGATGAAGTTTAGATCAATGACGGGAGTTATATGTGATCCGAAAATGCCAGTAAAATTAAAAGGAAAAGTATACCAAACGATTGTCAGACCCGCACTCCTCTATGGCTCCGAATGCTGGACGATGTATAACTTTTACTCTAGGCAACTAGAAACTGCTGAAATGCGCATGCTAAGATGGTTAGCTGGTGTGTCCCTAAGAGACAAAATAAAAAGCTCACGCATTCGTGGAAGCCTAGATGTTACAGACATCAACATCAAGATGGAGGAGAGGCGATTGAGATGGTATAGGCACGTTGGACGCAGATCACCCGATCACATTGTGAACCAGGCAATCTCCATGGATCTGCCTCGAATAACAACCAGAAGAAGACCAAAGAATTCATGGGTGGTGCAAAAAGATAACCTGATGCCGAGGCTCGGCCTGGGGGACGTGGTCTGGGACAGAAGAGCATACAACCTGAGGACGAGGAGAGCTGACCCCAACAGTCTTGGCAGACAGTTAGTTGGGATGGAGCCAGGGAGAAGAAGATTGACTTCAACAGCCGCTCCTGACAAAACACGTGTTTTGACTTGTGTCGTTTTTCTTCCGGACCAGCGATATTCAGATGCGGGGAAGTACCTAATTTAATGAACGCTACCATTACCTTATTTTCCTTACATTTAATTAACGTTAGTTTATTTTGTAATATTTTTAGGCTGTCAATATGGTGAGTTCGAACCCCGAGTTAGTGCGCCCTTAAGTAGTGGCTGCTCTTTAAACCGCGCTATTTAAATTGTCCTTTTATTATTTTGTATAATTACCAACACAAAAAACGAAAAAGTGAAAAAAAATCTTTAAATTTTCGAAAATATATTACGATATAAAAATTATCGAAAATATGTAAAATACAACTAAAGATATTAAAAAAAAAGTCTTCGCACGCACTTCACCCCCAAAAAAGTTTCGCCGCCACCCACCCCCCACGAGCATAACTCATTAGTATGTTAAGAGATGTTGCAAGTCAACAATTGAGTCTCGCTACTGAATAATGCGGTTAGTGATAAGTTGAATATTTATTGTGAAAAGAAATCATTACACTGAACATAATATTTATCAATTTTTATAATATTTTTAAATTGTAATTTTATTCTGCATCTTTTGGTTTATTTTATTATTTTCATCAACTTTTTCACTATTTTCATGGTATAATTTGTGTCGTTTTTACACTTACTATACTAAAGAAAATGTAGCATGGTCCCTGTGACGTTGTACAAATTTGCCCCAATATAACCTTGTAACGACGTTCAGTAATTTTAATTATTTTATCAACTTTAATATAAACCTCGATTCTAATAAATAGCAAGTTATTTAGGTAAATACATTACATAAAACTAACAATAATGACAAATTAAAACATCTTGTTACAAATTAGCAAAAATGTGGCAGATTTTTTAAATCAAATAATATTTGGTGACGTTTGTCAAAAGTCACTACGTTAGTCTACATTGGCTAGGATGTGGTATACGATAATTTGATTTTCGACTTTTTTATACCTAAAATTAAATGTTCGTAATTAGTATTAATTCATGTGGATCTTGACCTATTTAAAGATAGATACAAATCATACAATACATTAGAAAGTCAGTATAATGAAAATTAGGAATTAAAACGTCAGTTTAGAGAAAAACAATTTTTAGATTTATAAAAAAACGATTCGATTTGTAAAAAACACCGATTTTACCCCATCCCTTTGAGACATGACATTTCAAACGTCACAGGGACCATGCTACATGTTCTTGAGTATAGAATAAACTATTATTATTATGTTACATCTCTTTACAGACAATGCTCCCGGTGTACATGGCCCACACTCCAGCTGGCTCGTCCAGCATGCAGATGGTCCATTACGGGCAGCTCTACCAGTCAGCTAAATTCAGGAAGTACGACCATGGTTTACTTGGAAACATGGGAGAGTACGGTAGCATTAGTCCACCAAATTACCAACTGGAAAAAGTTACGGCACCAGTGGCTTTGCACTATGCTTACAATGACTGGATGGCACATCCCATTGATGTGTTTCAGTTGTGGAGTCAACTGCCTAACCCCATAGAATTGATCCCGGTGAAACACCAAACCTTCAATCACCTGGACTTCATGTGGGCTATAAACGTGCGCGAGTTGTTGTACAATAAAGTTATACAAATAATGAGACAATATAATTAAAACACATTTAAAAAGTAACATTGTAGTTAAAGGGTATGATTATTTGTATCCATGTCAAAAAGCTAATAAGTCTCAAAACTTTTATATTCACAAAACTTGCAGATCTTTTACAGTTATTTGTTACATAAAAAATCAATATCAAGAAATGTCACTGAAAACTATAGCTTCAAAACTCGATTGTTGTAAGCAAACTGCAGATAAAAAAAACTATAGCTTCAAAGTTCGACTGATGTAAGCAAACTGCAGATAACAAAAACTATAGCTTCAAAACTCGACTGTTGTAAGCAAACTACAGATAACGAAAAATCAAGAAAACTAAGATTGTAATTTTTTAAAACTAAGATTATAATTTCAGCTATATTAATTTGTCACCATCTCAAAACGTTTTTCACAAAGTAAAACGTTTTTCACAAAGCAAAACGTTTTCTCCAAACATTATTAGACAAAACAATTATTTTTGTAATAAACCGGTTGAATTTTATTACAAAACTTTAATTTCTTCATAATTAATCATAAAAGTGTCGAAAAATTTATTTTTCACTTGATTTGTAAGGTCTTTTAATGAATTCTTATTTAAAGTCACCTAGTTACCGTTTTTTTGCATAAAACAAGTGCCAAACACATAAAAGTAAAATATACACACATTGAACCATATTTATCTCAAATTTCTTGAAACAAAACATGAATTTTATTTTATTTTTTAATACTATTTTTCATGTTATGTTATGTAAAAATAAATAAGCTACCTATTTATTAAATAAATTGTAGCATTTGTAAAAACTAATACTTATATGCCACGTAATTCTTTCAGAAAAAAAGATAAAAAAACATGCAATATAATTGTATTAATATGGCATAAATATGATCTGATAATGAATTATATTATATCATTGGCAACACATTTTTTTTATTTCTTGCATTTTTGTCTATGACTTAATTAATTTTTTTTTATATTTATTTCAGATGAAATTAGTTATAATGTTCTAATCTTTGACTGTTGTTTTTATCAAGACAAATATCAAAATTGACATTGTTTAAAATTTACATATTTGATATGGTTTAGTCAAATTAGAATTTAAAACTTTTTGTACTGTTTTTATATTCGCCTCAAACTTTATTTAAACCTGACTTATTTCAAATCTTAAGACACATTTTGAGGAATATTTCTTGTTGAATGGTATTTTCCTGTTTAGATAGTTTTAAATTTTGAACACAAAATATCCATATAGAAGGATATTGGAAGAGTTATAACATTGGAATGAGATAATCTTTAAAAATATAACCCATTTAGAAAATGTATTATATTAATACATTAACTTGCTTCAATTAATAAATGTTTCATTGTAAAATATATGATTATACATTAAAAATATTCTTTCATTTAAATGTTGCCTTTTATTTCCTTACCTTTAAATTTGTGTTTGTGAACAATTGAGAATTCTTGCATGTTAGGTTAATAATCCCTAATTAAGTGTAATTTTAACTTATTAACCTTTCCCTTCCTGTGCTAAAAAAATCCACCCGTTCCGGTGTTGCGTATTCAATACACATGTAAAAATGAGCTATTTAAAACCGAAAAAATAAGAATATTCATTCATAGCCAATTGCTTAAATTAATTAAATTTGGAGTCAAAAGTGATAATAATTGAAATTTAATTGCTAAAAACATGAAACAAAAAACATCGGCCAACGTCCACAAAACGGGCGAAGCGACCACCGAGAGCTGCTGACCTACTGAAGCGAGCGAACTGAGATTCTATTTCTTGCGTTCCCATATACTGAAATAGAGTGAAAGTGAGACATGAATAGCGTCGCTTCTCACCCATACGGTTTTTTAGAATGAGTATACCTACGTCACACACTGGCACACGTTTGATTGTATTGGTGAATTTATTCCTAATTTTCACAACATATCTCTGATGTGGCCGATAAGTGATAATTATTATTAATATTATTTTTTTCATTCAATGCGTAAATATATTACGGAGGAATACCTAAAATTTGAACCCAGTATTTATTATATTTATAGACATATTAAAGTTTTTACAAGCAATGTGTACTAGTTACACATCACAGGACAGGAAGGGTTAAAATAATAAAAAAGTATTATATTTAAAATATTCTTTTTACAAAATATAAATAAGGGTCTTTTAAATTGAGCGGTTTTTTAAATTTTTTAATTCGTAAATAAAATAAAAAATTGGCTTTGATGTCATTTTTTTTTGAATTGGTCATTGAAGTATAATGTATGACATTTAAACACAAAAAACAATATTCACCAAATGTCCACCTCTTGCAGCTCCACAGATGTCCACTCTTTTGTCAAAAAAAATCGATGACATTTTGGCATAATTGCAATTCTAACTCACCAATAACGCGAATAATTTCATCCTTCAGTTCAGGAATTGATCAGGGGTCATTCTTATAGACCTAACTTTTCACGTAACCCCAGAGAAAATAGTCCAACGGTGTCAGATCACATGATCTTGGTGGTCAATTAACTTCACCGTTTCTGGAGATTACATAAAATAATTCAACAATTTGAATGCGTTGTTGTATTGTATACCACTCCATTTTTATAAATGTCATACATTACACTTCTCAAATGTCACAAGACCCAGGCAAGTTCGCGATGCCATCTGTGTTTTATCCAAGAATTAAAAAACCACTTCATTTGAAAGACCCTTTACATGAAGAATTTAATTCTTAACATTTACTGAATAGTAAATAGTAAAATACCTCTTGTACTTAAAAAGGTATCTTGAGCATTCCACACTTTTTTTAGTCTCACTTCTTCTATTACCATACCGTTATTTCTATTATCATTACCACTCTCATACAGTTCATCAAAATATTCCTTCCATCTTGAGCAAACCATTCTTTCCCCTAACAAAACCCTTACATTCTTATCTTTAATTCCACTGATACCACCTGTTTAATTTTTTTCTCCTTTTTTACTTACTTCCTTCCATATACAATTTTCTACCTTCGTCATCACTAAGTTTCTTTTATATTGTCATCGGCCTTAATAATCATACTTTGGGGCTAAGAACCACTGGAGTAAGCAAATAACTTAACAAATGCGCCATGATACATGTTGGAAATACTACTATATGTAAACAGGCAACAACACTCGCACACATCTAGCGATTGCGTATCAGAAAAAAAAATCAAACAGAATAGGACCTGTGTTTGTTATTTTTTTTTTTGATACCATCTGTATTTGAACCCAAAACTCCCAGTTGGAAGACCAACATCTCACCAACTAGGCCACATAAGTTTTCATTATATTATTATAATAACGCAAGTATCGTAAATTTAATATATCCTTATGTGGCTTGCCAGTGGTGTTATACAAGAAGCAGTGAGGTACATAACTGTTACTTAGTTGCAATTAGTTCTAATTGGGGTGTACGGCACCGGTACAAAGACTAGAAATAGGTGGGTGGCTGCTGCTCAATGCTTGGAGATTTCGGCTCACGGTGAAAAGTAGCAGGTCGGTGAAGGGTAGAAGAGATTCCTCTTTAGCAGGTAGTAGATGGTTGCAAGTAAAATGCAGTTGGCAGAGTGAACTGAGAATGTGTTTTTTGACTTTTGGGCTCCTTATTTGCGGCCAATCGCTCATCACAAACGCCTGTTTTCGCCCGTGCATGCCGTCATGACTTGCGAGATATCACAATTCTTGCAAGTTTTCGCATGCATGGGCCGGCCGACTTTTGATATTGTCTCGCGATGGTCGCGCATAAGGAACATTTCAGTTACGGTCGTGACACAGCACGGACCTCAGCAAACATAAAATTATACATTAAAAAATACCAACATTATACAAAACAAGAAAACAAATAAATTATATGTTTTAGGTGACGCATACGTCCGATACATGAGGAGTATCAACAATATTTGATAACTTCATTTACAGCATGGGTAGTATCTCCTTAGTGCAACTCTTATTTTTGAAGAATAAATTAATATTGAATCTTCAGGTGACCTATCATGTGAGAATTGATGAGTTATAAGATATTGTGTGGCGGTTCTTTATCACACCAACCTACCAGATTTGGTCTCTCTACTCTCCTACACCCCATCGCATTACTGAACAAAGCCTTCCTCCCAGGTAAGTGTCCTGCATGCAGTATGAGTGCCCAAACCAGCACAGTCTAGCAATTCTTATAACCTTTTTCAGTCTAGCTTCACCATACATGGTGTAGAGCAGTGTTCCCCAACCGGTGGTCCGCGGCCCGGTGCCGGGCCGCAGAAACTTTCCGCCGGGCCGCAAACAGTATGCCAAATTTCAAGAAATTCGCCATGCAAAAATATTAAATATAGGATTTTCATCCATGTCCTCAATAAAATCGAAACAAAGGAATAGACTGGACGTGAATGCAGCACTTCCTCTGTCAGAGACAGCACTGCAGCCAAGAATATCAAATATATTAGCAAAGATGCAACAGCAGATTTCGCATTAGTTTGTTGCAAAAACCCCATGGTTTTTGTTAAATTTTAATTGTATCAGACAATGTTACAATTAAAATTGTTTAACTGTTTAATGTATATTTATCAATTATAGTCACATATGTCCATCTGTCACAATATAAGATTAAAAAAAATATTAAATAAGAAAAACATTTTTATTTCAGTATTAGTGGTCCGCGAATTTTTTTTCCTTTTTTTACCGGTCCACAGGTCTAAAAAGGTTGGGGAACACTGGTGTAGAGCTCTTCGTTATACATCTGTCTCCATGCGCTATTATCATAAATTAGAGCATATATTCTGTGGGGAATATTTTTATCGGTATCAAGAATTATTAAGACAAAACAAGAATTTTTACAAGTGTCCAGAATAGGCTGTATATTTGACCCATAAACAAATCTGTAATTTTTTTTTATCAGGTGTTAAAAGAACTGTTAGCTAGTAAAGATAAAAGTTTCCCTTGACAGGTACTCTTCTGAGAACAATAACTCATGCATACAGAAATTCACAAATGTAGTGCTTTACATAAAATGGCAAAGGATTTGCATATGACCTACGCACATTGTTTCGTGTACTTGAAATAATCTCTAGATAACTTATAATATAATACCTATTTTAATAAAAATGCTATGTAAATAGTTGCTATAATGGATTGTTTAGGGAATAATGACAAGAAAAAAATGCCTGTACATGTTCAGTACAGATGCAACCATCATAGTTCGAACTACACAGTACCCGTCAGCAGTAACATAATATATTATTTATAGTTAAGGCATTAACATTGTGGAGGCTTAAAGACATTGTAATTTGTTTTATAAAACACTGTTTATTCCACTTTTTGTAACGGTATAACCCTACAGGTTTCAAGGGTTTCACCTCATCATCAGGGGAGCACAAACAAGACTGAATTATTTTCGATCTGGTACCAACATACACACTTCTAACGGTAAACATTCGGGCTGGGGTTGGGAGAGGCATGTGACAACTTTGGCGAGCAGCGGAGAGATTCTTGGGATATATGTGTTTGCCAGATGTTCACCTCGATGCACTGACTTATAAATTTCTAGGGCCTCTAATCTGTCCAATTTATTTCCGTTACTACTGATATGTAATAGTTTGGCTATTGGCTCACGATTGTCTCCACTCCTCGGTGAAATATTTATGAACTATTTTGAAAAATGTATTTTGAGGAGTAAGTTTAAGTTAATTAAAACGGAAATAAATTGGACAGATTAGAGGCCCTAGAAATTTGTAAGTCAGTGCATCGAGGTGAACATCTGGCAAACACATATATCCCAATAATCTCTCCGCTGCTCGCCGAGGTTGTCCCATGCCTCCCCCAACCCCCAGTCTACAACCCGAATGTATACCGTTAGAAGCGTGTATCTCGGTACCAGTTCGAACAGAATTCAATCTTGTTTGTGCTCCTCTGATGATGAGGTGAAAGCCTTGAAATCGGTAGGTTTATACCGTTACAAAAAGTGGAATAAGAAGTGTTTGATAAAATAAATTACAAAGTAACATAACACTTTCTTTCGCTAAACACTTAGATTATTTTTATTTTGTAGAATAAAATGCAGAATATTTAAAATATAAATCTATACAGAAAATTTAATAAGAAATAGATAAAATAATAATTAACTCTGTCCATATCTTCCAATATTTTTCCATCCGTGATTAATATTAATAAAAATATTCCAGTCTGGTTAAATTCGTTGACAAGTTGATTGTTCCCTATTTGTGTTACGATCCTATACCAGTGGTTCTATGTCCGGACCAATTGGCTATTCCGATCTAGTGGCATCAATTAATAGTTTTCCTACATTTGAAAATTTCTACGAAAGTATTTGCAGCTTGTTGGGCTACTTGAAATCCAGTGTTTTTCTCACAAAATGTACTCAAAATACTTTGAATAATCTTTATTTCTTAAGAAATTTCTCCATATCTCTTAAATTTATAGAAGAAATCACTTCACCAGTGAAGCTAGACATTTTCAAATGATTTGTTTTATTTTTGGCTTTGACTTATTTATTCTTTCACATTATCTTTTTATATTCTTTCACATTATCTTTTTATATCCTCAGTGAAATACAGGCAAAAGCCTATTTATTCTTTCTTATTTATTCTTTCACATTATCCTATTTATTCTTATTTATTCTTTCACATTACCTTTTTATTCTTTCACATTATCTTATTTATTCTTTCACATTATCTTTTTTATATCATCAGTGAGATACAGGCAAAAGCCTAATTTACTGGGGATACGACAAACGAAAGACGACAAACCCAGATCTATTAAAATAATGTATGTCCAAATTAAATTACCTGTTGTTTTTTCGCAAATTATGTATATTTCTTGTCATGTGTAATAATAAATAAATAAATAAATTAAATTCATCATTTTATGCATGATTTGTACATTTTGCATCCTAAATAATATCTGTAGTCTTTGGAAAATTTCTGACAAGTAGATTAGTATACATTTAAATCGGTCTAAAGATTAGATTTTTTTCATAAATGGTTAAAGGTTAAAAATAAACAGAGTTTGATAAAACAAATTACAATGTTTTTCAACCTCCATAATGTTAATGCTTTAACTACAAATAATGTATAAAAATAATATAAACAGAACACAATAAAAATAATCAAGATATAAATACAGCATTCACGGACTTACTATTTAAACTTATCTTTTATTTTTGGCCGTAAAACATAATTACAGTTAAGGTATATTAATTTAAAATTAAAGGCACTAAATTTAATAAAAAATATCTAATTATAAATTACACAATCAATAAAAAAACAATTTGAATTTCTGCAGTACTTTCTAACACAGCTTGGGGGACATCGTGATTTTTTTAGTACTGAAAAAAATATTTGTCAAGTAAAGTTTTGTCTGTATATTTCCGCAATATTGAAACGTAACAATACATTTAATGATAAAAAAAATAAAACAAAATATATTTTTCATAAGCAGCTAATGCGTGCGAATAAAAAAAAAACATTACAGTTGTCATTTATTTGATTTTGACATGGTCACATGTTTTTGTTTGTAGGCGTAATATAAATATGATAATATCACTGGTTTTTATTTGGTCACGCACTTAATTATGATATTATAATCTACCATTGAAATTATTTGATAAATTTATGTTGTGAAATAATTAATAAAAAATAATAATAATAATAAATACAGGTTTATTGATAGCAACATAGTATGTACATAATACATTTAGACACATTTCAAGAACACATTAAAAAGAGAATACATTAAAAAACAGAAGCTATCAAAAGGTCTGAGCTCATCTAATAACATCCCCCCGGCCAAGATACACCCCACCAATATAGGGCGAGCCCAGCCACGGGAACACCAGATATTTTTCAGCCCACACCCTTGAACACGTAGAACAAGAAGATAAAAAAAACACAGAAAATAAATAGATGACAAAAAAATACATTCAAGAGAGAAGACATTAAAAGGTCCGTGATCATCCCACAAACATTCCCCCGGCCAAGATACACCCCACCAATGTAGGGCGAGCCCGACCGCAAGGGCATCGGGGGGCTTCCATCCCACACTCCCGCATATCTAGATTAAAGAATAAATAAAAAAATAAAAAACGTATGGCAGAAAACAAAATAAAAAGTAAACCCACATATACCACCTCGGGTTAACTGTCAGCAAGAACGAAAAAAAGAAAAGCCTTAAAGGAGACCAAATTTTACAAAACGACAAATGGGAAATGAAATAGTTGAAACAACATCGAAATAGTTAGGCAGTAATACATTGAAATAGTTAAGCAGTTTTAAAAGAATGAATGAGAAGATAACGCACAAACACGTACGCACAATCCCTGATTCACCACCAGCGAAAACAGAGAAAAGGAAAAGCAAATAAGAGACCTATTATAATTAAAGGTAAAATAAAAATTACGTAATAATTTATATGAAAAGAACAATCAAAACCCTATACTTACAATCATAATCTTGAGATAATAAGATACTGAATCTTTAGGTATATTTTTTAGAAATTTAACTGCTTGCCGGTCAGATGTCCAGACGACCAGATGTTCCGCCACCAGAGATAATAGATCCATAATTTGCATAAAAAAATCAAATTACTAGATTTCATATAGTATTTTTGACGAAAAAACTTTATGAAATACACGGTATTTTGAATCAACTGTAGAATTTATTTCAAAAAGTCTATTTTGGCACTTAGAAAATGGTGGAAAATACGAATTATCGCTTTTCTAATTAACCTCGAATCAAGTTAGATTTTGTAAGTGAAATATGTATGGAAGAGTGAGTTTTTTTAACATTTTAAAATTATCTGAAACTATTTTTTTTAGCGAATTGTTAGTTTTCTACTAACAAATATTTTTCACAAATAAAACACTTAATTGCGGCCGCCATATACAAAAAAAATGAATAGATAAATAAAAACATTTGAGCCATGTCCGTTTTATGGATAAATTAATGTATTGGGGAATAAAAACATCGGACGTATCGTGTACGTCCATATTCTCTTGAGGTAAAAATTCACTCGCCGTACGGCCATACTCATTTAGAGGTTAAGGGACTTTAACTGTACTATATTTTGAGAGATTTATGTGCCCTTATCATTCCATATAAAAGGTGATTTTCTATTAGTATGTGCAACAGTAAAGAAATATTGTTGTCATGGTTATCGAATTGGTAGTTTTTTTCTCGCTTGTTGTGGGCATTCTGGGAGGGAGTTCGCCCCATGGAGAAGAATACTTGGCAAGTCTTGGTCCCGATGTCCACATAGATCGTAATATAGAAGAAGATGCAAGATTGGATGTTGTAAGTTATTTTTACATACCTGAAATTAATATTTAATACTCTCTTTCTGAAGACCGTCAAGTCCATGCTGGACCCTGGTCTCCTCTTCTTTCATTCTTCAGTCGTTTCTGGCCTCTTTAGCTGCTTCCCAGTTCTCCACATTTTAAATTCCCTGACAAGTTTCTTAACTTTCTCTGCCCTGCAAAGTTGGAGTCCTTTAATACTTCTTGTTTTAAACTATTGTTGTATACAGTACGACCTGGTAGGCTTATTGTCATGTGGAAATCTCCTCCAAACAACCAAAAAGATGGTAAAAAACCTTAAATGAAAACTTTAATTGAATCGCTTCTAGAAAAAAAATTTAGTACGAACAGGAATCGAACGAAAGACAGGTGTCTTACTAACAAGACTATAGAGCAAGGGTGGCCAACCCGCGGCCCGCTGTGTGTCTACTTGTGGCCCGCGGAGCATATGCACACATTTTTTTCTTTTAGTGTACATAAAACCATCAAAAGAACATTCTATCGTGCGTAGTTCGTATCATATTCCATATATGGAAGTATTTCAGTACATTGATTCAACTATCGTGACAATTTCTTCTATGGTATATTCGTGTTAACAAACAGTCACAACGTTAAGCTGATTTCAACAAAATCAGACGTCTCACTAAAATTTATTATATTTTGTTTATTTTTTATTATTATTTTTTGTATTACCTAACTCTAATCTAATAAATATGTTTGATTCTCATTTTTGTTATATCTTCTTAAAAAAAACAATATATTTCTTGTTTGCTTTGAATAATAAAAGAAATTTGGTTGTATGGCCCGGTAGGCAATCTCATTTCTAAAATCTGGCCCGGCTTTTGAAAAGGTTGGCCACCCATGCTATAGAGCATATCCCTTCTTCCATGTTAGTGCCAATTAAGGGTACTTTTTAAAAGTCGTATCTCCTGATTTTTTTAAATACACATATATCCTGCCCATGTAAATCTTTGAAGTTTCAAATGCAAAGAGAATCTGATAAATTTGTAAATATTACTTTTTATACTTTCAAACAATTATAACAAAACATGTCATTTTAACTTATATAACAATACTTAATTATATTGTTGACCTGCTTGATATCTATATATGTGTAACATGCTGAGCGTAACATGCAGAAAGGAGCATTGAAATGTTTCAATTAAGAATGAATAATTAAAGTTAACAAAAATAACTTATACAAGTGGTATAGAAGGTACAAATGTGTCGACGCTTTTCAAACCCAGGTATGTTCACATTATGACATTTTTTAGATAAATATACCAAAATGTCTTATGTAGTCCTGGATAAATTTGCATTTTTCAAAATAAAATATCTCCTCGTGAAATCAATGCAAAATGGTGATTGAAATAAAAGTTTTTTTCAAACTCAGATATGTCCACGAGGTTGTTTTTTTTCAAAGTCAGACATGTCCATTTAGACCAATCAGAGAGCGCCATTATTCAAGATGGCCGATCAGTCGTAGCGTAGTCGTACTGTCAACAACAATCAAACTCGGGTATGTCCATGCAGTGTTGTGTCAAAATCACACATTTTCAATGAGCGTTTTTCAAAAGTGAGTGTGTCCAAATTGAAATATGCTTTATTTTTTCTACTGACTTGAATTTCTAGGAATTGTTTTTTGAAAACACAATTTCATCTATAAAGCAATTCTCAAAAAGACACATCATTTTTATATATATAGTTTTCAGTGATCAGGGACAAAATACCGTTTTGCTCGGTTTGAACTTGCGTGGACTTACCTGGGTTTGAAAAGCGTCGACACAAATTATGTAAAAAAAAATTCAATTATCTTAAAATTTGAATCTTTTGTTTTGAAATGTGCTATTTAAATCTAACACGCCAATTATAAATACTGAATAATAATAATAATAAATAATTGTTATTTTATCATCAATGACGTACAGTGTTTATTTAAGTAATTCCCAGAATAATCATTAGCTTTTTAATCAAGTCTCAGATTAAAGATATTTCTTATCTTTGAATTATTAGGCACAAATTTATTATTCAATACATCAATAAACGTATGTCAAACAATCAGTCGTGACGCCAACTTAACAATTTCTCAAACAAATTATTTATGTGGGTGATACTGCTAAATCAACCTCCATAGCCTAATTCATAGGATCTACCAACCTGGAGGTTGTGGATTTGATTTCTGTTGGTACCCAGATTGTTTTAAAAGGATACCAATTTGGTATATCACTTAAAGCTTGTTTAACCTTTCCCTTTCAGTGCTAAAACATCCGCTCGTTCCGGTGCTGTGTATTTATTACACATCAATACACATGTAAAAATGAGCGATTTAAAATCGGAAAAATAATAATATTCATAGCCAATCGCTTAAATTAATTCAATTTGAAGTAAAAAGTGATAATAATTGAAATTTAATGGCTGAAAACATGCAAAAAACATAGGTCGACGTTCACAAAACGGGCGAAGCGACCCCTCAAATGGATGCCCAAGTGCTACTAAGTGAGAGAAGCGAGCGAACTGAGATTCTGTTTCTTGCGTTCCCATATACCGAAGTAGAGTGAGAGTGAGACGTGAATAGCGTCACTTCTTCACCCATAGCGGTTTTTAAAATGAATATACGTCACACACTGGCACACATTTGATTGTATTGATGAATTTATTCCCGATTTTCACAAAATATCTCTGATGTGGCCGATAAGTGCTAATTATAATTATTAATATCATTTTTTCATTCAATGCGTAAATGTATTACGGAGGTATACCTAAAATCTGAACTCAGTATTTATTATATTTATAGATATATTAAAGTTTTTAGAAGCAATGTGTACTAGTTACACATCACAGAGAAGGAAGGGTTAACAGATTTCTGGTTGGTTGCATAAGATTCCCACATGGTAATACGCCCGCCAGGTTGTACTGTTATGATACAAAGTGAGTATAATGTATCACAATGTGAATTTTACAACTTAGACAGTCCTTTAAAAATATAACATTATGCATCATGTGATCCAGTTCAAATAAAAAGCCAATAAAGGGAATCCCCACTGTCATAAAAAGCCAATAAAGGGAATCCCTACTGTCATAAAAAATTATTAATCAAATAAAATTGAATTAATAATATTATTTTGATAATATTGGTCTTGTAGAGTAAACAAATAGTAATGCAATAAAAATGAAAATGGTACAATCAAATTACGAAGTTTGAATTGTGTGACATATTGAAAAAATATATATACGAGTATATATTATATTTGTACTAATGTAGGTGTAAAACATAGATAATAATTTCTCTCACTTTGTCTCACATCTCTTCTTGTGCTTAGCATATAGACCATGCAAACTCTACCGAGTTTTTCTTGTTGGCGAGTTGATGGAATGCATATCAACACATGTTTAGACACGATCTTTGACAACCTGTTTAGAGGATTTTGCGAATTTCTTATTTTACTTGAAGATTAGTTGACTTTTAATTTCTAAAAAAAATATATAGTTTTTTTTTCATTCAACATAAAAACTTGTATTAAAACTTTGAGGCCGATGACCGCTCCTGTGGGATTTTTCCCATACACCAGTTGGGGCCGATAATCGCCCCCATAGGATTAAAAGGGTTAAGAATACAAATCCAAAATAATCACAAAACTCCGAAAATCAAAATAAAAAATCTTACATCTTGACTCCGTATGTTAATTAGATTGGTCTCCTGAACAAATATGGCTATCCATCGGAGACCCACGAGGTGCAAACTGAGGATGGCTACCTGCTGACTATGCACCGCATCACTGGAGGAAAGGTAGTGCAGGTGCAGAAGGCTGATAAACCCGTGGTATTCATTATGCATGGCCTACTCAGTTCTTCAGCTGATTGGGTCAACACTGGACCTTCTGCGGGATTAGGTATATTTTAGCTAACTTATAAAATACTTCCAGTGATCAAAATTATAACACTTTTTAATTAATATATTTTTTTTATAATTTCTTATAATGCATACTTCTGTGAGCAAATATTATAAAGAACAGTTGTATAAGGTGTATCATAATGTTGTACTGCTTCTGTGAGCAAACATTATAAAGTACAGTTGTATAAGGTATATCATAATGTTATACTGCTTCTGTGATCAAACATTATAAAGGACAGTTGTATAAGGTATATCATAATGTTGTACTGCTTATGTGAGCAAACATTATAAAGTACAGTTGTATAAGGTATATCATAATGTTATACTGCTTCTGTGAGCAAACATTATAAAGTACAGTTGTATAAGGTATATCATAATGTTATACTGCTTCTGTGAGCAAACATTATAAAGAACAGTTGTATAAGGTATATCATAATGTTGTACTGCTTCTGTGAGCAAACATTATAAAGTACAGTTGTATAAGGTATATCATAATGTTATACTGCTTCTGTGATCAAACATTATAAAGGACAGTTGTATAAGGTATATCATAATGTTGTACTGCTTATGTGAGCAAACATTATAAAGTACAGTTGTATAAGGTATATCATAATGTTATACTGCTTCTGTGAGCAAACATTATAAAGGACGGTTGTATAAGGTATGTCATAATGTTGTACTGCTTCTGTGAGCAAACATTATAAAGAACAGTTGTATAAGCTATATCATAATGTTGTACTGCTTATGTGAGCAAACATTATAAAGTACAGTTGTATAAGGTATATCAAAATGTTATACTGCTTCTGTGAGCAAACATTATAAAGTACAGTTGTATAAGGTATATCATAATGTTATACTGCTTCTGTGAGCAAACATTATAAAGGACGGTTGTATAAGGTATGTCATAATGTTGTACTGCTTCTGTGAGCAAACATTATAAAGAACAGTTGTATAAGCTATATCATAATGTTGTATAAGGTATATCATAATGTTGTATTATAAAGCACAGTTGTATAAGGTATATCATAATGTTGTACTGCATAGTTTGGTTTATTCATTTGATTTATTTACACATGACAAGAAATATACATAATTTGCGAAAAAACAACAGGTAATTTAATTTGGACATACAATTTGAATGGATCTGGGTTTGTTGCCTTTCATTTTTCATGTCCCCAGTAAACTAGGCTTTTGCCTGTATCTAACTGAAGACACGATAGGCTATATAATATTTGTATTTTACCCATTGATAGATGGAGCTATAATATAATATTTGTATTTTACCTATTGATAGTTCACATAAGGTACTATGGTCGTGTGTGAAGGAGTGTATAAATCGATACTTCTTTTCGACTACACAAAAACAAAACCCCGTTGCACATTCTCATCAACCTGACAAACAGTGACACTCAATTACAACTGGAAACATCATGCGAAATCAAACTCCTCACACATCATCACTCCAGAAAGACTAAAAATGTTCATACCATAATTTATGATGTCGATGTTTAGAAAACATTGCAGTTTTAATCACTGAATACCGCTTGACCTATAGCAAAGTTTCAACCATAATGTGAATACATGGGTCCATCCCTGTTTGTGACCGTAATATAAGTGATTGATTTGAGTTCGAATCTATCATCTGGACCCACATGCTCATGTTACAGTAGAGACTCTTCTATAGGCCAAGTGGTCTCTGCCGCGCACACACTTATGGTGACTACAAACAAGCCCTGAAGATGAAAGCTGAAACATTTTCAAAACATCAGTATTACAAGCCAAACCACATGGTACCACTCTAAAATAACCTTATGCAACTGATAAGACTGCAAAAGCCTCAAAAAAATACAAAAAATAGATAATATATTGTATAATGCCAAACGACCTGGAAAACACGCAATAACTATTTCTGGAGATGAAATACAAATGTATAATTACTTACGATGGCAATTGTTAAGTACAGCTTTCCAGCGTGGGTATGAATCCACCTGTATATATGTTTACATCATCTTTTTGAGATGAGACATTTGGCACAATATTTAAAAGAGTAACACATCGTTCTTATATGACATCAAAATATATCTTAAACAAATTACAGTTACCGGTGGTAAGTGATACACATCAGGCTTAAGAAAGAGACTATCGGCTAACTTCGGCTTTGTAGAGTGGCGTTGACAACGACTGTGAAATCGCAACGGAACACGTGTATGAATGACAGAGATGACGCTCCACAAAGCCGACTACGGCCGACAGTCTCTTTCTTAACCCTTCCCTTACGGTGCTAAAATTGAAACGCGCGCTCCGGTGTTGGGTAGTGAGTACGCGATAAAAAATTTGCGATTTTAAATCGGAAAAATAAGAACATTCATAGATAATCTCCTTAATTAATTATAATTGAAGTTAAAAATTATAAAAATTGAGATTTATTTGCTGAAAACATTAAAAAACCATCTGGCAATGCTCACGGAACGGGCGTACGTCTAATCTATTTGCAAGTCCAGAAGACACTGCGACGCGGAGCGGTACCCCGGCGTGGCTTACGCTTGCGATGATTGAGACAATTGACCTCCTCGCAATTCAGTGGAGTATGCAAGAGTGAGATGCGAATATAGTGTCGCGCTTCCCGCATACTATTCACCTATCGTCAAGACGAGGCACTCGCAGCGTTTAAATGCGAATTTGTTTTCGATCTTTACAAAACACTTACGATGTAGTCGATAAATTCTGATTATTAATAATATTATTTTTTAAATCAATGCGTAAATATATTATGGAGGAATACCTAAAATCTTAACCTTGTATTTATAATATTTATAGAGATATTGATGGTTATTAGAAGCAACGTGTAGAAGATACCCAACACAGGGAAGGAAAGGTTAAGCCCGATGTGTATTACTTACCGCCGCGTACTGTAATTAAGTAGATTTCTAATCAATTTGATATAAACATTATTGTCATTTGGGAAAGTTTGATTTCAAGTGGTGTCGGAATCCATCTCTGTGTGGGTTTTACTTGGGTTTCGAACCCATTTTTACTGAAAGATCAAAAATATTTCAAAAGAAAAAAACAAAATGAGTGTAAAGATAAGAAGATAAGGTGGCTTTAAGTCCAGCTTTCAGAGAAACATTTCAAAAATCAAAGAGTAAATCATATTTTAAAGAAAATTATTACATATTCAAATACAAATCAACATAAGTCGATATTATTGAATAATTTAACCTCCCTTCTCCTGTGTGATTTTGGAGCAAGGAGTATACAGACCTTGGGGTCGGTAAGCTAACACCTTAACATGTTCCTCGCGGGAAGCACAAACGCCTGTGATCTGACAACAATCCAAGTTTCAAATCTCCTTAAGAGTAATGACTATTATTTATTATTAGAAAATTACTTGAATGTCATGTTTACATGGTGTTGTAATCAAATATCAGTGGTTCTAAACAAAATACGCGTTTAAACTTAGAAATTAAAAAATGCCGAAATTATGCCACGCACAGGATTCGTGGAATTTGATTTTTAACGTGGTGTACAGGTTAACCACTTAACAGTTGGATTTTTAACATGCGACGTAACACAATGATGAACTGTGAATGGATAAATTCTGTACGAAAATATATTCCGTTTGGAGAAATAAGATCTGCCCAAACGACACTCAGGAGAAACACTCCCAACAAGTCGAAACAAGATTTCCCTGAACGAGGCTTGGGCTCGTCAGTATAAAAAGAAACTTCGTGCCCGAGTCCCGCTTGGGCAAAACTGTCAAGTAGTTAATGCCCTTTAAATAAACATCAGCCATAGATTGTCTTGGAGCTGGTTTGACCACAGCTTCGAAATGCCTTAATTTTTATTAAAGTTTTTTAATAGTTGAACAAGTTTATTTTTAATTCCAGGCTACCTCCTTGCTGACTTAGGATATGATGTGTGGCTGGGAAACGCTCGTGGAAATTTCTACTCCCGTAAACACATCTCTCTAAATTCTGATGATTCTAAATATTGGAAGTTCAGCTGGAACGAAATTGGTTACTATGATCTTCCTGCTTGTATTGATCATGTGCTACAGGAAACAGGAAGAGAAAAAATTCACTATATTGGTCACTCCCAAGGAACCACATCTTTCTTCGTGATGGCTTCACTTAGGCCAGAATACAATGACAAAATCAAGTCCATGCAAGCCTTTGCTCCTGTAGCTTACATGTCAAAGCTTGTCAGCTCATTTGTAAGGTTTCTAGCACCCATGGCAAACACAATTGAGGTAATATTGAATTAAGGTACCGTTGAACTATAATGAACAATTCCAAAGAAACCTTGATGGCTCGTCTTTAAAATAAATATAAATTTTCTTCTACAAGCCTTCATGCGAAACTCTACTACACTTAAAAAATTGTAGCATGGTCCCTGTGACAGTCCACAAATTTGCCCCAATACAACCTTGTAATGGCATTCAGTAATTTTAATTATTTTATCAACTTTAACATAAGCCTCGATTCTAATAAATAGCAAGTTATTTAGGTAAATACTTTACATAAAACTAACAATAATGACAAATTAATACATCTTGTTACAAATTCGCAAAAATATGGCAGTTTGTTAAAATCAAATAATATTTGGTGACGTTTGTCAAAAGTCACTACGTTAGTCTGCATTGGCTAGGGATGGGGTATACGATAATTTGATTTTGGATTTTTTTTTATACATAAAATTAAATGTTCGTAATTAGTATTAATTCATAGTGGATCTTGGTCTATTTAAAGATAGATACAAATCATACAATACATTAGAAAGTCAGTATAATGAAAATTAGGAATTAAAACGTCAGTTTAGAGAAAAACAATTTTTCGATTTATAAAAAAACTATTCGATTTGTAAAAAAAAACAATTTTACCCCATCCCTTTGAGACGTGAAATTTCAAATGTCACAGCAACTATCCTACATTTTCTCAAGTATAGCAAACTATTCCACTGAACAAGTCCAGCAAACTCAAATTAATTTAAATAATAATTTTATTTATTTATTTTTTCAAAACAGGCTTAGCCCAATTACTTTGAAAATACAAAACATCAAAAAAGAAGAAAAATTGCATAGAGGAAAAAAATAAGTTAAAAAATTATATAAAATAAAAAATAATGCATATGCATACAAACGAGTATATACACACAAACATATTACACACATATATACACAGCCATTTAGGTATGTTGATGAGTGCCTTCTAACGCGCTCAATCTAAGAAGAAAATTTACTTTTGCTTTTGGTAATGTGATATGAAATATGCCTATATCCGAAGCAGTCCCGTTCAGAAGAGTTAAGGCCCTTCTAACAGGCATAGCGGCTGGAAGACCCGTTCTTGCGTATGTTATTGAGAACAGTTCTTGCCGGCGCAGTCTAATGTAATTGCTAGGAACATTTAACGCTAATCTTTGTAGTAATGCTGGACAGCTAACAACTCCTCAAACGAGTCTGACAACGTATACCAGGAGACGCAGATCTCTTCTTACGCTCAAGGAGTTATACCCGAGCATGCCCAGCAGAAACTGAGTAGGATAAAGCCATGGATAGACACCGAACTCTCTCATATAGAGATATCGTAGATATTTTTTTTGTACTTTCTCCACCATGAGCGAGTTTCGCCACCATGAGCGAGAGCGAGCGAATAATATAGCATCCACCTTTAATTTAATGAAAGATCTTGATTTTCTTACTGTAAACCAGCAAGATAAAAAAATGTTTGTTTCTGTGTGAAGAATTTAGAGAATTTCTCTTTCTAGGTTCTGACTTCCCTCATTGGCGTAAATGAGTTACTCCCAAATAGCGAACTGATGACCATCATTGGAGAAAAGTTCTGTACAGTGGAAGCCCCCTTCCAGCCTCTCTGCTCTAACATTATGCTCGCCATATGTGGCTTCACTACTGATCTCTTCAATGATGTGAGTATTTTATCTTCATTTATTCATTTTCTTGAAACTTTCAATATAAATGTGAATAAAAAGAAGGCTTACAAATCAAAATAGTTAATTATCTGCTGTTTGTATTATATACTCAGCAGAGACACATGGCAACTGATCAAATGTTCACCATCCCTAGAGTTAAAACATCTTTTACCGAAAGACAATATGCCTATTTAGCTCCCATGACATACAATGGGGTGCTGAATTCAATAAATGCAAAGGGAAGAAAACAATTTACGTCCGACCGTTCGGCCGACGTTCCCAAAACGGGCGAAGCGACCACCTCGAACGAAAGCCGGCTGGCTACTAAACGAGAGAAGCGACCGAACTGAGATTCTAATTCTTGCGTTCCCATGTACCAAAGTAGAGTGAGACGTGAATAGCGTCGCTTCCTCACTCATAGCTGATTTTTATAATGAATATACCTACGTCACACACTGGCACACGTTTGATTATATTGGTGAATTTATTCCCAATTTTCACAAAATATCTCTGATGTGGCCGATAAGTGCTAATTATTAATATTATTTTTTTATTCAATACGTAAATGTATTACGGAGGAATACCTAAAATCTGAACCCAGTATTTATTATATTTATATAGATATTAAAGTGTTTAGAGGCAATGTGTACTAGTTACACATCACAGGGAAGGAAGGGTTAAGATATGTATGGTATATATAATTAATCAATTCAATTTTGTACTAGTTACACATCACAAGGAAGGAAGGGTTAAGATATGTATGGTATACATAATTAATCAATTCAATTTTGTACTAGTTACACATCACAAGGAAGGAAGGGTTAAGATATGTATGGTATATATAATTAATCAATTCAATTTTGTACTAGTTACACATCACAAGGAAGGAAGGGTTAAGATATGTATGGTATATATAATTAATCAATTCAATTTTGTACTAGTTACACATCACAAGGAAGGAAGGGTTAAGATATGTATGGTATATATAATTAATCAATTCAATTTTGTACTAGTTACACATCACAAGGAAGGAAGGGTTAAGATATGTATGGTATATATAATTAATCAATTCAATTTTGTACTAGTTACACATCACAAGGAAGGAAGGGTTAAGATATGTATGATATATATAATCAATTCAATTTAGTACTAGTTATACATCACAAGGAAGGAAGGGTTAAGATATGTATGCTATATATAATCAATTCAATTTTCTCATTGAAGTTTTCTGAGATGAACACAATCAGCAAATCATAAGTGATTGGTTATTTTCCATCTTTTAAGACTTTATTAAGATATTTTTCTTCCGATTTCAGTCTTTTCAATATATTCACCATCATATATCCCTATGTTTACCTTTTTCTATTGCATTTTTTTAAATATATTCATACATATGAAAAGCAGACGTAACGTTCACATACAAATTTTCTAAGGCCTCGGCCACACAGGTAGAAGCCTCGCTTGGTGCTTAGAGCTATGCTGAGAGCTAGGTGACATCCTAGCGAACCAACGCACACCATACTATCACGCTACATGACTATTATAGTCACCTATTGGGTGTAAAACATAAGTTGTGTCCGTTTTTTTCCAATTTAAAAATGAGCACCAAAAGTAAAACAAAATGGTAAATGTTATGTCATTCGAAAGAAAATTTTCTGCTCTACAATATATTATGTTTGCTTTTACGTTGCATATATTATTGTATTTGATTACAAGCCTTCAAAATGGAATGTCAAGTAGACGAAAGTGAGCATTTTCGACACATCCTTCTGTTCGCATTCAATCGAGGGAATAAAGCTGCCAAAGCTGCTCGCGAAATTTGCGAAGTGTACGGTGAAGATGCTATGAATGAAAGGACAGCTTGTCGATGGTTTTTGCGTTTCAAAGACGGTAATTTCGACCTGAAAGACATGGAGCGTTCCGGACGACCAGTGGACTTCGATGAGGACCGCTTAAACTATATTATTCATGAATATCCACTTGAATGACTTATAACATTTACCATTTTATTTTACTTTTGGTGCTCATTTTTAAATTGAAAAAAAAACGGACACAACTTATATTAACACCTAATAGTAGCGTAGTTCTAAGCACCAAGCGAGACTTCTACCTATGTGGCCTAGGCCTAAGAGATACAAAGTAGGAAAGATAACTAAAAAAATCTTTATTTTTAATGTTACCTTAGGTTTTTAAAATATTAACAATATTTCTACTTCACAGACATTTATACCAGTCATTTTGGGACACACCCCAGCTGGAGCATCAAGCAAACAGTTCGTCCACTATGCTCAGGAGCATCTATCAGCTAAATTCAGGAAGTACGACCATGGAATTATTGGGAACCTGGTTAATTACGGATCTTTAAGTCCTCCCAACTATTCTTTGAAGCACATTACAGCTCCAGTGGCTCTCCACTACTCCGACAATGATGCATTGGCACACCCTGATGATGTTCATCAGCTGTATACAGAATTGGGAAACCCTATTGGAAAATTCCGAGTTCCCCATCCCATGTTTAGTCATGTAAACTTCTTGTGGGCTAATAATATTAAATCCTTGCTCTATAATCGTGTGATTAATCTAATGAATGCTTTCGAAAATGATATTTGATCTAGTTTTCTAATTATATCAGATTCAAAACAAACTAAACGAGATTTCAAAATTACCATAATAAGTACTTTGTATAAAAAAAAAATAAAGTTTCAACTAAATAACATTGTAATTCGTTTTATCAAACACTGTTTATTTCACTTTTTGTAACGGTATAACCCTACCGGTTTCAAGGCTTTCACCTCATCATCAATGGAGCACAAACAAGACTGAATTCTGTTCGAACTGGTACCGAGATACACGCTTCTAACGGTTGGGGACATTCAGGTTGGGGACTAGGGGCTGAGGGAGGCATGGGACGACCTCGGCGAGCAGCGAAGAGATTCTCGGTATATACGTGTTTGCCAGATGTTCACCTCGATGCACTGACTTAGAAATTTCTAGGGCCTCTAATCTGTTCAAATTTGATAAAACAAATTACAATGTCTTTAAACTTCCACAACGTTAATGCCTTAACTATAAATAATAAATTCCATTGCTTGCAAAGAAGATAATGATTATAAATAATACGTAATCTTATTACTTATTTGTGAGCATCACGACTCCCATGATAGCCTTTCGTTACACTCAATTTGGAGAGCAGCATTTAATTGTAGACTTGTCAAGTTGCTTACTGGGTATCTCAATATATTTCAGATTTTCCTACCATATTTCTAGCAAGCTTTAAAAAAATGTACCCTTCAATCTGTGCATAGAATTAAGAAACGCTGCATAAGTATTGGGTGTTAACATAAGTTGTGTCCGTTTTTTTACAATTTAAAAATGAGCACCAAAAGTAAAACAAAATGGTAAAGGTTATACGTCATTCGAAAGATAATTTTCTGCTCTACAAGATATTGTGTTTGCTTTTACGTTACATATATTATTTTATTTGATTACAAGCCTTCAAAATGGAATTTATTTGATTACAAGCCTTCAAAATGGAATTTATTTGATTACAAGCCTTCAAAATGGAATGTCAAGTAGACTAAAGTGAGCATTTTCGACACCTCCAGTGGACTTCAATGAGGACCACTTAAACCATATTATTCATGAAGATCCCCTTCAAATCACCGTAGAATTGGCTGAGCAGATGAATTTTAGTCACATGGCTGTATACCGCCATCTTAAATCAATGCGAAAAGTCCAGAAGTTCGGCGCTTGGGTTCCACATGTTTTGAGTGAAAGCAACAAAAATCAACATTCGTCAATTTCTGCTGGTTTGCTCGCGCGTCATCGAGCTACGCATGGCCACAAGCAAAGGTTCTTTTACCGCATCATTATTAGTGATGAAAAATGGTTTGAAAATAGTGATAAAAGTGTTTGAAAGGGATCTTCATTAATAATATGGTTTAAGCGGTCCTCATCGAAATCCACTGGTCGTCCAGAATGCTTCATGTCTTTCAGGTTGAAATTACCGTCTTTGAAACGCAAAAACCATCGACGAGCTGTCCTTTCATTCATAACATCTTCACCGTACACTTCGCAAATATTGCGAGCAGCTTTGGCAGCTTTATTCCCTCGATTGAATGCGAACACAAGGAGGTGTCGAAAATGCTCACTTTCGTCTACTTGACATTCCATTTTGAAGGCTTGTAATCAAATAAAATAATATATGTAACGTATAATCAAACACAATATCTTGTAGAGCAGATAATTTTCTTTCGAATGACGTATAACCTTTACCATTTTGTTTTACTTTTGGTGCTCATTTTGAAATTTGTAAAAAAATGGACACAACTTATGTTAACGCCTAATATAAAAATACAATTTAATACTAAAAAGGCTATTTAATTAATTAAAAAATTAATTATTAAATTTGATTTAAAATACTCTTTTTATATAGAGTAGATTATGAAATTCTACAATTCATGAAATTAAAAATGATCAATTGACAGAAGAAAAAGATATTCAATTGTGTCGACAAGTTTTTAAAAATGTTTTATTCACAAAAAAAAAAAGATTTTTACACAAGAGACTGTTTCTTGAAGCAAACGTACTTTCTTTTTTGTATTATATTAATACACTTTGAACTATACGTACGAGTATTATATTTTTATACTATAAAATAAATACATTTAATTATAACTGGTTGTTTTTTTTTGTTCCTTAAAAGCTTGCAGATACACCCTTAATAAAATATTTCCTTACTTAAATAAATAAGCACGTTTAGTGTTTAAAAGGCCTAGAGATATTTACAACTACGGTGAAACCCCGTTTTTACGTGCCCGGAATTCACGTTTCCCGCCATTTGTGTTCAATTTTCCCAATCCCGTTTTATTTTAGTACATTTAGTACCCGCTTTTACATTTTTATTTCCCGCAATTTACGTGTGAAATATTTAAAATGCAAATCAATTTATAAACATATTTGATTAAATACGCGACTATTTAAAATATTTGAAATGAATATTAGGAAGCAGAAATATGTTGTTTCTATTTATAGACACGTGTGCACCTGCACCTGCAGAGCTCATGGTCAAGGTTACACGAGTCGTGTAATACGATACAATTGGTGGGAAATTTAGCGAATCAGAGGCAGGCAGACTGTATAAGTATGTATTTGGTCAATCTATCCTTGTGTTTTAAACATGTCGGTCGTGTACATACAATTTCAATTGTCAATTGTCGTGTATTTTGTGTGTCAATTTACATTATTTTCATTTCTTTTAATTTTTCCTTGAATCCCTTCAAATAATGTCTCAGCAAAGAAAAATACTATCCATTCAAGAGAAGAGGAAAATTCTCGAAAAAGTGAATAAACACGTTAGTTCACGTGTTTCGCTCGCGCGTGATTTGGGGATACCCATTACAACTTTGGCTACGATAATAAAAAATCGCGAATCGATTGAAAAACGTTTTCCGTTTTGTGTGATTATCTAAATAAAAAAAATTCAATTTTACATTTTTTTTTCTAACCTCGAATCTACGTTTTCCCTCCAATTACTTTTTTTTTATCAGTCCCTTCAAAAACGTAAAAACCGGGTTTCACTGTGTATAAACTTTTGCTGGGTACTTAAAATATCCATTGTCATTCTTTTATTATTCAGTGTCCTTATTTTACTGATAGGATTTGTAAGAATATTAATTACTATATACCTGCTCTCACTTTTTTACTAATTTTTAAGAACTTTAAATATGGGAAAATTTTACACCAAGTTTTTAAAAGAAAATATTCAGCAATCAATGTGATAAGTAAAAAGACCTAATTATCATAATGGATCTTTTAGGGGTGCATGCTTTATTTCAAGGAATAGGCTTCATCTGAAATATCAAAAGGATGAAGACAAAGATGCTCCAAAGAGATGCTACAATGTAACAAAAGTTACTTTAGTCAGATTTTGTCACTATATAAGTACGAGTATATGATATGTTCCCTAGTTGTTAAGCCCTTGTTGGTAGGGATGGGATAAAAAAAATCAAATAGAAGGGTCTTAATTTAGTAAAAGATTTGTCAATAAGGTTTATGTTAGCTTTCTGTATACGGTCGAATTACCAATTCCATGGACAACTTAGTGATGTCTGTATTTCAACCCGAAAATTAAGAATTCAATTCCTGTTAGTATTTGACTTTAAAAAAATTTGGTTTCAGTCTGGTTTTCACTTAACAACTCTTTTTTCCTTTTACTAGCTAATTGGAAGATATTTTTATATGTCGATAAACCCTTTTTTTTCAAGATTGTACTATATATAACTAAAACGATACATACGTATCGCCGTGTCCCTAGCAGAATAGGCAGGGAGAAAAGATCTCCAAACTTTTCTATTCTAGCTAACAACTTTCGTCTCCTCCACATTCATATGTTTCGTCATGCACAATCTTCTTTTATTCATAATTCTTACTTTGCCTTCTTTCAAAATCTGGTCCATAATAATAATATTTTTCGTAGTATAAAGTACAACCATGATAAGTAATAAAATCTTAATTTCATGATTGTATTTGTGCATAATAAAAATGTATTGCAATGTAACATATAAATGGTCTTTCAAATTGAGCGGTTTTTTTAATTCTTGGATAAAACACAGATGGCGTCGCGAACTTGTTAGTGTCTTGTGAAATTCGAGAAGTGTAATGTATGACATTTATAAAAATGGAGTCATATACAATATAACAACGTATTCAAATTGTTGAATTATTTTATGTATTGTAATCTCCAGAAACGGTGATGTTAATTGGCCATCAAGATCATGTGGTCTGACACTGTTGGACTATTTACTGTTCAGAATGATAATTTACTATTCAGTAAATGTTAAGAATTAAATTCTCCATGTAAAGGATCTTTCAAATTAAGCATTTTTTTAATTCTTAGATAAAACACAGATGGCGTCGCGAACTTGCCTGAATCTTGTGACATTTGAGAAGTATAATGTATGACATTTATAAAAATGGAGTCATATACAATATAACAACGCATTCAAATTGTTGAATTATTTTACGTATTGTAATCTCCAGAAACGGTGATGTTAATTGGCCATCAAGATCATGTGATCTGACACTGTTGGACTATTTTCTCAGGGGTTACGTGAAAAGCCAGGTCTATAAGAAAGACCCCCAATCAATTCCTGAGCTGAAGGATGAAATTATTCGCGTTATTGGTGAGTTAGAACCGCAATTATGCCAAAATGTCATCGAAAATTTTGACAAAAGAGTGTACATCTGTGGAGTTTCAAGAAGTGAACATTTAGCGGATATTGTTTTTTGTGTTTAAATGTCATACATTATACTTCAATGACCAATAAAAATTGTTTTGGAATCAAAGCAAATCGTGTGTTTTATTCAAGAATGAAAAAAATAGAATAAAAAAAAACCGCTCAATTTGAAAGACCCTTTACAACAAAGAACTGCGAGATATGTATGTGCCTCCAATGGTTCTAAAACGGAAGGATTGCCAAAGGCGTTGATTTCTACTGACCACGCACTTCAATAAGTTTGCATTATAGTTCGGAAATTCTAGTATGAGTCCTGTGACAGCTCACAAATTTCCCCCCAACCTTGTAACGATGTTCAGTAATTTTAATTATTTTATAAACTTTAATATAAGCCTCAATTCTAATAAATAGCAAGTTATTTAGGTAAATACGTAAGGTTGTATTGGGGCAAATTTGTGAGCTGTCACAGGACTCAACCTAGAATTTCCGAACTATAGTAATAAAGATATGCTATGGAGTACCACAGGTTTAGATGAATGTGTAGATTTTTTAAGTTCAATTGAGATTTCAGAATTATTTTTTACTTTTATAACAAAACAAAATATTTTTACGTCATATCAAATAAGATCTAAAATATTTGAAAGAATGTGATACGAAATTATTATTTTTAAGATTCCATTGAATCTTATATTTTTATCTCAATACTGAAGTGTTTTGTTTGATTGGTATGGAAGATAATGTAATTATTAATCATAATGACGTTAGTCCATATTTGACAGATTATTTTTTTATTTGTTTTATTGCGTACCTTTGCATAATAAAAATTTATTCTCAAAATATTTACCTTTATCTTGATATATTTCATTATATTCGCTATCACAGAACTCTTGAATATCGTGAACCAGCAAAAGTTACAATAAAGTGTTTAAGATTTCCTTCCCTGTGTTGGGTATCTTCTACACGTTGCTTCTAATAACCATCAATATCTCTATAAATATAATAAATACAAGGTTAAGATTTTAAGTATTCCTCCATAATATATTTACACATTGATTTAAAAAATAATATTCATAATAATCAGAATTTATCGACTACATCGTTGTATCGGACGTGTGCCGTCACCCTTGTGTGTGTATATGTGGTATGATAAGATAGACAATGCTGTGTAGATCTGGAGGCAAATTCACCTTAATATTCGTCAATTTAAACTGTGTATGAACTCTTGTATATGTTCCTTGTATGTGAATTTGCTGCTATTCTTTGTTCTTGTATAATCATATGTTCTTGTTTGTATATGTAAATGTTTGCTATATTATATTATAATTATATGTAAACCCTAGTATTTCCATATGTTAAAATATATGTTTGTTTGACTCCGATCGCATTCGCGACCGCACTGGAAATATGTGACTTGCAAAGCGATGCGATCGGAGTAGGTCGGGGCCCAGTCGGCGTAAGCAAGGCCCAGACCCCGAAAGTTGTTGTATTTCGCGGGCAATGGGCGCTTGTGACGGCCGACTGACCATTAATATAGAGGGCCCCCCAATTTGGAAATCACTTCTCACTTGTGCTTCTCACTTCTTCGGAAAAATATATTCTCAGTAATACCGATTTTACCGTGTTTTACTCGTGACCCGCTACCCTACATCGACTGCCTGAGAGGAATCTCTCCCTGCTCTTCTTCCTCTTCTTACGCGGCGACCAACCACCTATCTACAGTCTTTGTACCTGTCCGGTACAATCGTAAGTATTTCGTGAATATCGGAAACAAATTCGCATTTAAACGCTGTGAGTGCCTCGATCTTGGGTCTTGACGATAGGTCAAGAGTATGCGGGAAGCGCGACACTATATTCGCATCTCACTTTTGCATACGTCACTGAATAGCGAGGAGCTCAATTGTTTCAACCTCGCAAGTGTAAGCCACGCCCGAGTTAGCCACCAGCCCTGCCGCGCCGCAGTAGCTGTTGAGCTGGCAACGAGACTAGATCTACGCCCGTTCCGTGAGCGTTGTCAGATGGTTTTTTAATGTTTTCAGCAAATAAATCTCAATTATTATAATTTTTAACTTCAATTATAATTAATTAAGGGAATTATTAAATAAATAAATAAATAATAGGTTTATTGATAGCAACATAGTATGTACAGATTATATTTGAATAACACTTCTAAAACACATAAATTGCAGATAATACATTAAATACAGAAGCTATCAAAAGGTCTGGGCTCATCTAATAGCATCCCCTCGGCCAAGATACACCCCACCAATATAGGGCGAACCCAGCCACGGGGACACCAGATGTTTTTCAGCCCACACCCTTGTTTTTCAGCCCACACCCTATCTATGAATGTTCTTATTTTTCCGATTTAAAATCGCTAATTTTTGATTGCGTACTCACTACCCAACACCGGAGTGCGCGTTTCAATTTTATCACCATAAGGGAAGGGTTAACCGTATAATTGGGTTTCACGCAATTTATTTAACACTTGTAAAACAATCTGATGGGCTTACTACCAGTTTCGAAGACCACCGTTTTCATCGTCAGGTGAAGATATCAATAATGATTTGGTCCAAACGGTGTCCAAAACAATACCCAAAGATATCCAACCAGCATTTTATACGGCCAATAAATTAAAAAATAAAATGATGATTAATGGAGACACGGAAAGTAAACTTACTCAATCCGGAGTTTACAAATTAGAATGTAATAATGATTGTTCATATTTTTATATTGGCAAGACTAAACGAAATTTCGAGAAACGAGTTAAGAAACATTTAAGATGCCTGAACAACAATAATTTTTCAGAGTTCGCTAACCACCTAATTGAAAATAACCATTCTTTTGAAATCAATGGTGGTTTGCGGATTCTACACATGCCGAGGGGGATTGCAGTTTGACAATTTGGAAATTCTCGAGATTAAAAAATGTAAAAATGAAGTCTAAATATCATCAACAATCAAACCAATTTTAATAATAGCCCTCTGCTTAATATGTTTCCTATTTAAAATCCACCCCCCTTAGATATCCAGACCTGGCCTGCCCGAAAGATTCATTCTGATTTTAATTTTTTTCCCCACCCCATTTACCACATCTTTTCCCACTTCTCCCCCCCTACCTCATTCCTCTTATATTATTTACACTTGAACAGGTGTATTCCTTTACCACATCATTACTGGTGATGAAAAATGGCTTGAAAATGGTGATGAATAAAAAAATGGTGATGAAAAATGTTTGAAGGGGATCTTCATGAATAATATAGTTTAAACGGTCCTCATCGAAGTTCACTGGTCGTCCGGAACACTCCATGTCTTTCAGGTCGAAATTATGGTTTTTGACGACGAGCTGTCCTTTCATAGCTTTGGCAGCTTTATTCCCTCGATTAAACGCGAACAGAAGAAGGTGTCAAAAATAATCACTTTCGTCTACTTCAGATTCCATTTTGAAGGCTTGTAATCAAATAAAATAATATATGTAACGTAAAAGCAAACACAATATCTTGTAGAGCAGAAAATTTTCTTTCGAATGACGTATAACATTTACCATTTTGTTTTACCTTTGGTGCTCATTTTTAAATTGGAAAAAAACGGACACAACTTATGTTAACACCGAATACAAACTGGAACACTCTTTTTTTAGTCATCAATAGGAATCAAACCCGCAATCCTAGGAGGGAGACTAAATTGTCAGTGTTCTTTGTAGATACAACATATTCCAACAAGAAATCGAACATGGATTAATATTGATGATATTTTTTAGTCATCATTGCGAATCAAACCCGCAGCTCCAGGAGGTAAACTAAATTGTCAGTGTTCTTTGTAGATACAACATATTCTTACAAGAAATAGAACGTGGATGAATATTGATGATATTTTTTAGTCATCATTGCGAATCAAACCCGCAGCTCCAGGAGGGAAACTAAATTGTCAGTGTTCTTTGTAGATACAACATATTCCAACAAGAAATCGAACATGGATTAATATTGATGATATTTTTTAGTCATCATTGCGAATCAAACCCGCAGCTCCAGGAGGTAAACTAAATTGTCAGTGTTCTTTGTAGATACAACATATTCTTACAAGAAATAGAACGTGGATGAATATTGATGATATTTTTTAGTCATCATTGCGAATCAAACCCGCAGCTCCAGGAGGGAAACTAAATTGTCAGTGTTCTTTGTAGATACAACATATTCCAACAAGAAATCGAACATGGATTAATATTGATGATATTTTTTAGTCATCATTGCGAATCGAACCCGCAGCTCCAGGAGGGAAACTAAATTGTCAGTGTTCTTTGTAGATACAACATATTCCAACAAGAAATCGAACATGGATTAATATTGATGATATTTTTTAGTCATCATTGTGAATCAAACCCGCAGCTCCAGGAGGGAGACTAAATTGTCAGTGTTCTTTGTAGATACAACATATTCCAACAAGAAATCGAACATGGATTAATATTGATGATATTTTTTAGTCATCATTGCGAATCAAACCTGCAGCTTCAGGAGGGAAACTAAATTGTCAGTGTTCTTTGTAGATACAGCATATTCCAACAAGAAATCGAACATGGATTAATATTGATGATATTTTTTTAGTACTTCTCAGTGTGACTAATGAAATTATCATATAATTTGAAAATATAAGTGTTTTAAATCTATTTACTTTAGATTTTAATAATAAATATCTTAAAGATTCCGAGCACTTCCTAGTTTTTATCAATAAAATACACAATTAAATACACAGATTATTAAATTCTTGAATTTTATTAACACTATAAAAGAGAATCGTCTAAAAAAGTATTTTGACAGTTTAAAAATATTTTATTTAAGATGTTGTCAAAAGTATTATATTTACTTTTATTTGTGACCAGCGTGTTAGGGGGAAGTTCTCCTAATGGAAAGCAGTTACTCGAAAGATCATACAGAGAAGGTCGCCTATTGGCTGATGATATATCAGAAGACGCCAATTTAGATGTCGTAAGTGTTTTTTATTTTGCATTATATGACTATTCGCTTTAAGCTTACACAATGTAGCATGGTCCCTGGACAGTTCACAAATTTGTCCCAACACAACCTTGTAACGACGTTCAGTAATTTTAATTATTTTATCAACTTTAATATAAGCCTCGATTCTAATAAATAGCAAGTTATTTAGGTAAATACATTACATAAAACTAACAATAATGACAAATTAATACATCTTGTTATAAATTACCGAAAATGTGACAGTTTGTTAAAATCAAATAATATTTGGTGACATTTATCAAAAGTCACTACGTTAGTCTGCGTTGTCTAGGGATGGGGTGTATGATAATTGGATTTTTCATTTTTTTATACCTAAAATTAAATATTCGTAATTAGTGTTAATTCATAGTGGATCTTGGCCTATTTAAAGATAGATACAAATCATACAATACATTAGAAAGTCAGTATAATGAAAAGTAGGAATTAAAACATCAGTTTAGAAAAAAACAATTTTTCAATTTATAAAAAAAACATTCGATTTGTAAAAAAAACGATTTTACCCCATCCCTTTAAGACATGACATTTTAAATGTCACAGGGACCATCCTACATGTTCTCAAGTATAACAATCTCCATTGCCCAATCGGTAAGCCATGTTCAAATTTGATATCCGTTGAAATTCAGATATTAAAAAATACACATATACCTTGATTTATGGAAGAGACATGTTCCTGAAAATTGCCATAAATAAAAATTTCGTGTATAGAATATATTTTCCTATTTAAATACATATTAAATATGCGTTATTGGTTTCATAAAGGAAAAAAATAGATTTTTTTTTAAATCAGAGCCATAGTCCGCCTGATTGATTAGCTGCCCTCTAATTGCCCATTTATTAGGCGAAATACATTCAAGCTACCTGATTTATAGTAAGAACTGTTTTTGCTAACTGGCAAACTTAGGCAGTCACCTAGGGGAGCCCAAAGATTAATAAATAAATTTTATAAAAATATGTTCAGAAAGATTTAAATGAATGCGTTCACTTCAATCCATATTTAACCCTTCCCTTACGGTGATAAAAATAATACGCGTGCTCCGGTGTTGCAATAAAAAATTTGCGATTTTAAATCGGAAAAATAAGAACATTCATAGATAATCCCCTTAATTAATTATAATTGAAGTTAAAAATTATAATAATTGAGATTTATTTGCTGAAAACATTAAAAAACCATCTGAAAACATTAAAAAACGCTCACGGAACGGGCGTACGTCTAACCTATTTGCAAGCCTAGAAGCTACTAGTGGCGCGGAACGTCAGTCGCATACCCCGGCGCTTACGCCTTTGCTTGCGACGTTGAGACAATTCAGCTCCTCGCAATTCAGTCTAGTATGCAAGAGTGAGATGCGAATATAGTGTCGCGCTTCCCGCATACTATACACCTATCGTCAAGACGAGGCACTCGCAGCGTTTAAATGCGAATTTGTTTACGATCTTTACAAAACACCTCGATGTAGTCGATAAATTCTGATTATTATTAATATTATTTTTTAAATCAATGCGTAAATATATTATGGAGGAATACCTAAAATCTTAACCTTGTATTTATTATATTTATAGAGATATTGATGGTTATTAGAAGCAACGTGTAGAAGATACCCAACACAGGGAAGGAAAGGTTAAAATCGAACGATAACCACAATTTTTCAATGCTTCAGTTTAACAAACTAATAAATAACAAATATTTATTAACGTTTTATCCAAATATTAACAGTATTTTATTCATGAATACCATTAACAAATAACTCCGCAAATCAAAGTTTTTCATATTGAAATGATTGAAAACATGTTTAAAACCCATGCTAAAAAACTATACTAAAAGCATTAGACATATACTCAATGAAATAAGACATAAAAGTTAATATGGACTTCATTGATATTGTTGATTCATTTTCGTGGAGAAGCAAGCGAGACGTAAACTGTAGTGGTTCGTTGTGTGGCACGAAAAACATTCAAGGGAATCATTCGAAATGGAAAACATTCTTTCAATTAGGTTTTGGAGGAAGGGCAAGTTGCAAACTGCCTAGGGGCACCATCTATACAAATGCGGTACTGTTCATAGTATGTAAAACTTCTTCTTAAACTTTCTATAGACTCAAGAGTCTGTTACTGCAGGATTGTCCTCCTATGATGCTGAGCTCCAGCTATCTCTCTATCGTTTCGGGGGTCTCCCTGGTGGACGCCGTCCATCCGGCACCCCATGCAGAGCTATGTATGGAATTCTTGTGGAATTCATTCTCTGTACATGTTGGTACCAGTATCGTCGATGCTGTCGTCCCCATCTGTCCACATCTTAGACCTCTCGAATTGTGGTGTTCCTTACACGATCACGCAAAGTCTTCCCAGCAATAGCGTGTAGAGTTCTCATTTCCGTTGTCCTTAGCATACTTTTTATCCTGACAGTGTCCGCCCTCGCTTCGATGCCATATGTGAGGATAGGTCGCACACAGGTCTTATAAATGCGTACCTTGCTATCCATTCTCATATCTTTATTCCTCCATATGACATCTCTCAGGCAGCCCACCACAACTGCAGCTTTATCTACCTGAGGCCTTACTTCTTTGGGGAGGTCATGAGAGCTGAGCAGTTCACTGCCAAGATATCTGAACTGGGCTGCTTGTATGTAAAACTATATCATAAAAAATAATAGCAAAATAAATAAAACAATTAAAAAGTCATTATTAATCAGCACTATATCAGTTAACAAAGGTACTCAAAATAAAATAATTTCTTATACACTATCCTTTTAGCAACTATTTTATTTTCTTCTGTCAGTACCAAAAATATAATTTTAAGCGTGCTTGCTAAGTAACCTAACATCCTGGTTTTGATTTTTGGAAGATTAGACTCTCTGTACTTGAGAAATTATAGCATGGTACCTGTGACAGTTCACAAATTTGCCCCAATACAACCTTGTAACGGCGTTCAGTTATTTTAATTATTTTATCAACTTTAATATAAGCTAACAATATAAACTAACAATAATGACAAATGAATACATCTTGTTACAAATTAACAAAAATGTGGCAGTTTGTTAAAATCAGATAATATTTGGTGACGTTTGTTAAAAGTCACTATGTTAGTCCGCATTGGCTAGGGATGGGGTACACAATAATTGGATTTTCATTTTTTTATACCTAAAATTAAATGTTCGTAATTGTATTAATTCATGGTGGATCTTGGCCTATTTAAAGATAAATACAAATCATACAATACATAAGAAAGTCAGTATAATGATATTTTAATTAGGAATTAAAACGTCAGTTTAGAGAAAAACAATTTTTCGATTTATAAAAAAACTATTGGATTTGTTAAAAAAACGATTTTACCCCATCCCTTTGAGACATGACATTTTAAACGTCACAGGAACCATTCTACATTTTCTCAAGTATAGTAGAATTTTATCATACATTCAGACCTTATTGCATTTTAATTTATATTTGATCTTAGCCTCTTATTCTGCTTACTGTATTTTTATGAACGTTATGACAGCACTTAAAAATGAATCAGGCTTCTAATAATATTTTTGGAAAATCATGATGACTTGGGTCAGAAAATTTAGTATCTATCCATAGAAAGCTTTGGGAACAGCTTACATTCATATATACCATCACGCCATTTCCCTGTCAGAGTAGGCAGAGAGCCAGACTTTCCCATCTCAACACACATCCATAGCCTCTTCGTTCATACAACTTCTACGATTTTTCTGACTTTCCACGTTTCATTCTTTCAAAATATCATTCACTTGATCCAACCATACTTTCTTTGGTCCTCCTCTCACACTCCTTCTACTCACATTTTCACTTTATATTGGAAACAGCTTCCATACACTGAACAGACATTTACATGCACTAGTGTCATCCATCCATGGACTTCCTTACAATGGATATTCTTCCGTGATGATGAGAGATAGAGTTTCATTTTTTCCTCTTATGGTTGCAAAAAATAACAGTTAAGACTAAGGCCTCGGCCACACAGGAAGGAGCCTCGCTTGATGCTTAGAGCTATGTTGCGAGTTAGGCGACATATCCTAGCGAACCAACGTATCGCATACTATCGCAGTGGTCACACTGCACGCTTCGCGCCACGTTGCATGACGATTAGTCATCGAATGAATCTCCTACCAAACAGACGTGTTAGTTAATTTACAAATGTGCCTGTAATAAAATCACTTTGGAATGATGTTGCACAGAAAGTAAATAAAGATGGTAAGTTGTAATGAAATTGGTTAGTTTTGAGAGTGACATCGTGTGTTGACTCAATCGCCCCCGACTCTCAAATGAATTTGTGCGTAGCACTTTGGTGTGGCCAGGCATGAAGTCACCTAGTATGAGTCACGTAAAATCTAGCTTAGCACCTAACGAAGCATTTTAGTGTGGGCTCGGCCTAAAGCTTTCTATTTTAGATAAACTACCAAACCAAACAATTTGAGTGTAACCCTTTTCAGATAGGTCTATTGATAAAGTACGGCTACCCTTCTGAGACACACATAGTACAGACTGAAGATGGATACTTGCTGACCCTTCATAGGATCTCCAGAGGGAAAGAAAAGAAAAGATCAGACAAGCCAGCAGTGTTGCTGATGCATGGCATCCTCAGTTCTTCTGCTGATTGGATCAACTCTGGACCTGATAAGGGCTTAGGTAAGTGCTTATCACTTCATATTTATCAAATACTTGGTTATTAGAAATTGTCAAATAAAAAAAAATTTGCTAATTGTATCTCTTGAAATAAAGTGTCATTTAAATCAGTAGTTCCTGTAAAAGAAAGGTGGAAAAGTATTTTCAAAAATGAACTTAAGAACCTGTATGCCACTGGTACAAAGAACTGTAACAATAGGGTGATGGCTGCTGCTCAAAATTCTGAGAATTCGGTTCAATTCCAAAGGCAAAGAGTGGAGTTAATTCCAAAGACGTCGAGTGGTGAAAGCTGCAGGGTAGAAATTATTTTTAAGCAGGTAGTAGCTGGTCTCAAGTAAAACACAGTAGGCAGGGGGAACTGAGAATATTTATTTTGGCATTTTCCACTTCTTATGTGCGGCCAATTGCTCATCGCAAGCGCTTGTTTTTGCCTTCGCATGCACTCACACTCTGCGAAATTACACATTTTTCCGCCAGTGGTGCGCGTGCAGAGGTCGGCCGGCCTGCGATATACTCTAGCGGTGGCCGCGCATAAGGAAAATTTCTGTTACGGTCGCGACACAGCACGGACCCCAACATCGAAAAAAAAACCAAGTAACATTAAAATATAACTAATAATTTGTACATTAAAACCAACAAGAAAACAAATATATTTCATGCTGACGCATACGTCCGATACAGAACCACTGACAATTTTCACAGAATTAGCATCAAAATTGATTTATTTATTCTTATTTTATATATAATATGATTATACTCGTACATCTGGTGAATTTATTTCTATACAGCAGTTTCTTTCTCAACCAACGAGCTTATAAATTAAGTTGTTTTAATTCATAATAGATTTTTTTTAAATATTTATTTATTTTCAAGTAAAAAAATACTAAACAATATTTGTAAGACTAGAGGCCATGCATAAGGAATAGTTCATTACAATAGGTACACAGCAATTGCAAATAAATCATATAGTTTATGTGACGCACACGTCTGATACAAGTTTTAATTTATAAAAATACAGTAGTTATTTTTAAGAGATTTTCTATTGAAATGAAATAAATCAGAAAAATCATAGTGAATCAAGACTATAAAATATAAAAAAACTATTTGAAGGACAGAATATCAAAATATTTAATCACCGTTTCTTTCAGGGTACCTTTTGGCTGATGAAGGTTTTGACGTATGGATGGGAAATGCAAGAGGAAACTTCTATTCCCGACATCATATTTCCCTAAATCCTAATGACTCCAAATTTTGGAAGTTCAGCTGGAATGAGATTGGCTTCTATGATCTTCCAGCAATGATCAACCGAATACTCAAGGAAACTGGGCAAGACAAACTTCATTACATTGGTCATTCTCAAGGTTCCACCATATTCTTTGTTATGGCTTCCTTAAGACCAGAGTTCAACAGTAAGATTAAGTCCATGCAGGCTTTATCTCCGGTAACATATATGTCAAACCTGAAAAGTCCACTTGTCAAATACCTTGCACCCTTCGCTAGTACAATAGAGGTAATAAAAATTTAACTTATTTAATTTAAAAAAATTTAAAATGCTACTGATGAAAAAAATTGTATTGTTAGAGTTACCAAAACGCATGGACGAGCACTCTTTAGATTGAGTCATCTCGTTAATAGTTCTGACCAACGTCCCCTCTAAGATGTGCGCGTGTGCGGCCGCACATCTGCTAAAAATTGTCCGCACACATCTCAAAGAAAGGAACTTGTAACCGTATTTTGTTTTGCCCAATTATATATTTTATTTGATATTTTATGGTGAGTTCTCAGGTTCCTTTCTTTGAGATGTGTGCGGAACATGGAAACACTATGTTATATACCTACTCGTATTATGTTACATATTTCGAATAAAGATTTCAAGAATTATCCCTTGTTCAAAGGTCTTTGTGTTATTTTATTTGTGTTTTAATTTTTTTGCTTGTGTAGAATTTTTTTGATATATTTGAAAAATGTAATTTATGATTTCATGGTGCATTATGTTGACTACATAGTTTTATCTATGCATGAATATGCATATTTGCGCACTTTTCTCTTTTTTTCTTGCACATATAAGTTGATGGGCTGCACACAAAATGAAAAAAATAGGGGAACGTTGGTTCTGACATAATATAAAAATGTACAAAATCTACAGAATGAGTCCAGACTACTCTGTAAAGAAAGAGTTTCTGTAATATGGAAGTAATCAACATTATTTTCCTTAACCCTGAAGATACATGTTTGTTTGATGCTGAAAATTTGATCAAATTAAAAAGCAAAACTAACTTTAACTTGTCATAAAACCTTATTTTGAAGTTATAAGACATCCAATATAACTATTATTGAAGTTACAAAACATATCCAATGATTTAGAGCGACTTTGAAGAGAGTTTGCTCTCTTAAAGGTGCTATATAAATTGCTCTTTTATGATTATTATTTATCAATCTGCAATATTGATATTCCTTAATTATCTTGATAATCTTTATAACAAAAGTAATTATAATATATTACGAGAATTGATATATTTGAACCATTTTTTAATTTACTCACTCTCATTTCAAACCAAAAATGTTTTTAAAAAACTCCTTAATGTTCACCGTACTTTTAATATTTCACAGTACTTTTAGTGTATAATTTCACCATACTCAGTAAAATTTAAGTGATTCTAATATAACAAAGTTTGAGTCGTTTTTTTGGCCTGTGTTCATAATATAAAAACAAATATTATATTTTCTTGTACATGAAAAGGAACCAAATTAGGGAATCCTGATGTTGGAGTGTCAAAGTTCTAAAATAATGCTTATTCTTATAGTCATCATGGTCTTGTTATAAAACTCAAAGTGTTAGTTAATATAAATTAATTAATATAATAAATACTGGCCCTCACATGCAGTGTGTCTTCTCCAACCATATCACAGTATCTGGTGTTAGATTGTGTTACTTCTGCTACCTTTAGAAAACACATAACGGTGGTAACTGTTTATGATGTGATCTATGGTCTGGATCTACCCACATCATAAACAGAAATCCTCTGTACCCGTGTGCAGGAGCTATAAAATCCAACTCCAAATGTTGTGACTTAGTTGAAGAAGACACACTGCATATGAAGGTCAAATACAGAAGAAAAAGATGACGTCGTTTATATTATATTTAAATTTACATATTTTCTCAATTTCTAGACCGTAGCATCATGGTTTGGGGTGAACGAGTTCCTGCCAAACAATGAGCTGATGACCACTGCTGCAAACCTGCTGTGCACAGATGGATCTTGGATTCAACCCGTCTGTTCTAACATTCTGTTCCTCTTCTGTGGGTATACTGAACTCCTCAACTCTGTAAGTCCTAATAACTAAGCAGTTAACTATTTACTGAAATACGAAACATGCAAATGCTGTTCCCATTCTCATTCTGCTCATCGCTATATGCATTCACTGCCATCATCTAAGCATTTTTGGATCTCGTTGATCCAATGAACTGGTTCTCTGCTTTCACGAGGATATTTTTGGCTTTTAATTCGATTCTCAGTAGATTCCAAATTAGGGTTCTGAGGAAAACATATTTGTCAGAGAGATAAAATTCAATAAATAGTATTATATGTTACACATATAATAATATAATTTTAAGTATTTTTTACACTATTTTACAATATCGTTTCTTTTTTTAACCTTAAGATTCTATTCTTCTGTGGCCTAGTTCAGGGATTGACAGACTTTCTGTAGTTCGGAAATTCTAGGATGAGTCCTGTGACAGCTCACAAATTTGCCCCAATACAACCTTGTAACGATGTTCAGTAATTTTAATTATTTTATCAACTTTAATATAAGCCTCAATTCTAATAAATAGCAACTTATTTAGGTAAATACATTACATAAGGTTGTATTGGTGCAAATTTGTGAGCTGTCACAGGACTCATCCTAGAATTTCCGAACTATAGTGAGAAGAGCCAAATATTAAGTAAACAGAATATCAAAATTTTCGTAGAGCCGCAACATAAATTTTCACTGTAGCTATATAAATTTTAATGACGAAAAAATAAATGAGATAAAATCAAGATTTTTATTTCAGTCCTAAAAATTCTTCTTTGGGACCTTGTGCCGGCATATATCGCACAAAGAGTGATACTTGTGCTGTGTCACTTATGTCACATGACTCATCGATTGCAATTGATATTGCAGAAGTCAGCTTAATGTCTTCGACTTGCTACTCTGTTACATTCGAAGACATTTTGGCAGTTCTGGTGCGAACACGCAGGTAGAGAATATGCATTGCAATTGTGCCGTTTGTGTACGGTCGGCGACTGTGTTCATGCTCTTCTGGTGAGGCTGCAGAGTGGAGGTGAAGCTGGAGTTGAAGAGTCGCACATGCCTAAGGAAAGAGCCGCATAGTTGATAAAACGTTTGTCCTCCAATGAGGGTTGCGGGCTCGATTCCTGTTGGAGCTTAGATTTCTTTATAAAGGATTCCAGTCTGGTTTTCACTTAAGACCTCTTAGCATCTTTCTGGTTGGTTGAAAGACATGACAATATACAACGAAAGTGTAATACAATACAATTGTTTGCATCACATGACAATAAGTCCACCAAGTATAATATTTATACAATACAATACCTTTTTAACTTATCTTTTTCATACTATAAGTATGAAAATTGTATTTTAACATACTGCATTTTTCCACTCAGTTTTTTTTTTCACAGACTATATTACCAGTTTACCTCGGGCACACCCCAGCCGGTTCATCAAGCAGGCAAATGGTACACTACACGCAGTTGTATCGGTCAGGGAAGTTTAGGAAGTATGACTACGGATTCTTCGGAAACCTCGCACGCTATGGATCAAGGACTCCTCCAGACTATCCTCTGGAGAGGATCACTGCACCAGTAGCCCTGCACTACTCTTATAATGACTGGATGTCACATCCTACCGATGTCTTTCAACTGTGGACTGAACTTTCTAATCCTATAGGACTGTTCCCAGTACGACATAAGACTTTTAACCATTTAGATTTTATGTGGGCAATTAATGTGCGAGAATTACTTTATAGTGCAGTTTTACACATTATGAAAAAGTATAATTAGGTATTTTTAATTAAAATTTATAGAGTTAAATAAAAATTAATTAGGATTTTGTAAAAGTTATTTTTTTCAACTTGAATAAGTATAATTCCTGTGTTAAGCTAAAAATCAGATATAAATATTAACCTTTCCTTCCCTGTGTTGGGTATCTTCTACACGTTGCTTCTAATAACCATCAATATCTCTATAAATATAATAAATACAAGGTTAAGATTTTAGGTATTCCTCCATAATATATTTACGCATTGATTTAAAAAATAATATTAATAATAATCAGAATTTATCGACTACATTGAGGTGTTTTGTAAAGATCGAAAACAAATTCGCATTTAAACGCTGCGAGTGCCTCGTCTTGACGATAGGTGAATAGTATACGGGAAGCGCGACACTATATTCGCATCTCACTCTTGCATACTAGACTGAATTGCGAGGAGCTGAATTGTCTCAACGTCGCAAGCAAAGGCGTAAGCGCCGGGGTATGCGACAGCGTTCCGCGCCACTAGTAGCTTCTAGGCTTGCAAGTGAGCGTTTTTTAATGTTTTCAGATGGTTTTTTAATGTTTTCAGCAAATAAATCTCAATTATTATAATTTTTAACTTCAATTATAATTAATTAAGGGGATTATCTATGAATGTTCTTATTTTTCCGATTAAAAATCGCTAATTTTTTATTGCGTACTCACTACCCAACACCGGAGCACGCGTATTATTTTTATCACCGTAAGGGAAGGGTTAATGGATTTTCTGAGTGAAATATTTTTTCTGGGTTTGGAAAATAATTCATGGAATTTTCCCTTGTATGAAATCTTTTTTCTATGAAAGTGTTGAGAGAGGATTAAAACTTTGAGGTAATTTTCTTTTTAATCAAATAAATTGATCGTTCCAAATCCATCCAATAGGGTGGGTTATTATAATAGAACATTTGAAGTTCCTGGTCCTGCAGCATGCAATGGTCTGCTTTTTAATATTAGAGATATAAGTGTTGTGTGCAGCTTTAAGAAGTACATGAAAACAACCCTCTTTAACCCTTCCTGTCCGGTGATGTGTAACTAGTACACATTGCTTCTAAAAACTTGAATATCTCTATAAATATAATATATACTGGATTCAGATTTTAGGTATTCCTCTGTAATACATTTACGCATTGAATGAAAAAATAATTATTTTGACCTGGTCAGCTAGTTCCGGCTGGAATAGTGAGAATATGGATTAATTGATTAGTTATACATTCTTTTTACACATCACTATCAAGTTTCAAAATATAACACGTGTCACTTGCAGCTCGTGTAACATAGAATCATTATTTTTATAAACTATGAAGAAAAATTAAACTTATTAATGTACCATTATAGTGTTTTATGTAAAGCATTTGTGATTCATCCAATTTTAACCCTTCCTGTCCTGTGATGTGTAACTAGTACACATTGCATCTAAAAACTTTAATAACTCTATAAATATAATAAATACTGGGTTCAGATTTTAGGTGTTACTCCGTAATACATTTACGCATTGAATGAAAAAATAATATTTATAATAATTAGCACTTATCGGCCACATCAAAGATATTTTGTGAAAATCGGGAATAAATTCACCAATACAATCAAACGTGTGCCAGTGTGTGACGTAGGTATATTCATTCTAAAAAACCGCCATGGGTGAGAAAGCGATTCATGTCTCACTCTCACTCTGCTTCGGTATATGGGAACGCAAAAAATATAATCTTAGTTCGGTCACTTCTCTCTTTTTAGTAGCCAACCGGCTTTCGTTCGAGGTGGTTTCTCCGTCCATTTTGAGAACGTCGTCCGATGTTTTTTTCATGTTTTTAGCAATTAAATTTCAATTACTTGTAATATCACTTTTGACATCAAATTTAATTAATTTAAGCGATTGACTATGAATATTTTTATATTTTATTTATAGTTAAGGCATTAACATTGTGGAGGTTTAAAGACATTGTAATTTGTTTTATCAAACACTGTTTATTCCACTTTTTTGTAACGGTATAACCCTACCGGTTTCAATACCTTACCTGATCATTAGGGGAGCACAAACAAGACTGAATTCTGTTCGAACTGGTATCGAGATACACGCTTCTAACGGTTAACATTCGGGATGAGAACTGGGGGTAAAGGGAGGGATGAGACAATCTCGGCAAGCAGCAGAGAGATTCTTGAGATATTGGGATGGGAATTCTTACATATCAGTAGTAACGGAAATAAATAGGACAGATTAGAAGCGTAGAAATTTCTAAGTTAGTGCATCTGGCAAACACATATATCCCAAGAATCTCTGATGAATGAGGTGAAAGTCTTGAAACCGGTAGTGGTTATAAATAGTGTTTGATAAAACAAATTACAATACTAAAAATTACTAGTTAACACGTTCTGCGCCGCGTAGGTCACCGGTGGCCTACCGTGTTTTTGACCAGGGCGCCACATAGGTCACCGGTGACCTACCTGTTTTTTTTTTATAAACAGTCCCAGTGCGCCAGCGGTCACATTTACTACGAATTTTAACATTGAATGTGACCTATACGGCGCCTCTGAATATAATGCACATAAAAACTTCGAAAATTTTGTTTGAAAATGCAATTATTTTTAATAAACCTCCAGGTGTACATGAGCAAGCTATTACGGTTTATTTTTTTCAAGGATAAACTAGCCTCTACAATTAGGCTAGGGGGTATAGAAGAGATTCCAGGGATAACATAATGAATGGGACCATCCATTTGTCACACTCTGGAAATTTATGAGGGTGCATTGTCTATGCAACATTGTGACCCTTTTTTTTGGAGCTATTGTCTCAGTAATCATAAGAGATTATTATGTTATGGCGTAACACTATAGCATATTACATAAATAAATAAAAAATATAATAAGTAATAAATTAGGCATGCTACAATTTGTTTGGACTACAAAAGTTTATGTTGTATATACATGTATTACCGTACGACGCCGCGTAGGTCACCGGTGACCTACGCTCACAATATCACCTAAAATCAGTTTATTTTTAAAAATAAATCATTATTTATGAAGCCTATATATGTATACATAATATAAACTATAATTTGTTTAGTGGCGCAGGTACTTATTTTCTCAAAATGTACTGCGGCACGGAACGTGTTAAAGACTATTCTTTTCATAATATTTCAAAGGCCTTTGGTCCAATGACTGACTTTAATAATGAAAATTAAGAAGTCTGTCAAATATTATTTCTAAAACATCTGACATCTGGATAGAGCTCTCAGAAAAGATGACACCAGGAGATCAACTGCCTTGGCCTACTGAATAGACTGAGAGTAGAGTGTGACTAGATGAAAGGTAAACATGCAGAAATGGATTTTCCTGACCAAAAGTATCACTGAAAGTATTGGAAGACAACTTGTCCAATTCCACAAAGAGCATTTGCGTTTAAAACCCCTTGAGTTGGCATGTTACTCGCAGATCATCGTGACATGTGTTTATAATACTGCTGCGCACAGAAAGATTACAATAATCTTATCAGTGAACTTAATAGTATTAAGTCTCTTTAAGTTATTGTGAAGACACAATATTTATGTACAGCATGGAGACGCGGTCTCTGAGAGCCAACGAGAGACATAGAATTGATGCATTTGAAATGTGGTGCTGGACAAGCATGTTATGAATTCCTCGGACAGCAAGGTGAACTAATTCTCTTGTAATCAAATAAAATAATGTATGTAATCAAATAAAATAATGTATGTAACATAAAAGCAAATACAATATCTTGTAGAGCAGAAAATTTTCTTTCGAATGACGTATAACATTTACCATTTTGTTTTACTTTTGGTGCTCATTTTTAATTTGGAAAAAAACGGACACAACTTATGTTCAACACCTTATATATAAGATAGTATTTCAATAACTTTTGAACAATGCATATAAAAATCGTGATTGGGATAACTTTATTGCTGTAAAATGTAATCAAAATATATCTATTGAAGATAAAAAAAATATTCATCGATAAATACACTCAATTTGATGTCAATTTTCAATTTGGTATGAAAGAAAGTTTTATCAAAAAGAATGTTGCAAGTCAAATAAAATAAATAAATACAAAACAATCAATACATATGGAACATATCATCATGATATGTTCTTTTTGGGGTAAGTAAGGAGGACAGATATCCTTACTATCTACATACACAGCGTTGCTCTTCAACATTTGTAAATCTTTCTATACATATTCTCCGGTTTCTCATACCTTTTCCATTAGTCATAATATTCTTTACAATCTTGCCTCAATCTACCTTTTCCTTGGTTTGCATTCATTGCAGACTTATGAGTATATATTTGTTTAACCCTTTATAGGGCAAGTTTTTATTTTTGAGATATTGAGTTTTTTGTTGAATAAATCATTATTATGTGTATCAAATCCACTTTATTTCTTCGAAAATGTATTTTCAAATTATTTTTTTTTTAAATGAGGCGGTCGCATATGAGACCTGTGCCCATTTCAGGGGTCATGTCAGTGGCCGCAAAAGTGATCAATGAATGTTTAGGTAATAATATCTAAGTTTAGGTTGTATTAGGAAATAAAATTCTTATATGAGATATAATTAATGGTGATTTACTTATAATACCTATTTACATATTTGACAATGAATTGACCGGATGTTTAGATCGTTGCTACTGAACATGCAGCTAACTTCACCACGATCCGTCTTAAATAAGACCTCTGCCCGTCCACTACATTTTCCAATTTGACATTTGTGTTACTTAAAAATGTTTCATTAAGAAAATGAATCTTTATAAGTATAACCATAAGGCTGGTCGCATATGCGACCCATTTCTGCTTATGCCAATTCATTCTCTAATGTGTACAAACTATCTAAAAAGTACTTTCTTATTCTCATACTTCATACCATTTATCTCTAAAAAATAGTCATGTTTTTCCTATTATTAGTTAAAATATATCTATTATATGTTATATTATAATACGAGATATTTGAAAAAAACCTCCTCGGCATAGTTGCGCCTGTATTTTAGCCTGATTGTTGTGGATACAATTTCTGTTAAATCCCACTTCCCACAAAACAAAAGGTCCCATTCTGGTTTTTATTCAAGGCTTCTTTAACAGTTCTCTAGCTAATTAGCAGTGATTTAACAAAATATGTTCTAAATCAATTAAAGAGGGATTGACCACAAGTCTTGAATAGCTAATGTTGAAAAGTAAAAAACAGTTCTTGAAAAAAGCTCCTGAATACATCAACAAATGGTGTACTGCACAGGTACAAAGACTGTAACAATAGGTAGAGGGCTGCTGTGCGATGCTCGGAGACTTCAGCTCACGGTGAAAGTAGCAGGGGGAAGAGATTCCACTTTAGGCAGGTAGTAGATGGTCGCAAGTAAAAGGCAGTAGACAGAGTGAACTGAGAATGTATTTAAAAGGCGTTTGGCGCTCCTTATGTGCGGCAAATCGCTCATCGCAAGCGCCTGTTTCCACCCGTGCATGCCGTCATAACTTGTGAAAATTGTGACATTTCGCAAGTTTTTCGCATGCATGGGCCGACCGACATGTGATACTGTCTTGCGCGATGGCCGCGCATAAGGAACATTTTAGTTACGGTCGCGACACAGCACGGATCCCAACATACATAAAATTTACACACAAATCATCAAAAAATACCCAAGAATTTATACATCAAAATACCGAATAACATCAAAATATCATATCATAAAAGTACCAAATAACAAACAGGAAAACAAATACATCATATGTTTTTGGCTGACGCATACGTCCGATATAGATATAAACAAGAATTTATAATAAAATACAAACAAGAATTTATACAAGTAAATTTACCAAGTTACAAGAAAATCAATTATATTTTATGGTGACATATACGTCCAATACAAATAGGTCATTTCATGTTTCTTTTTGCAAAAAAATATATCCAAAACTTAGAAACATTGTAATTTTTTTTCTCTCAGTAATAACTTCTCGAAAACTCTAGCATATGACAAATAACTTTTGAGTATTTAGCGAAATACTTCTTATCTGAAGAGATGATGATAGTAGTTGTTGGTAAATAAATAAAATACGTCAATTAGCAATGCGGAAGGAGAGAGTGAATGAATGTTTTATTTATCAATATGTGGGTATTTATATTAGGTGTACAAATAAGTTTCCGCCGTTTTTTATCAAAAATTGGGCATTTATTGTGAAAGAACGGAACCTCATGTTTTTATCGAAGTATTGCCCATCGCTTGCTACTACCTTTTCCCATCTTTCTGGCAGCATACGGATACAGCGTCGGAAGAATGCTTCATCTTTTGAGGCTATCCACGAATCGACCCAATTTTTGGTATCTTCATATGATGTGAAGTGCTGCTCAGACAGGTCATGCGTCATCGATCGAAACAAGTGAAAATCAGAAGGAGCAATGTCTGGTGAATACAGCGGGTGGGGTAAAACTTCCCAATTGATTGTTTCCAAAAAGGTTTTGACCGGCGCCGCAACATGTGGACGAGCATTATCATGCAGGAGAATAATTTTGTCGTGTCTGGAGTAGCAGTGGGCGCGCTTTTCCTCGAGTGCTCGACTCAATCTCATCAATTGTGCTCGGTAGACAGCCCCAGCAATGGTTTCGTTCGGTTTGAGCAACTCATAATACACGACACCAAGCTGATCCCACCAAATACACAACAAGAGTTTTTTTCCATGAATATTTGGCTTAGCTGTAGATGTTGAAGCATGGCCAGGGGTTCCCCATGATTTCTTCCTTTTTGGATTATCATAGTGGATCCATTTTTCATCACCAGTGACTATACGGTGCAGAAAACCCTTTCGTTTATGCCTGGCAAGCAGCATTTCACATGTGGAAAATCGGCGTTCAACGTTTCTCGGTGTCAGTTCATATGGAACCCAATTTCCTTGTTTTTGAATCATTCCCAATGATTTCAACCTATGTGAAATTGCTTGTTGAGTCACTCCTAATGTAAGTGCAAGTTCTTCTTGCGTTTGGCACGAATCTTGATCCAATAATACTTCCAATTCCGCGTCTTCGTACACTTTCGGCCTTCCGCTACGTTCTTTGTCTTCGATGTCAAATTCACCGTTCTTAAACTTTTGAAACCACTCACGACAACTTCTCTCACTTAAGGCAGCCTCACCATATGCTTCTACAAGCAATCGATGCGCCTCAGCTGCAGATTTCTTCAAATTGAAGAAGTAAATCAAAAGTTCCCGCAAATGACGCTTATTCGGCTCAAAACTTGACATTTTCGAACACAAAAAAATATGTTTTACTGATAAAAATTCACTAATATTTCAAGGTCATGTTGTTGACAGATGTCCAACCTTACGATAATGACATTTTACATCTGACAATTTTAACCATAACTTACTGGTGGCGCCAACTTTTGTCAAACGGCGGTGACTTATTTGTACACCCAATACATTTCAGAATGGGCGCGGGAGTGCGCCCGCGATATATTTTTATCTCGCTTCTGTGCGTGCAGAAATGGTTAATTGAAGTATTGCAGACATCGCAAATAGTATTGTGGGTAAACAATTTGTTTACGGGACCGGCGAGACAGCGTGATGCGTTCTCTTTCTACTGTGGAATGTATCGTAAATAGTATTGTGGGTAAACAATTTGTTTACGGAAACGGCGAGATGTCCGGCCGCGTCAATGTTTTGGTATGTGACCTTTGGACATATCCAAAGGTCGTTTCGTCGATCGTTGACCGTATCTGTTGACAATATTCAGCGATAAGTATTTTTTTAACTTTACAACTTTACAAACAGTTTTTAGACTATAATATTTTACTAGTTGCAACCCGTGAAATATTCACGGAAGTAAAACAAATTCTACATTTATGAAAATATATATTCATAAATGTAAAATTTGTTTATATGTATAGTATATATCATTTATACATCGTCCCCTTTAACACCGGTTCAAAAATTGTTAGCTAAGTATTTAAAATTCGTTTAGTATCACGGACCCACAGAGATTCAAATTTCGAATTAGTTTCGGAGAGAATCCAAGTATTCCTCTCTCGCTCTCTTGTATTCAAAATTCAATTCTCGTATTCTTTCTTTAGCGACAACCGTCGTATGGGCTTTGGCCTATTTATATTATGATTACACAAAAATATTTACAAACTCTTAACTTTTAATTATTATGAACATAACTTTTTACCAGCAGCATTCAGTTCATTTTAACTCGCCTCGTTACTGTCACTTTTCGTACTATTGTCAACAATAGTTCAGACACTAATACGAAATGTTATTTTTATCAGCAATACAAAATAGTTGCAGTCATTACCATATGTTCGATGTGTTAAAAATGTGCATAAATAATCCACTGCATTAAATTTATTTTGAATGGTTAATATAAATATCAAATCAGATTACCTCGTTTCTATGTATAAAAAAATATCTAACATCTAAAATTGTATGTCTTTAATAAATTATGTCTTAAAATCAATTAAGTATAAACCTGAACATGGCAATTTCGTATTTCAAAACTGATGATTTATTTAAAATTGGCTATTTTTTGCAAAAATGCATCCAATTTACAACTTATTCATAAGCATATATAAAGAGGGGTTATTTCTTTTATGCTTTTACTTTAGTTCCTTACTCGTAGTAAACAATACTTTCAACAAGTATTAATAATGTTGTTCGAGATTTTCCCACTTCTGATTTTTGCAGTGAGCATTCTGGCGGGAAGGTCTCCCAATGGAGACAAGATCCTTACGCAGCTGAAATCAACATTTATTCCTAAAAGTATCGCAGAGGATGCGCAACTAGATGTTGTAAGTTTTATTTTTTTTTTATAGAACATTTTGCAGCTCATTTCGGTTCTATCATCACCCAAACTGTTATGGGAAAAAATAAATCCCCATTTAGCGCAGTCTACACTATAACATCAAAATCTTCTTAACCGTTTTAATGCTAAGCTTTTTGTCTTCTATTTTTCCTTAAGTGCTATATCGATTAGATTAATTTTATAATATTTTCCATTTTTATATAAAATAAATCACTACTCACTCAAATATTATGAGATTTTCAAAATTCTTTCAGGGTTTTCTTTACAAAATCTTACGCTATAATAATAAAATAAAAAAAAAAACATATACAAATAAAACAAAAACAAAGTATGTATCACAAATGTTTCCCATGAAAACTCCGTCCACTGTTAATATAAGTACATATAGTATTCGCCAGAATATTACAACAATATTTAGAAATAGCTACTAACTTTGTGCTCTCCTTTATTAATATAAACAAAACATTAAGGACAATACTTTGCCTCTGGAGTTGAGTAACCCTGCATCAATATGTAGGAAGGTTTTGATTCTGCAAAGCAACTTGCATCTCTTTCTACTAATGAGGTCATGTGTTTTCTATATCTCAATATCTATCCATAAAATTCCCACAAAATTCTCAAAAAATTCAATATTTGTTTTATGTATGCGTTATTCCACTAAAAACAAATCTGAGTTCTTTACCTCTATAAAATAAGTCTTCGACAATTACGTAAGTCTGCTTGGTGAAGTTTGGTAATATTTTGTGGTATACATACATAACATATATTGAACTTAAATATACATATAATTATTAAATAATTTTAAAACAATTACTGTAATTTATTATTACTACTGCTTTTTGTATCTTCATGTTAGTTTAGGATAAAGTTTTGTATTATTTGTCAATAATTTTAAGTGCTTTATAACCTGTCACATGTTCATTTGTATATAAAGACACAGTTGTGTCGTTAATTAAATAAATTATTATTGTTCGGAGTATCGTTCCGATTTCGGGATACCTTACTCCTTTATCGGACATTGTGAAACGGACGTGGGATATTTTTTTTCAAACTCCGTTAAGTCCCTTTATACAACGCGCATAAATCAAATTAGATCGTTTCAATGGACCGTCATCTTTGTTACTACACATCTTTGTAAATTACGCCCCGACAATGTTTCCAAACCTGCATTGTTTTGACATCATTTTAACAACTTAATTTTTTAAAGATTATATTTTTCCAATTAATGATGGTATCTAGTAAAAATACTTTTGGATTAAAATAAAGTAACACATCGATCAATAAGTCCCGAGACTAACTACTAAAACAATATTTGTATGCCAAAATTCTTCTTTATACATCAACATAGTCTCCTTCAAGAGCGATACATTCATTTCAATGCTTTCCTAACTTTTCTATGCCAGCCGTGTAGAACGATTTATCTTTGGTTTCAAAATAGGCGTTAGTTTCAGCAATCACTTCTTCATTGGAGCCAAATCTCTTTATCCCCCATAATAGCGAGTGTGGTGGTAGGATCGAACTGAATTTATTTATTTATTATTACACATGACAAGAAATATACACAATTGGCGAAAAAACAACAGGTATTTTGATTTGAACATACAATTTTAATGGATCTGGGTTTGTTGCCTTTCATTTGTCGTGTCCCCAGTAAACTAGGCTTTTGCCTGTATCTCACTGAGGGTATTTAGCATGAAAAAATAAATCGATACTTCTTTCCGATTTTTTATTACACAAAAAACAAAACCCCGTTGCACGCTCTCATCAACCTGACAAATAATGACACTCAACTACAACTGGAAACATCTTGCGAAATTCAACTCCTCACACATCGACACTCCAGAAAGACCAAAAATATTCATCCCACAATATACCGCACACAATCATAAGAATAAAAATTAAAATTAAAACAAAAAATACACAGAAACACAAATACAAAAACAACCAAAATTAAAACAACAAGAAGAAACCCACACTCACGAGCTCGCACAAATAAAACAATAACTCACGAGCTCACACAAATAAAACAAACATGAATAAAACCAGAACACTTAAATCTAGTGACGTATGGTATACCACATTAAAATCTAGTAACGTATGGTATAACACATTAAAATCTTAACCAGCGTAATTCTCAAGTATTCTAATAAAAATGTACTAACTGTGCTACTTTACAGCTACTCTTAGGATGAAATATGCTATGTTGACCCAGATACTTAACAAATACTATCTTGCCAGTACCCATTACCAATTGCAAAATAAAAATGAACTATTATTTTCCACAGATTGGCCTACTCAAGAAATATGGTTACCCTTCAGAAACACATATAGTGCAGACCGAGGATGGCTACATGCTGACCATGCACAGGATCACCTCAGGTAAAGGTAACTCTACACAAGAGAAACCAGTGGTCTTCCTCATGCATGGACTGTTCATGTCTTCAGCTGACTGGATCAATGCTGGGCCCAATAATGGATTTGGTAAGTATTTTGTCATTTGGATTTAATGCACAAAAGCCGATGACATACTCTTCCAACGATATCTTAAACAATACTGTCAAAATTAGACTAAAACTTGGTGAATATACTAATAATGAGTCTTCTTCTTTCTGGCACTGTCCCAACTCATTGCCTAGGTAGGCTGTTGGGGTCGGCTCTTCTCGTTCTCAGGCTGTCTATGCTTCGGTTCTGGGTTTATCTGCAGGATTTTGGAGCAATGAGTCATCCAGGAGTTCTTTGGTCTTCCTCTGGACGGTTGTCGAGGAAGATCCACAGATATTGCCCGATTTACAGTATGGTCTGGTGGTCTACGTCTTATGTGCCCGTACCATCTCAGCTGTCGCTCTTCCAGCTTACTGTTTATGTCAGTGACCCCCAGGCTACCACGAATGCGTGAACTCTTAATTTTATCTTTTAGTGATACTCCTGCCGACCACCTAAGCATTCGCATTTCTGCTGTTTCAAGTTGCCTAGAGTAGGAGCTGTACATAGTCCAGCATTCTGAGCCATACATAATCGCGGGTCTAACGATAGTCTGGTATACCTTTCCTTTCAGTTTTATAGGCATTTTTGGGTCACGCAAGACTCCTGTTACCGATCTGAATTTCATCCATCCCACACTTATTCTATGGTCAAATAATAATACTAATAATGAGTCATATTACTGAAACATGCGAATGCGCACTACCGCCCCCTCCCGTAGCCCCATCATTCCGTGAATTTATTGACCACCCCTCGTAAATAAATCATATATCGATCACTTAAACTGATACTTAAAACTGATGTGTTAAGTAGGGTGCAATGAAGAATGTTGAGGTTGTTTAGACATGTTAAATGACAAAAGATTGAATAAATTAATTTATAAAGCAAGCATGAGTGGTAGTCATGAAAAAAGACAACTGACAATAGTACAATTGGACCATGAATGATTTTTTGATAGAAGGAAAGGTAAGGAGTAAGATAAACAGAAAGAACTGTATGAAATGTATTTATGTGGAAGAGGCAAAGAAAGTATATTGTGATTGCTTCGCCTCTCTGTTTACCCCACCAGAGAAAGGTGTGATGGTATGTATTGGGTGTTAACATAAGTTGTATTCATTTTTTTTCCACATTAAAAATGAGCACCAAAAGTAAAACAAAATGGTAAAGGTTATACGCCATTCGAAAGAAAATTTCCTGCTCTACAAGATATTGTGTTTGCATTTATGTTACATATATTATTTTATTTGATTACAAGTCTTCAAAATGGAATGTCAAGTAGACTAAAGTGAGCATTTTCGACACTTCCTTCTGTTCGCGTTCAATCGAGGGAATAAAGCTGCCAAAGCTGCTCGCGATATTTGCGAAGTGTACGCTGAAGTTGCTATGAATGAAAGGACAGCTCATCGATCTTTTTTGCGTTTCAAAGACGGTAATTTCGACCTGAAAGACATGGAGCGTTCCGGACGACCAGTGGACTTCGATGAGGATCGCTTAAACCATATTATTCATGAAGATCCTCTTCAAACCACCGTAGAATTGGCTGAGCAGATGAATTGTAGTCACATGACTGTATACCGCCTTCTTAAATCAATGGGAAAAGTCCAGAAGTTCGGCGCTTGGGTTCCACGTGTTTTGAGTGAAAACAACAAAAGTCGAAACTACCATCTTTGAAATACAAAAACCATTGACGAGCTGTCCTTTCATTCATAGCATATTCGCCTTTACCATTTTGTTTTACTTTTGGTGCTCATTTTTAATTTGGAAAAAAAAGGATACAACTTCTGTTAACACCTAATATTTAAATTAATCAAATGTTGATAACTTAAAACGAAAAGCATTTTTTAAGATTCTGTTATTTGGAGTATAAAACGTAACAATTAAACTATTAATTTTCATAAATAATACAGGTCCTGATTTTAGAAACAATAATCGTCAATTATTATTCTTGTAGGATATCTCTTAGCTGATAAAGGATATGATGTATGGATGGGTAATGCTCGGGGCAACTTCTATTCACGTAGTCACAAAACGTTAAGTCCTAAAGATTCAAAGTTCTGGAAGTTCAGCTGGGATGAAATTGGCTATTATGATCTCCCTGCCATGATAAACAGAGTTTTAGAAATTACTGGAAAATCCCAAATACACTATGCTGGCCATTCCCAAGGTAGCACTACATTCTTCGTGATGGCATCAATGAGACCAGAATTTAATACAAAAATCAAGTCCATGCATGCCCTAGCTCCAGTGGCCTACATGTCACGACTTAAAAGTCCATTAATCAAATTAGTGGCACCATGGTCGAGAACTGTTGAGGTAATAATAAATTAAATTGTATACCTTTATTTTTTTTATAATCTTTTCAGGAAAAAAATAAAATAATTGCTAAATAAAAATAAACTGCCTTATCGTATTGAATATAAACATATTAAATACAATGTAAAACAATAAAATACGAAAGTAAATTGAGGTGATAGTAGTAATAAGATAAATCGAGAAATTATCTCTTTAAATTTAAAATAAATGGATCGAGTTAAAATCTGATATTTTATCTCCCAAACATTTGTCAGATAAGTGGTTTTTATCTAACATATTTATTTATTATGAAAAACACAGTTACAAATATGGAGAAACACATCTATTATATAATTTACCTAATGCTGTAAAACCTAAAATGAAACAAAACATTATGTGACCGTGAAATGAAAATGAACTAAAAACATATATACTATACAGAAACATTGGTCTTATTTTGAAATACATTATGCTGTCAAAGTAAAAACTTACAATTAACGATTTTAATAAAAGTTGCGGGATGTCTATCGGTGGGGCGGGTTGATGTTTTCACAGGAGTTTTGAAGACCCTTTTTTTTCGTGTTGGGGATTTTATTTTTATTTTTATAAAAGCGCCATCTATGACGATGGTATTATTGTTAAAGCAGGAAGAAGTTATCTGGTGTGACGGGCAAGGATTTTAGACATTGTCTGACCGTGATGAGAGAAAAATACGAAGCTGGCAAAAAGGATCAAATTTCCATGCCATAAATTGTTATTAACCCGTCCTGTCCTGTGATGTGTAACTAGTACACATTGCATCTAAAAACTTGAATATCTCTATAAATATAATAAATACTGGGTTTAGATTTTAGGTATTCCTACATAATACATTTACGCATTGAATGAAAAAAAAATATTAATAATAATTAGCACTTATCGACCACATTAGAGATATTTTGTGAAAATTGGGAATAAATTCACCAATACAATCAAACGTGTGCCAGTGTGTGACGTAGGTATATTCATTCTAAAAATTCGTATAGGTGAGAAAGAGACGCTATTCACGTCTCACTCTCACTCTACTTCGGTATATGGGAATGTAAGAAATAGAATCTCATTTCGGTCACTTCTCTCGTTTAGTAGCCAGCCGGCTTTCATTCGAGGTGGTCACTTCGCCCATTTTATGAACGTCGTGCGATATTTTTTTTCATGTTTTCAGCAATTAAATTTCAATTAATATCACTTTTGACTTCAAATTTAATTAATTTGAGCGATTGGGTATGAATATTCTTATTTTTCCGATTTTAAATCGCTCATTTTTACATATGTATTGAATAAACATCACCGGAACGGGTGGATTTTTTTAACACAGGAAGGGAAAGGTTAATAAAATAATAATTATAATTAATAGGTCCCAAGGAGAGAGTTTGGGTTAAGTTGGTGTAGTGCCCCTATCGGTTCAATATTATGCATATGTGAGAAAACCAGATTTCACTTTTTATTTAGAAAATCAGATATGATTAACATTTGTAGATAGTTTACTGAGAAAAATAATATTTATGATTTTTATTACAATATAATTCCGTTTATTTTTAATTTTTTTATGACTTACTTATTAACATCGCAATATATATTACATTTGACAGACGTTTGCTTCTTTTATTGGAAAGAATGAGTTTCTTCCAACCAATAAATTCAGGAAATTATCAAGACATCTGCTTTGTAAGGATAAATCTATCTTCCAGCCTCTCTGTACTAACATATTATTCCTGTTATGTGGATTTAATGATGAACTTCTTAATAAAGTAAGTAACACTTTATAATCAATTTCCTTTTAGAATTATTTTTATTTTTGTATATTGTAAATACATCTTTTACAACTCTCCATACTTAATTAACCTGTTCACCGCGTTAAAAATCAAATTCCACGAATCCTGTGCGCGGCACAATTTCAGCGTTTTTTAATTTCTAAGTTTAAACACATATTTTGTTTAGAACCACTGATATTTGATTACAACACCAAGTAAACATGACACTTAAGTAATTTTCTGATAATAAATAATAGTCATTACTCTTAAGGACACTCATTAAATAAAGGAGATAAACTTAACATTACGTAAAATAAACAAAGGAATGCTACGATCAAATCAATGCTTCATGACACTCACCCAATCAAATGTATATAGCACTAGTAATGTTTATTTACGTAAGAGAGACTCATCGCAGGACTCGATCCGCGCGACAGGTCGTTAATGCTGGAAATATTGAGAAACCAAAAAAATTCGGCGCTCTGTTTATTCAACAATATCTCATAAACTAATATTTTATTTGACAAGGTTTTCAGAGATGTCGCTAGAATAAAGATTATTTTAAATTTTAGTTCAATTTTTATTTCGGTTTTGTGTCATTTTTTTTAAGTATTTGTGATTTGAAACTTGGATTGTCGTCAGATCACAGGCGTTTGTGCTCCCCGCGGGGAAAGAGTTAATAAATGCAAATGTTTCATTAGTTTTGTCGTAAGTGTGTCAGCAAATTGTATATAAATATTACCACTGCCTAGTAAAAAAAGTAAAACCTGTTTTTTTTTTTGCTACATAAGTAGAATTGCCTATGTAAATATCCTCGAGTTTGCTTCCTGACCTGCCGAGCCTAAAATGTTAACGATCTGGCCCTTAGCGAAAAAAGTTTGCCGACCCCTGCTGTACATACGACCACAACGAAAATGAGACTTATGAACGGTCGTCGTGAGACTATATCGCTGGCCTGTCGACCTCTGCTTGCGCAAAACTCCCGAAAATTGTGGTACTTTGCGAGGTGTGAGCGCATGCAGTGGCGGAAAATGGCGCTTACGATGAGCAATCGGCCATTCATAAGAAGGGTCAAAACCAAATAAAATCACTTCTCAGTTCACTCTACCGACTGTGTTTTACTTGCGATCATCTAGTACCTGCCTAAGAGGAATCTCTTCTCTCCGCTACCTTTTCACCAATCTACGCCACTGAATGTGAGCTGAATTCTCCGAGCATTGCGCAGCAGCCATCTACCTATGATACAGTTCTTTGTACCGGTGTCGTACATATATTGATAGGAAAAAAATATGACTTCCTAAAATTAATATTGATGGATAAAATTAAGGGTCGGTACGAAATCAGTAGCAGACGCCTGTCATGGTTATGCAACAGCTATCTGCTATCTCTTGGCACCAAAATACTATTTTGGACTATCAGATTTTTTTTTATTGTGGACTATAATTTTCGAGTCCATGTAGCTGGTCTGATTGTAATAAGTGGAATAAAAAAGTAATTTACTGTTAAATATTCATGAACCATGTTTTTATTTTTGTATTGTTTATAAATAGAGCAAAGTCCTATTTATTAAAAATATATCATACGAAATAACCAAAAAAATTCCAAGTCACATAAAGTCAGCTTTTTACACTAATTTTAATTTTCGGAAACTCTTATTTAACGGGAAAGGCAAAAATGGAATACTTAGCAACAGTGGTGTGTATAAACTTTTATGTGCTGACTGTGATAATTTCTATATAGGAAAGACAGGAAAATCTTTTGAAAAGAGATTTCGTGAACACAAATCCGCCTTAACAAATCCTCTAATTTCCCCGTGAAAACCATACTTTTTCTATCGATGATGCCAAATTCTTAGATATCAGTAGTAACGGAAACAAATTGGACAGATTAGAAGCCTTAGAAATTTCTAAGTCAGTACACCGAGGCGAACATCTGGTAAACACATACTCGTATATCCTTAAAATCTCTCTGCTGCTGGCCGAAATCGTCAAATGTCTCCCTCAGCCCTCAGTCCCCAACCAGAATGTCCCTAACCGTTGAAGCGTGTATATCGGTACCAGTTCAAACAGAATTTAGTCTTGTTTGTGCTCTCCTGAAGATGAGGTGAAAGCCTTGAAACAGGTAGGGTTATACCGTTACAAAAAAGTGAAACAAAGTGTTTGATAAAATAAATTACAATGTTTTTATTTGATGTAGAAATAATTTATCATAATATTATTTGATTAACATTGCTATTAATCATGTATATTTTGGAGATTAAGTTATTTGACTTATTAGAAAAAATAATCTTTTTTTTTTTACAGACAATGTTACCAATATTCCTAGCTCACGCTCCAGCAGGAGCTTCCAGTAGGCAATTTGCTCACTACGCCCAGGAACAAATATCAGGCAAATTCCGAAAATATGATTTCAATATTGGTAACTGGGCTCATTATGAATCGCTATTTCCACCCGAGTATCCATTAGACCGCATTACAGCTCCAATAGCATTGCATTATTCTAACAATGATTGGATGTCTCATCCTAAAGACGTTGAACAACTTTACAATAAGTTATCCCACCCCATTGGGTTATTTAAAATTAAACATCCTAATTTCAATCACTTGGATTATGTGTGGGGCAACAATGTCCGTTCTTTACTTTACAATCCTATTATAAAATTAATGAAAGGTCTTGATTAACCCTTGCCGATCTGTGAACGGACAAGAGTGACCAAGACGTATATTTTATTTAATTTCTCGAAATATACTGCTTGCAGGGTCTTCATACTTTATGTATTCCTCATCGAAACCTCTATGATTTGAATGTCATTACGAAATAAAATCATTAATAAATATCAACAGAAATGAATGATTTTAAATCGAGAATTGACGAAATGTCAAAACACTCCGTATGACTCATTCTTTTTTGACAGTTAATATTTTACGAGTACATTCGTTCCAGGGATTGATTGGTTACCAGTTTTATCAAACACCTGTGTGTTTAGTACATAGAATAGAAACAAAAGTTATTTCGTGCCCCAATTGCGATAGACTTTCTCCACAGGATTAAATTTTGATTTTATGATATGTTTGTCCTATTTTCAAATTTTTACCTATTTTCAAAGTGTTTATATTTTCCAAATGGCATATTTTATTGATTTGAATTTCGTGTTTGTTTTTAAATTATAATTTATATATTCATTTTATATTTTGTTTATATGTTAATTATTGTCTTAATTCGAATTATATTTTTATTGCCAAAAAATACACGCTACATTTTATTGTATAATTTTATGATTTTTTTTTTAAAAGGTTGGAGACCTTTTTTTAGTCATGCGCATTCTGAACGTTGCGCAGACCGAACGACGCAGTGGAAATATGATATTCTTATAGAAATGTCACCTCTCTGTTTGAACTCTTATTTTATCATTTCTTACACTTATTTTATATTATTCGACATTTTATTACATAATAAAATGATGCTTATAGCTAATTACAAAAAAAACTAATAGATTTTGTATAATTTTAATTTAAAACATACATGTTTACTGTACCCTCAGTGTCCAACACCGTTACTGGCGTAATTTTTTAGCACAGTAAGGGAAGTGTTAACTTACCATACTTCTTCTTCTCAGTGTCATGTCAGGTCCCCCCAACGTTGAATATCACTTGAGAGTAGATATCTTTGTTACCGGCAGCCCGAAAAAGATCTCCAGCGCCCCTTATGCCAGTCCAATCACGTATATTTCAGAGCCAGGATATTTGTCTCCTGCCAACACCTCTTCGGCCTTCTATTTTGCCTTGGATGATCCGGTGCAGTTATTTGTACTTTGCTCCTCTAAGTACATGACCCAAGTAGGACACCTTTTGGATTTTAATATTAGTCAGCAACTTTCTATCAACTTTGGCTCTTTGAAGAACCCTTGTGTTGCTGACCATATTGGTATGTATTTACATGGAAAAAATTATTCGATTTACGAACAACTTTTCAGGAACATATTATCTTTTCCATAATACGAGGTATAGGTGTATTTTTATGAAGAATGAAGGAAAAAAATTGCCATAAGAGAATTGTGTCAAATACGCATAAATGTAGTTAAAAGATGGATTCTTATTTTGCTGCAGTCAAGCTGCTTTTGTAGTTTGCTTGCATTTTTTTCTCAGTGTCTGAAGTCAAATCATAAGTTTTCCTGCCAGCATTCTTTTGATACATTTTTTCTCACTGTATCCTAAATCAAATTGTAAATTTGCCTACCTGCATCGCTGGTCGCGATTCTCACGCAAGAAAGCTTGCGGAAGAAACGCTTTCAAGTGGAAATTTAGCCTAATTGGTAAAGCTTTTATAGCAAAAGTATTGGGTGTACAAATAAGTCACCGCCGTTTGACAAAAGTTGGCGCCACCAGTAAGTTATGGTTAAAATTGTCAGATGTAAAATGTCATTATCGTAAGGTTGGACATCTGTCAACAACATGACCTTGAAATATTAGTGAATTTTTATCAGTATAACATATTTTTTTGTGTTCGAAAATGTCTAGTTTTGAGCCGAATAAGCCTCATTTGCGGGAACTTTTGATTTACTTCTTCAATTTGAAGAAATCTGCAGCTGAGGCGCATCGATTGCTTGTAGAAGCATATGGTGAGGCTGCCTTAAGTGAGAGAAGTTGTCGTGAGTGGTTTCAAAAGTTTAAGAACGGTGAATTTGACATCGAAGACAAAGAACGTAGCGGAAGGCCGAAAGTGTACGAAGACGCGGAATTGGAAGTATTATTGGATCAAGATTCGTGCCAAACGCAAGAAGAACTTGCACTTACATTAGGAGTGACTCAACAAGCAATTTCACATGGGTTGAAATCATTGGGAATGATTCAAAAACAAGGAAATTGGGTTCCATATGAACTGACACCGAGAAACGTTGAACGCCGATTTTCCACATGTGAAATGCTGCTTGCCAGGCATAAACGAAAGGGTTTTCTGCACCGTATAGTCACTGGTGATGAAAAATGGATCCACTATGATAATCCAAAAAGGAAGAAATCATGGGGAACCCCTGGCCATGCTTCAACATCTACAGCTAAGCCAAATATTCATGGAAAAAAACTCTTGTTATGTATTTGGTGGGATCAGCTCGGTGTCGTGTATTATGAGTTGCTCAAACCGAACGAAACCATTGCTGGGGCTGTCTACCGAGCACAATTGATGAGATTGAGTCGAGCACTCGAGGAAAAGCGCGCCCACTGCTACTCCAGACACGACAAAATTATTCTCCTGCATGATAATGCTCGTCCACATGTTGCGGCGCCGGTCAAAACCTTTTTGGAAACAATCAATTGGGAAGTTTTACCCCACCCGCTGTATTCACCAGACATTGCTCCTTCTGATTTTCACTTGTTTCGATCGATGACGCATGACCTGTCTGAGCAGCACTTCACATCATATGAAGATACCAAAAATTGGGTCGATTCGTGGATAGCCTCAAAAGATGAAGCATTCTTCCGACGTTGTATCCGTATGCTGCCAGAAAGATGGGAAAAGGTAGTGGCAAGCGATGGGCAATACTTCGAATAAAACATGAGGTTCCGTTCTTTCACAATAAATGCCCAATTTTTGATAAAAAACGGCGGAAACTTATTTGTACACCTAATAGATTTGATTAGTTATCAGACACTATAATCTGAATAATTAGGGGATACATACCACTATGCCTGTGATGGTAGACAAAGAGGACAGAGCTCCAAACTTTCATACCACAACATACGTGGGTCGTCCAGAAAGTAAAGAACGTTTTGGCATAACTAAATAAAAATGAAAGATATCAACACAAAACTTTATTTACAAAGTCACAGTACCTTACTCTATTTTTCAATGTAGTCGCCATAGCTGTCAAGGCACTTACTGTAACGTGGAACCAATTTTTCAATTCCGATGTTACACTTTTCTACCGCCAAATATTTGAGCTAGGATGTCACTTCTTGTTTGAGGTCTTCATCGTTTGCAAACTGTTTTCTGCCCAAAAATTCCTTTAATTTCGAGAATAAGTGAAAATCACTCGGTGCCAAGTCAGGGCTGTAAGGAGGATGTCCAAAAATTTCCCACTTAAGACATTGAAGTTCTCGCTGTGTTCGTGCTGATGCATGAGGCCGCGCATTGTCATGATTCAAAACCACCTTTCCTGAAAACATTCCACATCTCTCGTTGTCGTTGAAGAGTTTCACAATAGCCCTCTGAGTTTATTGTATGTCCTCTTGGCATAAACTCCACGTGGATCAAACCCTTTCAGTTCCAAAAAACTGTTGCCATCACTTTTCTGGTGTTGAGATTCGGTTTTTCTTTTCCGAGCACACATTTTTTTGTAGCCAAGGTGCTCTTTCACTATTTCGTGTAGGAGCGAATGTGAAATTTGTTGGAAAGATTCATGTACTGCGCTTAAAGTTGCCTATAAATTTCGATAAGCCGAACATTTTGTGCATTCAGAAAAGGTTACAGAACAAAGACGCACAACCGTTCAGCAACAAAACTCGGCAAGCACTGAAGCGAGGGAAGGAGCTAACTGGCGCGCATACGATCGCGGTGGTGGGGGATCGGCCCCGAGCGTGGTGCGCAATCGTTCTTTACTTTCTGGACATGCCTAGTACTTCCATTTTTCCTCCAAATTAAGAGGCAAAGGATGTGTGTCGAGATAGGCGAGTCTGTCACTATACTCTGCTCACGCCAACAGGGAAATGACATGATAGTATGTTTGTATTTGTAATTTTAACTTGATTCAGAATTTCAGACAATAGTAGTCAAAACATTGTACAATATCTAGTCTAATAAATGAAATTTATTTTTTTTAAATAAATTGTTATAATGCATTACTTGTTTACAATTTTTCCACCTTGATAGTTTTTTAATACTTCCTTTTATGAACCTATTCACGATTTTTCGATTACACAAATGTCAATAAACATAACATTGTTAAATTTTTATTTCCCCTCTACAAAATAGTAAAAAAAACATAAATTGATTGACTTGGAGGCACACACTGATCTGCTGATATAATATTTAATGTCCTTGTAGTTTCCAGTTTTGAAATTCTTCAAAATGATCATTGTGCGTCTACTAGGCTCATCGAGGAGGTAACTGGAATTCCTAAATTCACTGCTCATCTCATTTTAAAGGAAAATTTGGGCTAACGAAAGGTCTGTACTGACTGAAGATTAAAAAATTTGCAGAGTGGAGCACTGCAGAGACATGAAAAGAGCGGCTGATATGGATCCAGACTTCATGTCAAGCATTGTAACAGGTGGTGAAACATGGTGCTTGTAGTATAAACCTAAAAAGAATGTCAGAGCTCGGAATGGAAGGGTCCACAATCTCCGAAACTGGAAAAAAAGCACATGCAGAAGAGCGGAATCAAGACTGCTCACCGTTTTCTTTGGTTCCAAAGGAATTATCCATAAGGAATTCACGCAAGGTCAAATGCTGAACGCCGATGTGTACTTGGGTGTTTTGAATAGTTTATTGGCCAGGATTCATCGATTTTGACCAGAATACCGGGAACAAGGGGCATGGTCATTGTTGCACAAAACTGCACCAGCGCACAAAAGCAAGATTGGCACCATGCGACTTCTGGCTATTCCCGAAACGGAAATTGGCGATGAAAGGAAAGCATTTGGACACGATTTCAGACATCCAGAAGGATTTGGCCGCGATTATGAAAGCGATTCCGAAGAATGAGTTTCAGGAGTGCTTTAGAAAATTTTACAACCGCTTCCAGTATTGCATTGACTCACAAGGAGTTTATTCTGAATAAAAGGTAATGTAAACTAAAAATAAACAATGTCTTGTATTTTATTTCCTGTCAGTCACCTTTCGCACTGAACAGATAGTGTATACCGTATTTTACGGACAAGTAGCACTTTTTTCTTAAAAAAATTGCCTCCAAAATTCAGGTGCGTCTTATACTCGAAATTAATATAAAAATGTCCAGTGTTTGATTTAAAATTCCCGCCAGTCTTAAAAATGGCCTTCAAAAAATTAAAGAATTGCAGCATAAGTAACGCTCTCGATGGCAGTGAAGACCATCTTATATATGAAGAGGACAACGATGACGATGAAGAAGAAGAAGAAAGTTCAGATGACGATTTTCAGGGATTTTAAAGGTCAGTTCGGTTTTATAAATCGAGAAGTTTTTTTTAGTCTGGCTTTGCAATCTAATAATAAAAATGGTAAAAATGTTTTTTTTTTTTTTTAAATTGGCTTAAAATTAAGGCGCGTCTTATAGTCTGTAAAATACGGTATATGCACTTGGCTTATGTATTTAGACATCTGACCAAAAATATCAGCAGCACCGATGATCTGAGTGTACGTAACCAACATGAGATATTCATCCAATTCTAGATTCGGAACATAATGGCTCTGGAAAACTATTTGGATTGTACTATGCGTATCCAGAAAGTAAGTGTACTGAGGCTCTCACGACCGGATGGATTTTATTTTCGACATGTTGGCTACACTTCCGTGTAGCCTAACCCTTCCCCTCCGCAATGAGACCGGTTCGAGGTCAGTACGTTGAGAAGTGTTGACGCAACAACACGTTTCGTGAAAAATGTCAATCCAATCTCCCGCCAAGTACGAAATACGCGGCGTCATCCATTATCTCGTTTGGAAGGGAAAACCTCCGGTTGAGGTTTATAATGAGGTGAAAACTGCATATGGTGATAAAGCTATGAATCGTACGAGTGTGTACAAGTGGTGTCGCGAGTTTAAAAACGGTCACGTCACACCTCTTCACCCTCCGCCAAAAAGTTCAAAACCACAATTTCAGCCAAGAAAATCATGGCATCCCTGTTTTGGGACTGTCAAGGCATAATTTTAATTGAATATATGCCTCAAGGGGAGACCATCAACTCTGCAAGATACTGTGAGACCCTAAATAAATTGAGGAGGGCGATTCAGAACAAGAGGAGAGCCATGCTGACAAAGGGAGTCTGCCTGCTGCACGACAATGCCAGACCACACACGGCCAACGCCACGAAGGAACTACTCGCCTCGTTTAAATGGGATGTCCTGAACCATCCCGCGCATTCCCCTGACCTAGCACCTTCAGATTACTATCTCTTTACCTCCCTGAAGCTGCACATGGGTGGAAAAAGGTTTTCAACCGACGAGGAGGTAAAGGAGGAGGTGGAGAAGTGGATGGAGGGGAAACTACTTGGAGGAAGGCATCAAAAAGTTGATACCCCGCTTCACCACCTGCATTGAGAGGAATGGCAACTATGTCGAAAAATAGCTTACATATGTACTACGGTAACCACGTAATTTTTTTGTTTAAATAAAAAGAATTGTAACCTACAAAAATTCAGTACACTTACTTTCTGGATATGCCTTGTATGAGGCTTCCGAGGAAGGGAATAGAAAGTAAATCAAAGAAGATTATAAATATTAAATATTTTTATTTCACATGAAAATATATAATGATAATGATTTCTTGTGAAAAACAAATAACTAGCAACTAAAAATGGACATAAAGGGAAATGGTTTATACATGCATATTTAGACACAAGTATTAAACGTAAAAAATACACAATGAAAATTACATTTAGAGAACACATCAATTCTGTAATAAAATACTAGGGAAAAATTATTAATTTTCCTATTAAATTACAGCATAACAACAGAAAATATTCCTCTTCTCAAAATTATCTAAATGTAAATTTTTTTAGTCCAAATTCAACATGAAATAATTTTTCAAAAAATTTGATCAATCATTTTTATACAACCATCACCGTCATTTCAAATTTTCATAGCTAATGCAGAGCGGATCGCAGAAATGTGATGCAAGAAATAAAAAAACTTGGCCTTATTAGGAACTAAGCGACAGTTGATAATATCACACGCTTAACAAATCTAAAATGTGAATTTTGCATAGGTTACAAAATTACACATACATAAAATTATAAAAGTCACTTTAAAATTATCTCCTCATTAATTATCTTGATAATTTTAGTGTTGATGGAAAAGTTTTAATTGACAATTTAAAATAAATTTATTTCGAAGATGTTAAAATAAGTTGTATTTAAATTTTACATATTCTAGATTGAAATGTATTGACATAAAAAAAAAAAACAATAAGAAATATCTATAAATTTCCTAAATACAGATTTATACAAATCTCAGAACTGTTAAAATTAAAACAACCTATGTAAATAAATATACAGTAAATTTCTGGCAAACCCTAAGGCCGAGGCCACACCAAAGTGCTTCGTTAGGTGCTAAGCTAGGTTTTGCGTGACTCATATACTAGGTGACTTTATCCTTGGCCACACCAAAGTGCTACGCACAAATTCATTTGACAGTTGGGAGCAGTTGAGTCAACACACGATGCCACTCTCAAAACTAACCAATTTCATTACAATTTACCATTTTTATTTACTTCCTTTGCAACTTCATTCCAAAGTGATTTTATTACAGGTACATTTTTGTATAATTTACTCGATGAGTTCCACAAAGGCTCCCTTTTATACACAGCTGTTATTAAAACTTCCGCCATATTGTAAAATCACGATGACACAATAAAATTAACCAACACGTCTGTTCGCTAGGTGACTAATCATCATGCAACGTGATGCGAATCGTGCAGTGTGGCCACTGCGATAGTATGCGGTGCGTTGGTTCGTTACGATATGTCGCCTAACTCGCAGCGTAGCTCTAAGCATCAAACGAGGCTCCTACCTGTGTGGTCAAGGCCTAACAGCTTTAAACGGCATAATTTATTAACTATTAAAATAAAAATTAAAATTAACTCAATTTATCCTGATCTATACTGGATTCATTCCGATACTTATTTGTATGGTCACACATAATTTTACACTTAACAGAGTTCTGTCAAACAATGATACATGAAATTGTCACAAAATAAATAAAAAGCAACACATGAATAATAATAAAATCAGAAGAATCAGTATTTTCAATTTAAATATAAAGTGTGACTTAGAAGACAAAGAAAATAATATTCAATATTATAATTTCTTTATCATTAAAACTACATAATCCTCCGTCATTCGCAGATGGTAGATTCCAAGCCCAAGTCCGCAGACGGTGGAATCCGCGGATAATAGCAAACCCCTATTTATTTAAATTATTATTTACTTAAGTATACCCATAATAGACAGCCGTTTTCCATAAATACTCAGAACACTCTCTCCATTTTCTCAGTTACTTTTGCAATTTCAGGTGCAACAGTAAAACTATTGTAGCACGAATTTCTTTCTCATTTTTGAATACTTCAGAATAAGAAGATTCATTATTTCCACATACTCCAGTAACGGCAGGAATTGTTTTCTTTTCTTTTCGTACGAAATCAAGCATTTTTAACTTTTCACTTATTGCAATCACTTTACGGGGTCTCTTTTACAGAATCTGAGTCAGCAGCATCGGTAGTCTTGCGTTTCGGAGGCATTATTAGAGTACATAAGGGTTATTTGAAATCAAACATTGAGATATCGGGAACGACGTGATCACAGCGAAAGATAGAGCGCAACTGATGATATGGGTGACTTGAGATGAATCTTCGGGTTTTGATGGTACTGATTCATCCTGACATTAAAAAAAAACAACCATGGATACAGATCCAGTGGATACAGATCCCGTGGATACAGATCCCGTGGATACAAATCTCACGGATAAAAATCCCGCGGATAACAGGGGACTATCGTATAAAGTGATTATCAACAAGATTTATTCATAAAACACAAAAAGAATGGAGCTGTTGCTGTATTCTTGAGTAAAAAGTTTAATGCAATGAAACAGACATTTTTTCAATCATAAAGATTTTATCATGTCCCATAAAGGAAAAGCATCAACTATTTATTAGTAACTATTTGAATATGGGCTGAACATGAACGTGAGTAAAACTAAGTTCATGGTGTTTGGCCGGCAGGATCACATCTTACATTGAACGGTGCTGATATAAAGAGTGAAAAAATTTAAATGCCTCGGAAGTATCCTAGTGGAAGACCTCGACCCAGAAACCGAAGTCAAGTGCAGAATTGAATCATCTCATGCGACTTTTAATAAAATGAGAAGCGTATTCTGCGACTTCGACAACGGTTAGTCAAATGCTACGTTTGGTCAGTGTTATTGCATGGAGTGGAATCATGGACCCTCGAAGTAAGTAGTATGAACCGACTGGAAGCATTCGAAATGTGGATGCACCGGAGAATGCTACGGATACCCTAGACGGAGATGGTCAGCAACACAAGGGTTCTTCAAAGAGCCAAAGTTGATAGAGAGTTGCTGACTAATATTAAAATCCAAAAGGTGTCCTACTTGGGTTATGCACTTAGAGGAGCAAAGTACAAATTACTGCACCTGATCATCCAAGGCAAAATAGAAGGCCGAAGAGGTGTTGGCAGGAAGCAAATCTCCTGGCTCCGCAATATACGTGATTGGACTGGCACAAGGGGCGTTGGAGATCTTTATAGGTCTGCCGGGGACAAAGATATCTACTCTCAAGTGATATTCAACATTGGGGGGGACCTGACATGACACTGAGAAGAAGAAAAAGTTTATGATCAAGTGTAGTATACAAACTTGACTCAAAAAACACATATATCACATATTTAGCTGCAAATATGAGATTTGCAAATTAGATTCTAAATTCAGTTTCTCATTTAACAAACGTAATAAACAAAGCATTTTATACAAAGTAGAAAGCACATTAGAATGATTATTGATGTTTACATTATATCAATAAAGTGTAAAGAACTTATATGGCAATGATAATTCTATGATATATTTAGCATTTATTGAAGATTTATTTCACTTTCATATAATGCTTAAATAAAAAAAAATATTATTATCAAATAAATATTTTGATCAAGCAATGAACATGAAATTACCCTATTTTGAGGAAAATAATATTGCATCTTTTCAGTACATGACAAAAAATATTAATAATGATAGAAGGAAATTAACACTTAAATCACCGCTACCGAGCTAATGCCTGTTTAGAGAAAAGACACGAATCACAACTCCCACGTTATCGTGGGTTAATTTCTTTTAAATAACGACACATCTTGTAACTGTACGATATATATATGATACGATTATTTTATTTTACGATACAACTAGGTTTGTTTAACCTTTCCCTTCCTGTGCTACAAAAATCCGGCCGTTCTGGTGCTGTGTATTCAATACACATGTAAAAATGAGCTATTTAAAATCGGAAAAATAAGAATATTTATAGGCAATCGCTTAAATGAATTGAATTTGAAGTCAAAAGTGATAATAATTGAAATTTAATTGCTGAAAACATGAAGAAAAAAAACATTGGACGACGTTAAAAAAAATGGGCGAAGCGACCACCTCGAACGAAAGCCCGCTGGCTACTAAGCGAGAGAAACGAGCGAACTGAGATTCTATTTCTTGCGTTCCCATAAACTGCCGTCATAAGCAAAAACGCAGCTAATGGGAAAAAATCAGAAATTTAACTAAATATGAGGCGATATTCCATATCAAATTCTGAACCATACATAATCCATAAAAAAAATACAGAAAATCATTTATTTCAACACAAAAATCAAAAAAATGTCATTTTTAATTTTACAAAATACTAGGTTTTTCTAAGCAAAAAAACAATAAAATGTGATTCATAAGCAAAAAGACAGCAGGTGACTATGCGTTTGCTGCGTTTTTGCTTATGAATCACATTTTACTGCTTTTTTGTTTACGAATCACAACATTTTTAAGCAGCGATAAAATACATAAAAGTGCAGTTTTCTCAAAAATTTACTTTTACCATTAGCTGTGTTTTTGCTTATGAGGGCAGTATACCGAAGTATTGAGAGTGAGACGTGAATAGCGTCGCTTCCTCACCAATAGCGTTTTTTTAGAATGAATATACCTACATCACACACTGGCACACGTTTAATTGTATTGGTGAATTTATTCCCCATTTTCACAAAATATCTCTGATGTGGCCGATAAGTGCTAATTATTATTAATATTATTTCTTTCATTCAACGCGTAAATGTATTACGGAGGAATACCTAAAATCTGAACCCAGTATTTATTATATTTACAGAGATATTAAAAAATTTAGAAGCAATGTGTACTAGTTACACATCACAGGACAGGAAGGGTTAAAATTGGATGAATATTATTGTGTATTTTCAACTTTAAAATATGATACCTTGCAGCACAAATGCTTTACATAAAACAGTATCATGGTACATTAATAAGTTAAATTTTTCTAGTTTATAAAAATAATGATTCTATGTTACACGAGCTGCAATTGACACGTGTTATATTTTGAAACTTAATAGTGATGTGTAAAAAGAATGTGTAACTAATCCATATTCTCACTATTCCAGCCGGAATGAGCTGACCAGGTCAAAATAATTAATGACATTAGTCAATAAAAAAAATGTTACGTGTTCGTGCAGTTTTATTTATTTCCAAGATGCTATGGCTGCAGTATGTTTCAAAATAATTGATACTCGGCTGAATAATTATGTTTCTGAATAGTATTCATTATTGATAATCCTAAAAAAATGTTTTTTTTTGCTTTTACTTTGAATGATTCGACAATATGTCAATAGATATAAACAAATTATCTTCTTTTATTTTAAATAGCATACTGTCCACTTCATATTTAAACTATTCATCTCTTAAGAATCAAAAGATATACGAATTTTCATCAACACGCACGAAACAACTAGTTTTCGCGAAAATCGCCAGTATTTAAGGTAATTTCTATTGTGTGGTGACTTAAGTGTTAAATAAGCCATGGTGGCATAAATTTGTTACTATTGATAGTAAAACTGACATATTTTGAGTTGTCATATTTTGGAGAGATATTATAATGTAACGGAAGCGCCGCTTCGGTTGACTTTGGAGCCATACAATTAAATTTTATGCTACATTAACACTAGCTTAATGCAATTCTCTAAAGCATACTTGACATGTTACAAAATCTGGTGTCATCGATGACAATTTGTTGAATGCAAAACATCTTATACAATATTAATACATATCTGAATAAAAATTTGTGAAAATTCATCTTTATCCTAGTTCAATGTTTGTTGACAAGCTGCTAATAGTTTGTATACTACCTTGATCAAAAAGTTTTAGGACTTTATTCATAAAATCGAAAATACAAGTTTATTCATCAAAATCGATATGGTCCACTTCAAAGTACTCCCCATCGACCGCAACGCACTTACGCCAGCGCTTGATCCATTCCTCGAAACACCGCTGGTACTCAATTTTCGGTATGTCCATCAGAGCCGTCATCGACTTTTTCATGACATCCTCTCGGGTGCTGTAACGCGTTCCGCGAAGCGGTTTTTTAAGTCGGTTGAACAGGAAAAAGTCGCAAGGAGCCAGATCAGGTGAGTTCGAAGGCTGCTGGATAGTAATCGTGTTGATTTTTGGCCAAAAACTCATGGAAATAGTCTTGCGCGATTTCCACGTGGTTCTTTTTTTGCATGAAATTGAGGTCTTTCTGCACCAGTTTTGCAGCGACACGTCTGAGGCCCAAATCACTAACCAAAATGTCTTGAGCGGATCCATAAGCGATGTTCAAGTCCTCTGCCAGCTCTCTAATGCTCAATTTGCGGTTTTCGGCCAACATTTCTTTAATTTTTTTGATGTTTTCATCGGTTTTCGACTGCCAGTGCGTTCATCATCCTCGACCGACTCACGACCACTTCTGAAGCGTTCGTGCTACTGAAAAACACTTCTCCAATATTTCCAAGGTCTGCGGACCGTTAAGTTCGTTTTAATACAAATACAAAATTTAATGCAAACTCGTTGATGCCATTTTCAAACTTGTAAAAAAACCGAAAACACGCACAAAGGTAGATGTACTCAGTACAGCGTAACTTTTACACATGTCAAGCTATGATGCTGAAATTTGGAGGGAAGTGTCAATGATAGATGTGGTAACCTAACGGAAAAAAAGAATTCCAATGACTGACAGCGCCGCCACACGGTGGCCGTTCCTAAAACTTTTTTATCTAGGTAGTACTATATGTCTGTTAAAAATTAGTTAGTAGTTTAGTTATTGAGATATGAAAAAAATATATATTCACAGGTGACATTCATCTTACCTCAAAATAAAGTGAGCAGTTTAATCTAATTATAAATAACCTGCCAAAAAATAAACTGATTGTAATGCATTTACTTATCTACGAAATCGTTAATAGATTTGTTTACAAAAAATTGACAATTTAACAAAACTATAAATTTGTAATACAGTAATACCTCGCTGCACGTTACATCTCTATAGTGTAAATTGACAAAAACAAACTTGTTGAAGCTATGTAGTAGTCGTAAAAGAAATCTATTAAATACTTGAACTTGATATAGTGCGACGTTACTTGAAAAGAAAAAAAAAAGCAAAGGATGCTGTTTGTATAATTTTTATTAAAAAAATAAGATATCTCCTTTTTTCATAAATTTTATTCACTTTTATCCGTATTTTCTAGAATTTTTGTAATATTATACACATAACATTAATACATTTGCATAAACTTAACTTTTCAATTGGATTTATTCAATAAAAAAAATATTTTAGAACCTGTCCCTATACTTCGCGTGTTATTTTTACCTCCGTTAACGATAATACTGTGAATGTAAAAAAATTGAGGAGAATATATATCCCTATCGTTCAACGAGGTATTACTGTATTTTAAAACGTCTTTTTAGTGATTTGACCTCGGAATAAGCACATTTCAATTTGGATTAAACCTTCAAAGTACTCGCTATTTCACAAAAAAGATGACATTATTTATTATAATTGAATTACTTTATTTAAAAATCTCCTACAAACATCATTTGTGAAATCAGTAACGTTCAATAACAAATTATATAAGTTTCACTTTTACTTTCTGTAATTTACTAGTCATGTTCAGAACCTGAGAATATTAAGAAAACAGCAAACATTTATAATACAGTATTTGAAAGCCCACAAGAGTTTGGTAACTGCCTTATGATATGATGCCTTATATAGAAAAAGCTCTGCAGTAGCCATCAATAGAATTTGGTTGTAGTTAAATAATTAAATAGCTAATTTGTAACGATATGTGAAACAACACCCAAACTTTATTTCCTTCTGTAATATATAAATCTAAGAAATTTTCCTGTTATCCATAACAATTTTCCAGCTAACCTAAGTAAATCTTGTCTATAACAATACTAGGATTAAAACTCAATCATTTTCAATCCATAATTAAAATTATTTAGAATCATCAATGGGAAAACAGGAATAAATCAAGAAATTTAATCATTATGGGTGAGCGCCATAACCGATTGATATTTGACTCGTATGTTTTCATAATGGATTTTATCCTGTAGAACAAATTAATATTAATATAAATTTATAAAACACTTTTGTTAATACCAAGAATAAGAATTAAATACAACTTTATTATATTTCAGAAAATGTAGGATGGGTCCTGCAACGTTTTAAACGTCATGTCTCAAAGAGATGGGATAAAATCGTTTTTTTTTACAAATCGAATAGTTTTTTTTATAAATGGAAAAATTGTTTTTCTCCAAACTGACGTTTTAATTCTTAATTTTCATTATACTGACTTTCTAATGTATTGTATGATTTGCATCTATCTTTAAATAGGGCAAGATCTATAATGATACTAATTACGAACATTTAATTTTAGGTATAAAAAAATTGAAAATCCAATTATCGTATACCCCATCCCTAGCCAATGCGGACTAACTTAGTGACTTTTGACAAACGTCACCAAATATTATTTGATTTTAACAAACTGCCACATTTTTAATAGTTTGTAACATGATGTATTAATTTGTCATTATTGTTAGTTTTATGTAATGTATTTACCTAAATAACTTGCTATTTATTAGAATCGAGGCTTATATTAAAGTTGATAAAATAATAAAAATTACTGAACGTCGTTACAAGGTTGTATTGGGGCAAATTTGTGAACTGTCATAGGACCCGTGCTACAGTTTCTAAAGTATAAATAAAATATTTTTTTCAGAAACTCGATTGATGTAAAGTATAATAAAACATAAAATTTCGATGGTATAAATTCCATCCCAAAGTAGATCATGTTATCTATTAAAGAAGAAAACAAACGCTGAATGATAATTGTTTCAAATGTTCAACATCACAATTATAAAATTTTGAATCATAATTACCATATTCATATTGAAAACGAAAGTTCTCAATTGTAAAGTCTATATTATATATACATCATTTCTGCCATCGTTGACATTTTCTTAGGAATATGCACTAATGTTTCAAAATAGCTGGCCAGTTCATCAATGGTGACATCACAAGGTGGATTAAGGGCTTGCTGAGAGCAAGCTATCAATCCATTCTGTCTGTCACCTCCACTCGCCGAATATTGGGTACCACTAACTCTATCATTATCACGAATCTGTGCATTTTGGAAACTATCAGATGAGTAATTGTTCAGATCATTTGATATCCTCAACTGGCTACAACTAGAAACGAGAGAACGGAAGTCAGGCTGCGCCAATGTTTCAGTTTGGTCAGTATCATGATGTCCTTCCCTTATTTTCCCAGGGTTACTTCTACCTCCCGGCGAGAGGGAAACGGAGGAAACTGTGTTAGCTAAGTCTTCAGATCTAGTTCCACTCTGACAACAGTAATTCACATATTTCAAAACAGGGTCTTTTAATAATTTTCCATTTGTTCGTTTAAATGTTACCTTGTTTCGTGAAACTCTTTTACCAGGAGTACAGTTGCATCTATTTCCCCAAATAGAATTGTTGTTTCGAACATTTGACCCGCTCTTTCTCTGGAAAGGATTTTGATCGCTGTGTGAAGTGTTAATATTTGTCTTCCCCGACTCAATTTCCAGTCTTTCCAGTTTAACCGGAAGTGTTTGATCTTCTCCAGACATTTTAAGGACTTAAATTCTTCTCATCTGGAATCAAAATAATATGGATAAACAGGATTTGACAATTTGTAATAGAGACTAAGGCATTGTTGGGCAACGTCCAACAAAATAATATGAATAAACAGGATTCGACAATTTTTAATAGAGACTAAGGCCGAGGCCACACAGGTAGGAGCCTCGCTTGGTGCTTAGAGCTACGCTGCGAGTTAGGTGACATATCCTAGCGAACCAACGCACCGCATACTATCGCAATGGCCACACTGCACGCTTCATGTCACGCTACCTGACGATTAGTCACCGAGTGAATCTCCTAGCGAACAGATGTGTAGGTCAATTTTATTGTGTCACCGTGATTTTACAAGATGGCGGAAGTTTTAATAACAGCTGTGTATAAAAGGGAGCCTTTGTGGAACCCATCGAACAAATTATACAAAAATGTACCTGTAATAAAAGCACTTTGGAATGAAGTTGCACAGAAAGTAAATAAAGATGGTAAGTTGTAATGAAATTGGTTAGTTTTGAGAGTGGCATCGTTTGTTGACTCAACCGCTCCCAAATGTCAAATGAATTTGTGCGAAGCACTTTGGTGTGGCCAAGCATGAAGTCACCTAGTATATGAATCACGTAAAACCTAGCTTAGCACCTAACGAAGCACTTTGATGTGGCCTCAGCTTAAGGCATTGTTGGGCAGCATCGAACAAAATCAACATTAGCTGCAAAACTATACGCCTCATTTTTCAAAATGCTCTAACAATTACATGTTGACAGTATTAAAATAGGTTGCAAATTTATCATATAACCTAAACTACGAACCTGTCTTGTTAAACATTCAAGATTCATAATAATAATAATAAAAGGATAATTTATATAGCGCCATTTAAATAGCAGACTCTCCTCAAGGGCGCTATTAGGATTCGAACCCCTTATTATTGACAGATTTAAAAAATTATAACAAATCACATCTGGAAGTTAAGAAAGCGCCCAAACAGAAATTAAACCTTATTGAAATAGGGTGCTTAGAACGTTAGTTCCTTGAATAAAATCATCATATTCATAAAAAAAAGCGTGGCCCTAAGAAATTCTTAATGTTTCAGAAGACAAAAATTGAATTAAATAAAAATATTAGAGGATAGCGACGCAAAAAAACGGACTAATTTACATTCAATTAATTTATCAGACTATCAACAAAATCATCAATTTTATAGATAATTCCGCACATGCAGTGGATTATTTAAAAGAAAATACATAAGATATATTCTTGGAATCCCATTTTATACTTAGAAATAAATGTATTTACATTTTTGTAATCAAAACAAGCGTGTTGACTTGTGACCCGCCTACTCGATCGCTTTCATGGCATTAATAATAATTTTAGCACAGGCAATCAAAAGTCGGTATAAATATTCTATTGACACTGGATTAAATTTCAATAGAAGTATGCAATATTTGTCACACACGGCAAAATGAAACCATACACAACGTCGATATGCGCGTCATAACATTGGAATTTAAGGGAACAAAATAAATTAATTAACTCACTCAATGCTGATGAATTTAAAAACAGCCTTGGCATCATAAGACAAATACGATTTTTTCCGAGATTTTTGTTCGTTTCGCGCTTTCTGGAACCGATGGTCAAATTTTATTTGTCATTCTACGCAACAAAACAGACATCACATCAAAATAGAGATAATAAAAAGCATACCATAAACAATATTTCCCAAAATATTTTAGTGATCAGCATTACCAAAATTATGGAATAGTTTCGATGTTTCCATTTCTATCCTGAATGGGTACTTTATTTTCACTGTGGAATTCATATTTATCAAAACATTCTCTTCCGAATTCATATTGTTTCTGAATCTTTAAAAGTTTTGCAAAACATAATATTCCTTTTACATATCCTGACGAATTATGCCATAAAATTTGAAAATTGTTATTATTTGTCCACATAGTTTCCAAAAGGGTTTTGGCATGAATTTCCAACTAGTGGTTGATAACTTGTTTGGAGTTTCGGTCCGATGGTAGGACACCTTACTCCTTCATCGGATAGTATTCCTGAAATAAAAAAAGTTGATTGCTTAGCGGTATTGTCTTCAAAAGTTTGAGTACTCTCAGATCACTTAATTCCTTCTTATTATTTTTTCCTGTTAAAGGTCATCTGATTGGTCCAATGTCCATGTTTTCTAATTGGTACAGCGAACGAGAGCCGTGTTCAAATTTGAAAAAAAAACATTATTTTTTTTAATAATCAATTAAAACATATTCTTGATTTTATTATTTTACTCAGGATCATTATCAATTGCATAATTTCTAAAAATTTATCGTATGAATACATTCATAAAATAAAATATTAACGAATATAAAAATACATTGAGTATTATTAAGTTATCATATTTTGTTAATTACATTGAGTATTATTAAGTTATGTTATTTGTACCATTTGTATCGGACGTATGCGTCATCATAAAAAAATTGTGTATTTGATTTCTTAATAGTTTTCTTGTTTGATGTATAATATTTGTATGTGTATTTATTTGGTATTTTTGGCAATTTTTGTATAAATATATATGTTTGTTGGGGCTCGTGCGGTGTCGCGACCGCAACGGAAATGTACCTTATGCACGGTCACCATGAGACTATATCGCAAGCCGGCCGGCCTCTGCAGGCGCACAATTTGTGACCGCACAACCGAAACTTCAAATTTCTTTTAGTTTATTTGAAAAGCAGTCATTCAATTTTGAGGAAATCAATTATCTTGTTAATAACCTTTCATTAACAAAATATACTTATTAACTTCAAGTTTTACTCCCACGATCTCATTTTTTTTATCTCTAATGCTTTATAGATGTAATTAATTGATTTTATATTTTTTATCGAAATTGAATGATACAGTAAGTGAGATCTGTTACATTTATAAAATATATAAGGTTTTTTTTTATTTCTTAACACTTGCCTATCTGTGATGGATAGCGAGTGACCAGGCCTTATATTTTATTTTATTTCTCTAAATATACTGATTTCAGGGTCTTCATACTTTATGTTTTCCTCATCACAACCTCTATGATTTGAATAATGTCATTACGAAATAAAAACATTTATAAATATCCACAGAAATTAATATTTTATATTAGATCGACAATTTTTCGAAGTGTGCTATAAAGGTGCGCATTATGTATGTGTGACTCATTCTTTTTTGACAGTTCATATTTTACGTCCGTTCCAGGGATTCATCACCAGTTTTATAATCCTGATTTTTGTAATTTTTTCTATTTTTCATCTGGTATGTTTTTCTATTGTAATTTTTTATCTGGTATGTTATATTGTACCGTTACTCTTTTTATGATAAATGTATATTTGTTACATTTTTCTTTATTATTTCATTTTCAAAAAAATTATAATAATTGAGATGGCGGGAAATATCGATAGCGATTTGGGATTTGAGGTGACAGGCAAAATATCAGAATCCGAAGATTTAAGGTCGATTTACACACATCAGTGAATGACGGTACCGTGACCGGCCCGGGATGAAAACGACATAGTCAAAAATATTCTTCTATGGATTTGAAGGGTCTTGTTCACACTTGTCCGGTGTGTGACCGCGACAGTGCAAACAATGCTGTCGCCGTCAAGGTCTATTTACACGCATTAATGACGTGACAATATCGTGATCAGCCCATGTTTAAAACCAACATGGTCAAAAATATTCCTCTATGGCTGTGATCTCCAAACTTTTTTGACCGCATACCTTTTTATGACGAAAATAATCATAAATTGTACCCCCAAATTATATATTCTCGTACATACATACATACATACATACATACATACATACATACATACATACATGCATGCATGCATGCATGCATACATACATACACACGTACATACGTACGTACGTACGTACGTACATACATACATACATACATACATACATACATACATACACACACACACACACACACACACACACACGCGATAATGAAACACACGCGATAATGAAACAATATATGTACATGCAATTGATAAATTACAAGAGAAATTTAAAATTATAATTTAATGGGAACAACGTGATTGAATTTGTTGACTAATTTCGGTAAAATCTGTCTTGATTCCCTGTGTTAATTCTATTCCAAGATCTGGTTCTAATTCTAATTTATTTCTGTTTTTGGTTTTGATTATTGTCATTGCCGAAAATTAATTATTGTCATTGTTTTTTTAAATTATCGGCAATAATGTCGATTCGCCTGGCAACGGTATTTGCCGACAAGGGAATAGATTTTAGTTTCTGAGCATATTCCTCTCCGTGAATTATTTCCACCCTTTTTATTGCTGCAGGAAGAAGAAGTGTTTCGCCAATTGTGTGTGGCTTTTTATCTTTCGCTATTAAGTAAGAAACCTCAAGAGAGGCTCGGAGTATGCGTACCCCACTTTAGGGACCAGTGCTCTATGGATTTGAAGTCTCGTCGGCGCGCGAACGTGCAAACAGTGAAACATCAAATTACTTTCGGACGATATTTTTGGTATTACGGCCGTGATTTTGATTTACTTTTTTTAGTGTTTTTTTAAGTTTTCATTTTGTTTTATTTGTTTTATTTATATTGTTTTATCAGAAACATGAACGAAACATAAAAAAATATATCATTATAAAAAAAACAACTTTTATTATTACTATTATTACTAAAAAAACTACTTTTGTTATTATTCGGGGTAAAGTCTTGATCCGAGTGATTATCTTAAGGTTTTGATACTTTTGTAAGTATTTAAAAAAATATATCATTTAAAAAAAAAACTACTTTTATTATTACTAAAAAATCTACTTTTGTTATTATTCCGAGTCAAGTCTTGATCCGAGTGATTATCTTAAGGTTTTGATACTTTTGTAAGTATTTAAAAAAATATGTCATTTAAAAAAAAACTACTTTTATTATTACTATTATTACTAAAAAAACTACTTTTGTTATTATTCCGAGTCAAGTCTTGATCCGAGTGATTATCTTAAGGTTTTGATACTTTTGTAAGTATTTAAAAAAATATATCATTATAAAAAAAAACAACTTTTATTATTACTAAAAAAACTCCTTTTATTATTACTATTATTACTAAAAAAACTACTTTTGTTATTATTCGGGGTAAAGTCTTGATCCGAGTGATTATCTTAAGGTTTTGATACTTTTGTAAGTATTTAAAAAAATATATCATTTAAAAAAAAAAACTACTTTTATTATTACTAAAAAAACTACTTTTGTTATTATTCCGAGTCAAGTCTTGATCCGAGTGATTATCTTAAGGTTTTGATACTTTTGTAAGTATTTAAAAAAATATATCATTTAAAAAAAAAACTACTTTTATTATTACTAAAAAAACTACTTTTGTTATTATTCCGAGTCAAGTCTTGATCCGAGTGATTATCTTAAGGTTTTGATACTTTTGTAAGTATTTAAAAAAATATATCATTTAAAAAAAAAACTACTTTTATTATTACTAAAAAAACTACTTTTGTTATTATTCCGAGTCAAGTCTTGATCCGAGTGATTATCTTAAGGTTTTGATACTTTTGTAAGTATTTAAAAAAATATGTCATTTAAAAAAAAACTACTTTTATTATTACTATTATTACTAAAAAAACTACTTTTGTTATTATTCCGAGTCAAGTCTTGATCCGAGTGATTATCTTAAGGTTTTGATACTTTTGTAAGTATTTAAAAAAATATATCATTTAAAAAAAAAACTACTTTTATTATTACTATTATTACTAAAAAAACTACTTTTGTTATTATTCCGAGTCAAGTCTTGATCCGAGTGATTATCTTAAGGTTTTGATACTTTTGTAAGTATTTAAAAAAATATATCATTTAAAAAAAAAACTACTTTTATTATTACTATTATTACTAAAAAAACTACTTTTGTTATTATTCCGAGTCAAGTCTTGATCCGAGTGATTATCTTAAGGTTTCGATACTTTTGTAAGTATTTAAAAAAATATATCAATATAAAAAAAAACTTTTGTTATTATTCCGATTCGTTAAGTAACAACAAAGCATACTCACAAGACATGTCAGAGTCACCTGTAGTGTGTCTGTAAACCTTGAAAAGATGAAACGCTTTGCCCAATCGATACCGCCTCTACTATATTTAAAAAAAACAAATAATAATTGGATCACGAGAATTATTTTTTGAATTTAATACAGACATCACGCTCTAACTGAATGTACAGAAATCACTGTTAAGATCACGGCCGGTGGAATCATGGGACCGTCATGGCACTGTCCGGCACTGTCATGGCACGTACCGGTCACCTTCACTGATGTGTGTAAATCGACCTTTAAGGTCGATTTACACACATCAGTGAAGGTGACCGGTACGTGCCATGACAGTGCCGGACAGTGCCATGATGGTCCCATGATTCCACCGGCCGTGATCTTAACAGTGATTTCTGTACATTCAGTTAGAGCGTGATGTCTGTATTAAATTCAAAAAATAATTCTCGTGATCCAATTATTATTTGTTTTTTTTAAATATAGTAGAGGCGGTATCGATTGGGCAAAGCGTTTCATCTTTTCAAGATTTACAGACACACTACAGGTGACTCTGACATGTCTTGTGAGTATGCTTTGTTGTTACTTAACGAATCGGAATAATAACAAAAGTTTTTTTTTTATATTGATATATTTTTTTAAATACTTACAAAAGTATCGAAACCTTAAGATAATCACTCGGATCAAGACTTGACTCGGAATAATAACAAAAGTAGTTTTTTTAGTAATAATAGTAATAATAAAAGTAGTTTTTTTTTAAATGATATATTTTTTTAAATACTTACAAAAGTATCAAAACCTTAAGATAATCACTCGGATCAAGACTTGACTCGGAATAATAACTAAAGTGGTTTTTTAGTAATAATAGTAATAGTAAAAGTAGTTTTTTTTAAATGACATATTTTTTTTAAATACTTACAAAAGTATCAAAACCTTAAGACAATCACTCGGATCAAGACTTGACTCGGAATAATAACAAAAGTAGTTTTTTTAGTAATAATAGTAATAGTAAAAGTAGTTTTTTTTAAATGACATATTTTTTTTAAATACTTACAAAAGTATCAAAACCTTAAGACAATCACTCGGATCAAGACTTGACTCGGAATAATAACAAAAGTAGTTTTTTTAGTAATAATAGTAATAATAAAAGTAGTTTTTTTTTAAATGATATATTTTTTTAAATACTTACAAAAGTATCAAAACCTTAAGATAATCACTCGGATCAAGACTTGACTCGGAATAATAACTAAAGTAGTTTTTTTAGTAATAATAGTAATAATAAAAGTAGTTTTTTTTAAATGACATATTTTTTTTAAATACTTACAAAAGTATCAAAACCTTAAGATAATCACTCGGATCAAGACTTGACTCGGAATAATAACTAAAGTAGTTTTTTTAGTAATAATAGTAATAATAAAAGTAGTTTTTTTTAAATGACATATTTTTTTTAAATACTTACAAAAGTATCAAAACCTTAAGATAATCACTCGGATCAAGACTTGACTCGGAATAATAACAAAAGTAGTTTTTTTAGTAATAATAGTAATAATAAAAGTAGTTTTTTTTTAAATGATATATTTTTTTTAATACTTACAAAAGTATCAAAACCTTAAGATAATCACTCGGATCAAGACTTGACTCGGAATAATAACTAAAGTAGTTTTTTTAGTAATAATAGTAATAATAAAAGTAGTTTTTTTTTAAATGACATATTTTTTTTAAATACTTACAAAAGTATCAAAACCTTAAGATAATCACTCGGATCAAGACTTGACTCGGAATAATAACAAAAGTAGTTTTTTTAGTAATAATAGTAATAATAAAAGTAGTTTTTTTTTAAATGATATATTTTTTTAAATACTTACAAAAGTATCAAAACCTTAAGATAATCACTCGGATCAAGACTTGACTCGGAATAATAACTAAAGTGGTTTTTTTAGTAATAATAGTAATAATAAAAGTAGTTTTTTTTAAATGACATATTTTTTTTAAATACTTACAAAAGTATCAAAACCTTAAGATAATCACTCGGATCAAGACTTGACTCGGAATAATAACAAAAGTAGTTTTTTTAGTAATAATAGTAATAATAAAAGTAGTTTTTTTTTAAATGATATATTTTTTTAAATACTTACAAAAGTATCAAAACCTTAAGATAATCACTCGGATCAAGACTTGACTCGGAATAATAACTAAAGTAGTTTTTTTAGTAATAATAGTAATAATAAAAGTAGTTTTTTTTAAATGACATATTTTTTTTAAATACTTACAAAAGTATCAAAACCTTAAGATAATCACTCGGATCAAGACTTGACTCGGAATAATAACTAAAGTAGTTTTTTTAGTAATAATAGTAATAATAAAAGTGGTTTTTTTTAAATGACATATTTTTTTTAAATACTTACAAAAGTATCAAAACCTTAAGATAATCACTCGGATCAAGACTTGACTCGGAATAATAACAAAAGTAGTTTTTTTAGTAATAATAGTAATAATAAAAGTAGTTTTTTTTTAAATGATATATTTTTTTTAATACTTACAAAAGTATCAAAACCTTAAGATAATCACTCGGATCAAGACTTGACTCGGAATAATAACTAAAGTAGTTTTTTTAGTAATAATAGTAATAATAAAAGTAGTTTTTTTTTAAATGACATATTTTTTTTAAATACTTACAAAAGTATCAAAACCTTAAGATAATCACTGGGATCAAGACTTGACTCGGAATAATAACTAAAGTAGTTTTTTTAGTAATAATAGTAATAATAAAAGTAGTTTTTTTTAAATGACATATTTTTTTTAAATACTTACAAAAGTATCAAAACCTTAAGATAATCACTCGGATCAAGACTTGACTCGGAATAATAACAAAAGTAGTTTTTTTAGTAATAATAGTAATAATAAAAGTTGTTTTTTTTTATAATGATATATTTTTTTATGTTTCGTTCATGTTTCTGATAAAACAATATAAATAAAACAAATAAAACAAAATGAAAACTTAAAAAAACACTAAAAAAAGTAAATCAAAATCACGGCCGTAATACCAAAAATATCGTCCGAAAGTAATTTGATGTTTCACTGTTTGCACGTTCGCGCGCCGACGAGACTTCAAATCCATAGAGCACTGGTCCCTAAAGTGGGGTACGCATACTCCGAGCCTCTCTTGAGGTTTCTTACTTAATAGCGAAAGATAAAAAGCCACACACAATTGGCGAAACACTTCTTCTTCCTGCAGCAATAAAAAGGGTGGAAATAATTCACGGAGAGGAATATGCTCAGAAACTAAAATCTATTCCCTTGTCGGCAAATACCGTTGCCAGGCGAATCGACATTATTGCCGATAATTTAAAAAAACAATGACAATAATTAATTTTCGGCAATGACAATAATTAAAACCAAAAACAGAAATAAATTAGAATTAGAACCAGATCTTGGAATAGCATTAACACAGGGAATCAAGACAGATTTTACCGAAATTAGTCAACAAATTCAATCACGTTGTTCCCATTAAATTATAATTTTAAATTTCTCTTGTAATTTATCAATTGCATGTACATATATTGTTTCATTATCGAGTGTGTTTCATTATCGCGTGTGTGTGTATGGGTGTATGTATGTATAATTTGGGGGTACAATTTATGATTAATTTCGTCATAAAAGGGTATGCGGTCAAAAAAATTTGGAGATCACAGCCATAGAGTAATATTTTTGACCATGTCGGTTTTAATCATGGGCTGGTCACGATATTGTCACGTCATTAATGCGTGTAAATAGACCTTGACGGCGACAGCATTGCTTGCACTGTCGCGGTCACGCACCGGACAAGTGTGAACAAGACCCTTCAAATCCATAGAAGAATATTTTTGACCATGTCGGTTTCATCCCGGGCCGGTCACGGTACCGTCATTCACTGATGTGTGTAAATCGACCTTTAGTCGAGAAAAAGAATTTGATCGAGAAAAAGAATCAGGTTATTCTGCAATGTTTGTCAAACACCTGTGTGTTTAGTACATAGAATATAAACAAAAGCTATTTCGTGCCCCTATTGCGATAACTTTCTCCACAAGATTAAACTTTGATTACATGTTTGTCCTCTTTTTAAATTTTTTGTAGTGTTTATATTTTCCAAATTGCATATTTAATTGATTTGAATTTTGTGTTTGTTTATATATTATTATTTTTGAATTTTTATATTCATTTTATATTTTGGTAATATGTTATTTACTGTCTTAATTCGAATTTTATTTTTATTGCTAAAAAATACACGCTATATTTTATTGTATTATTTTATGAAAAATAAATTAAACGGCTGGAAATTCCTATTACGCAGACGCAGATAGAGTGGGGATAATGATATCTGTGCGCATCATAATTGTCACTGTACAGACGAAATTCCTATAGAAATGTCGTCTCTGTTTCAGCTCTTATTTTATAATTTCTTGCACTTATTTTATATTATTCGACGTTTTAATACATAATAAAATGATTTTTATAGCTAATTACAAAAAATAACCTAGCAGATTTTAATTTAAAACATACATTTTTTACTGTACACTTAGAGTCTAATAACGTGGCTGGCGGGATTTTTTAGCACAGTGAGAGAAGTGTTAAAAATAAAAATGACTTTTTAGTAAAATACTTACCTCTGGGAAAATGTTTACTTCATGGCATTTTGTCTTAATTTTTTTTTTCTTTTTATGAGAATATTGTTTGTAAATTACCACAAGGATTTTAATTACTGGAAATATTTAAAATTTGATGCCTGTGTAGAGAAAACTAGTTGACTTTTTAAACGTACTTTCAGGTAGTTACCACAACATTTTCTTTACTGGCAATATTATTACATTGGCATCGATATTATTTTCGATTTTATAGTCTCTATGCTTATTGTCATCGTGCTCGAGCGTGCTTGTTGATTGCTATTGCGGCGCATGAGTTTTTGAGGTTAAATACAAACGTTCCGGTTGCGTTACTTATATATTCCACGTTTATATCTCGTATCGTGTGTTAATTGAGGATTTCGTTCCTCAGTGAAGCGAAATATCGCCGAGAGGTTTAAGTTTAAACACAGCAAACATGGTAATTATATTAGATTAATTTAATACTTATTATTTCTGGCACACCACATGTAGTTTCATTAAAAGTTTTCAAATCATGTTCTTTAAGGTAACAAGCTAAACAAATAGTGTTTCAATCGCTCTGTCATTTAAAAAACATTTCATTCGACTTAATAGGAATATTATAATTGAATTCTGAAACTCCCGCACTCGAAAACTATTTCACAATAACGTGTTGACCCGAAGTGCATATTTAGATAATACTTGAAATATAAAGAACATTTCTTTAACTGTATTGTAAAATTACCTTTCTGTATTTAAACACATACAAACTAATTCTGAATTAATTTCTTTCATATAAAAGGTACTTAATATACATATATCAATGTATTCTACTAATTCACCTGTAATGTTTAATATATTTGAAAACTGTTTATTTTTCATAGACATAATTCAATTCTCATAATAAACATTTTTCTTTTCAGGCTGATGAAGTGAATCCTAAAGCATACCCTCTAGCGGATGCGACTCTGACAGCCAAGATTTTGAATTTAGTTCAACAGTCGATGAACTACAAACAGTTGAGGAAAGGAGCAAACGAAGCGACGAAGACTTTGAACAGAGGTTTATCGGAGTTTATAGTCATGGCAGCTGATGCGGAACCTCTTGAGATTTTACTACATTTACCGTTGTTGTGTGAAGATAAAAATGTTCCGTACGTTTTCTTACGTTCGAAACAAGCTCTTGGACGGGCTTGCGGTGTGTCCCGTCCTGTTATTGCGTGTTCTGTTACTTCAAACGAGGGATCTCAATTAAAACCTCAGATTCAAAATATTCAACAAGAAATCGAAAAGCTTTTAGTATAAGTATTATGTAAAGTACAAAATTATCATTCTGTGTTTTAAAAGCAGTGTGGTTTGCATTCCATGCTCGTATATTTTATATTAATGTTCTAATACATTTAAGATAGTAAACATGAATTTTATTTTTGCCTTTTTCCATGTTCCCATTTCTACGTCCATAAAATAGAAATTAATCAGCATAACTAATGTCTCGATGCCGACTGAAGCTTTTTTAATCTGAAGGTAAAGTTAGTATTTTAGCTTTTTTAACAATTTCAAACTAGATTGATAAGTATTTAACAATAAATTACTTCGATATGCCACTAATTACATTAACACGTTTAGTGCTGAAGAGACACCTCGCATGTTCATAAAAAACATACACCCAGTGTATACAACACGCCAGGTGTGGTCTGTTGATAATACGTGTTTGAAATTTCTCAGCACTGCGTGTATTTATGTAAAATTTTATTAGCAGTGAACGTGTTAATCCCTGCTGCATGTGTTTCTATCTCCTATTGTTAAATGTTCATTCTGCCTAGAGTGACTTGGGACAGGAGGTAGAAACACTTGTAACAGGGATTAATGTAATTAGTGGAATAACAAAGTAATTAATTATCAAATAATTTAATACTGAGTTACACAAAGTTAAACTCAAATCTTCAATGAAATAGAATGTTTTCAGCCTTTGAATTGTATGCCCATTATCCATTATGGTAAAAGGCACAATTCAAAGTGGAAGTTTAGGGTACTTATCATTGGTGCCACCGGAGATGACTATATAAACCATGATATAAAGCAAGAAACTTCAGTACGTGCAACTAGACTCCACCCTCCTCCATTGATTCCCTAATAACTAACAATACCTTCATAGCCTAGTGGGTAAGACACGTCTTCTGACCCGGAGGTTGCGGGTTCATTTCTACTGGAACTCTGATTTTATTAAAAAAAAAAAAGGTTATTCAGTCTGGTCTTCACATAAGGCCTCATAAACATCTTTCTGGTTGACGGAAGAAATTGCTACATAGCAATAATCTCACACAAGGTTGTACTGTATGCAAATAAAGTGTGATATATGATTCGCTAGGGTACTGCTATAGCTGCCTGGCGTGATTTGTTTAGTAATTATGGGCACGAGACCCAAGTTAGAGCGCCCTTGAGAAGTGGGCTCTCTAAATGGCGCTATGTAAATTTGTCCTTTGAATTGAACGATTCTATTTGGCTCAATCTGCTATAGTTTGTTTGTTATGCTGAGCATTTATCTTTTCAGTATGTTGTGTAATACAACCTTATATCTTTTGCACTGCGCACCGTGCGTTCTACCCTCCATCAGCTCACCAGAATATATTTAATGAGTCTGGAATCAGGCATGTAAGCTATATGTCCAGACAGTTTGCTCTGCTTAAAATTTCATTGTTTGATAATCTATGGTACCATTGAATCTTCATTATTTTCCTTAGATCCTGCTGGTGATATTTTTCGAGTACTTTAATGTGTCGTCAGTAGGTAACCCACAATTAGTAACCGTATATCGGAGATGGTATAATTACAGCTTTATAGACTGGTTTACAGTGCTAAATATTTTTTATCAAACACTCACCCACGAAGCAGTGCTTAATCCTTTTAATCCCGGCATATTTTAGCAAAAAAACAGTCGTTTATATTTTATCTCAGTTAATATTTAGTTTTTTAATGCATTCTTTAAAAAGTGAATCATTCTCAAAGTTTAAAAAAATTTATATTCAACATGAAAACTTTGAGGTCGATGATCAGCCCCGTGGGATTTTTACAATAAACCAGTTGGGGCTGATGATCGGCCCCGTGGGATTAAAAGGATTAATATATTCTGAATTTTATCATCTATATTTGTTTTTTCATTCAAAATGCTACTCAAGTAATTCAAGTGCTGCACTGATTCTATGATCAGTCCATTAACACCGATTTTTAAATGGAAAATTTTGTTGGATAGAATCTAGGTCTTAAGTCTTGCAGCATTTGTACTTGGGAAGAACTAAAAAAAATAACATACAATGTGTTAAAAAGTAAGTAAAATGTATCAGGAAGGTAAAATAATCATTGATCATAACTAAACATTCTCTTTTCTAGCAAAATTAGTCTTTATTAATTTTATAACAACTTAAAATCTCTATATTTAATTAACGAATGTAACAGTAACACAACATTTGGAAATAAGGTTCACGAAAATAATGGTTTGGCACGATTTTCCCAGTTACCATGCCATTTTTGAGTATAAAACATTTGTAAATTGTCCTTGAATTTCTTCGATACATCATTTTGTTCCTTGTTGTTTGGGAATCTTTCAAACCACATTTTTATTTTATTTGCAAGGTCTTTTGCATTTTCAAACACATATCCATTTTCTTTGTCTTTCACTAATTCATGCAAACTGAAAAAAATATTTCAATCAATTTATTAACATGCTATAAAGTTCTATCCCTATTGGGGCAGGGAGAAAAGACAAACTCATTAAATATATCTTAACCTACTATGCACCCAATATTAACATTAACTAAAAAAAATTACATCTTAAATAATTGATAGAAATACTCATATTTACCATTGATATTTGAAGGCACATACAGGCAATCCTGACCCAAACATATCAACAACTTTCATTGGCAGATCAAGCCCTGAAGAACTCGTGTGTAAGCAGACTCCCAGATCAGCGCTGGCCACCATCAATGGGTAATCTTTTACTTCTAGCCAAGGTGTCACAACCTGGACATTGTTTAATTGCTTACTTTTTATCAAATCAATATAATAATCTTTCATTGGACCCTTTCCTGTGATGACACATATTAATTTTGGCAGTATGTTGCTTATGAAAGATGATTTGTCGTAATCTGAAAAATCAATTGTAATTAATTTTAAACAATAAATAAGACATGTAACTTTTTCTTTCTCAAAGTTTGATGAAATCTGAAACTTTGTATTTATCTATTCACCCTATAAGTCCCATCAAGAACACAGGGATGCCATAAAACACCTTCATATGGGTTGGTCTACAGCCTGACACTTCACGTCTTTGAAACTTGTCGTCGTTGAAATAGTTCTGAAGCAATTTTTCGATAGTCGATCTTGAGAACCTCGAAAAAATAGGCCATGATTCACTTAAACGACACGGAAGACAGTATCAAGATTCACTTAAGTGACACGGAAGACAGTATACAAGGAAGACAGCCACTTTAACCAAGTATACTAATGTAGGTCAACAATGAGAGAAATATTCAATCATCTCCTACTGTCTATTTTTCATGTTAAGCTATTCTACATCATCTGCCTATAAGCACCTCTGTTGGCCGGGCAAATCCCGTTATCAGACAGATATTACGCCGCTTCTTGCGCACATGTTGCAGGCTGTGGACTCATTTTATCGCCATGAAGACTGGATCTACCTTTGAATTACAGTCTAATGGCCTCCTAAGTATTAAGCGGTTGGTACATCGGTACTTTTCACTACACATCACTATGTTATTACCATCTAGATTTGAATGTTTCATTCTTATTTAAATATGTATTATTACCCGTGCTTTTTTGCGGTGGAGCGGCGCTCCACCACCTTTTTTACGGTATACTAAAAGCTTGACAAGAAGTGACCTGCGGCACCTTTTTTTTTGGGGTGGAGCGCAGTGAAGTGGCGCTCCACCTTTTTTACAGTTTACAAAAAGCTTGACAAGAAGTGAGCCCCGGCACCTTTTCTTTTTTTTTTAAAACTGATTATTACCGATCAGATTTGAATATTTCATTCTTATTTAAATTTAAATACTTATTTGTTTTGCTATTCAAAATTAACTACACACAATCCTTGGACAACCTCCGTGGCCTGGTGGTAAGACAGTTGTCTGCCGATCCGGAGGTTGCGGGTTCGATCTCCGCTGGAACCCAGATTTTTTAAAATAGGATTCCAGTCTGGTTGACACTTAGGGCCTATAAAAACATCTTTCTGGTTGGTTGGAAGAGATTGCCACATGGCAATAAATTCGCCAGGTAAAAAAAAAATTAAAAAAAACCTTGAACTATGGTCTAATGCAGTGCTCCGTAACCTTTTCTCACCTACGACACACCAAAATTCTTCCTAGAATTCCGCAGCACACCAAAAGCTAAAATATATAGGTATTAAATTAGGCATGAGTCTTCAGCGACGCGCATAAGGGTCATTTTTCTTTGTATATGACTAATTTGGTGCGGCCATGGTGTGTACAAAGCACACTACGCAGTTTTCAACAGTTGGCACCAGACGCTGGGGGACCATTGAAAAATTATTTAGTTATAATAATTATTCTATACTACATTTTGAAAAATAGACAATATTATGAAAAATAATTTGTCATTGTGTATTAAATACATAATGAAAAATTGTAAAATGTCAAATACATTGAATTTGACCGCGGCACACCTGTATCCGGCTCACGGCACACCGGTTGCGGAGCACTGGTCTAATGGACTCCTAGGTATTGAGCGGATATAGTTGGTACATCACTCAGTATTTTTCACTACATTTTGCTATTTTTTATGTATTATTACCATCTAGATTTGAATGTTTCATTTACATTTAAAATACTTATTTGCTTTGTAATTCAAAAGTAACTACTTTTATGTTTGCCATTTTTGGCATAATTTTTTTTTCTTTTTATATCCACTTTGCAGATTTCTCCTGTTACGCAAAGAAGTCTCTCGTAACAGCTAATGTATAGAGCGCCTTCTTTGCAAACGACTGTGTAATTATAAAAATATTGAAAATTAAATTCAACACTTATAAAGTTGAACAAACCTTCTAAAGCACTAAGTAAAATTTGAAAATCTTCATCTGGTGTCCAGCTTGTGCTACTAAATAAAATTCCAGGTCTTGGATCCCTGTAGATAATTTGACTGCCATCCCATTCTGTTATTATTGTCTTGCCAACATCCGTAGTTGTTGGAGAATTTAATTTAGCTTTTTTTGTCAATGCAAACTCGGTGTATTCTGTACTCAATTTAGCGATGAAATCATGTTTCTCTTTATCGGATATGGGATGAAAAATATCAGCAGGTCTGTCGTAAAGGACTTTAGCACTGTTGACAAAACGATAAAGTAAATTTAAATGTAAAGTATTAATCTACCTTTTTCGTCAGACAGATGTCACAACGTATATCGTAAAAGAAAAGTTTGAGCTAAATATATATCAAATAATATATATGTTTAATAAATTAAAAAAAACATACAATTTAATCAAAGTCATAACTGTATGAGTTGACCAATGCTCACAGATCAGTTACAACTTAGAAATAAGTAAAAAAAGTTTTTTTTTAATAATAATCAAGAAAATAAAAGACATTCACTCAACTGAAGTTCAATTAAAAAAAATTTATATTCTCTGAGTAACAAACTCCACGGCTTAGTTGGTGAAATATATATTTCAGCCTGGAGGTTGCAGGTTCAATTCATATTGCAACTAATTTGTATTAAAAAGTGTTCAATTCAATATTTTTGGGATGGATTTTAAAGGGTTAAATACACTTATCATAATCACCACTATATGTTATGTTCCATCAGGAACACAAGCATGCGATAAAAAGCCTCCAATGGAGTTGATTCACAGCCCGTACTCCCATCTCAGGCTGAGTTCCTATCCTAATTAATACCAGTGTATAATGTAGGACAGGCATCTAATTCAACGAGACTTTTGCAGGTGATAAAACATCATAGCTGTACGGCACCGGTACAAAGAACTGTATCATAAGCAAATGGCTGCTGCGCAATGCTCGGAGAATTCAGATCAATTCCAAAGGCGTAGATCGATGAGAGAAGGTAGCGATGGTGAAGAGATTCCTCTTATGGCAGGTTGTAGCAGTCTCAAGTAAAACAGTGTACTGAGAATAAGGTCGTAGTATAATTTATTTTGAAAGGGACCCTTCTTATAAACGGTCGATCGCTCATACCCCGCAAAATACCACAATTTTTGGGAGTTTGCGCAATGCAAAGGCCGACCACGCAGCGATATAGTCTCGACGCCCGTCCATAAGTGTACATTTCTACTGCGGTCGCGATGCAAACAAAGATAAACATATACAAAAATATCAAATATAACACATACAAGAATCTACACATATTAAAGGGTGACGCATACGTCCGATCTAATAGCTCTTGACCAGTTACCAGGTGGTACATTCAATATGTAACCTAAACACCTCCAGTGCCTCTCCCTTATTTTGGTGGCTATAGTCTACTGTTGGTCTAGACCAGTGGTCGGCAAACTTATTAGCCAAAGAGCCAAATATGTACATTACAACGATTAAAAAAAAATTTGAGAGCCAAATCTGTTTATTAATTTAGCAAACCTTTATTATAATTTTAGCACTTCATTAAATTACGGGTACACTGAATAAAACTTGATTTCGTACTTAATAAAAATTTTATGCTTTGATAAAAAATATTATGTAATTAAGGAATCCATAAATTTAAATCATGACAATAACTGACAAACACTTAATGTGAACAATGTCCTTGCATCTCCTTGGAAAGTTTAAGTAAGTCAGGTTTGTATGTTGTTATTCTTAATTTTAGGCACGATTCCAGGTTCTCATCAATAAGCAATAAGACGACTTCTCAGTTTACTCTTGATAAAGTTCATGTTTGAAAATGATTGTTCGCATGAATATGTAGAACCGAAAAGGGAAAGAATCTTGCGCACTTGCCTGCGGATATTTGTGCCAGAGCCGCACTAAAGGGGCCAAAGAGCCGCATACGCCTCCAGAGCCGCACTTTGCCGACCTCTGGTCTAGACCAACTGTCTTATTCGCCGCGTGGTTGTACCACTTGACACCCATCATCCTCCTAAAGTATCTGTTACATTTAAATAAAACAATGCAGCAAAAAAAAAACAAATAACATTTTAACATACTTGATTTTATGTTGTAAAAGATCTTCCTTCATAGCGTTTGTTACACACAAATTAGCATGTGCTTGTGCTCCAAAAAAGAATTCAAACTGTCTCGCAATTGTGACCACAGCACTTTTCCCATGTGTCAAAGCCATTATACTAAAAGCGTAGTTATGCCAGTCTATTATAAACTTTGCTCTTACGACGAGACAATACAGCCAACAGACAAATAATGTCGGGATAGCTGGTGGATTTTGACAGAGGACAAAATCGCTCTTCCTCTTTATGGCGAATGTCAATAATAAACTTATTGTTTGCCAGAAGACTTTCAATAAGTACTGTAAAATTTTTGGCCCATTAAATTCTGGCAGAGGAGTGAGATTTGTAATTTTAATATTTTCGTGTTCTAAAATTTCTTCTAAAGGTTTAGAACCGGGATAACCTAATAAATCGACATTATAATCACTTTGAGCTAGCGAAAGCGCATGATATTGCATCCTTGGACTTCTGCCAATGTCTCCTAATACGACTACACAAACATTTTTCTTTTTATTGGACATAATTAAAGTTGAAGATAAGATAAGATGGGTAATCAAATAATAAAAAAAAAAACTTTTATACAAGAACTTTGAGATAAAGCATATACGACGGTATAATCAAAATTCTGTTCCGTCGAAAATTCACTGATATAAAAAAGTTTTTATCCTTTTAAAATATATTATTATTGTCAACACATATAAAATTGTCAAATTCAGACGTCAAAACTTTTTTTCAAGTTCATCATTTATCATAGAGAAATAATGCAATTCATTTGTTTATGGCTCTTATGAAAATAAAACCTGCCCTATCGGTATGCAATACAAACTATATTTTACAAAATAAACTAATGTATATAAGTAGAAAAATAAAACAGAATTAAATCATAATACATAAACGAATAAGCCTATTCACATCAAACAGATTTCAAGCTGGCCAAGAGCGACTTTAATTTAACTCCAGAAACCTTAACCTACCATTTGGCGAAGCAACAACGTTATGAATGTGTGGACCACCAAAATTTTCAGTAGCACTGCATCATAGTAGAAACAACATATTATGCCAGTTTCATTGCAATTCAGCGCGATTGGTTATAATTGTGTATTAATTCAGAGACATACATAGAGTACGTATTCATCCTCTGAAACATATCGCTTTTCATTGACAATACATACCATGTATGTTTTTAAATCATCTCTGAATATATGCTCAAAATATTTCATTTGAGATATCCATTAGTCTTTCGCCCCATAAAAAAAAAGCTTGTAATGAATATTGGCGTATTCTTCTAATTAAAAATCATGATTGTAGTTATCTTTGCATTGTAAATCAATTTTAATACATTCTTTGCTAATACTGGCAAGGAGTTTAAATGTTATGAATGAGGAAACCAGCAATATCATGTCATCAATATAATTCAAATTATTGACGTTAACATCATCAATATGACAGCCAATTCTTGTTTGATCGGAGTGATTATTAAAAAGGTATTATTAACCTCACTTATACGCGTTGCACTTGCCGATGAGGCCTTGGAGATCAAGTATTTATAATGTATTCATAGATGGAAACCAACATCGTTCCATATATCGGGAAAATGAAATTATTCCTTCCAGGATAGCTCAAGTTCTGTGGATGGTCTTGTCATCTCAGTTCTTCTGTATCGCAAAATACCCATCACAGAGTTTTAACCCAAATCGGATAAAATGGGCCTCTTTTTTTATCCTAGCGGAAATTAAACCCGAACCCACCATTATATATTATGTTGTTTAACAAACTTTGTTAGGGAAGTTACCGTTGTGTGTAAGACCAAAATAGATAAAACATGGATAGGGTCTCTCTCTCTCTCTTTGAATAATGGAAGGAATATGGATGGGGTCCTTAATACATATTAACGAACATAGAGTAATAGCAAGTATTTTTCCACAAACTACAATCATTGTGTACCATTCATAGACAAAATACGTTTTCGTTCAAAATTCTAGAAATAAATTGTCTTTTCAACACTTGACACTGGCGTATACTCCTTCATATATAGTTTTAACCATTATTCAAGAAGAAGAATTGTCTATCGTTGGAGCACGTGTATTGAAATGTCAACCGATTTGTCATATAATAAACCGATTATAAATTGAATCAAGATGGTTCAACTAAAATCTTATTACAGTTTATGTCCACTAATAGATAGGAAATCTTTTATAGGAGTGACAGAAGATGTGGAAGCTGGTTGTGGCATAGTAACGCTTGGAAAAAATGTGGTTACTAGATACAAAGTTAGTATTATTTTGATGTTTATTCACATAAATTTTCTAGTTATACTTCAGATTTCTTTTTACATAGTTTCGTTACAAACTCTTCGACTAATTTTGTAGTAACTTTTAGTACTCATTCCGAGTTGACTTAATGTTTAGCATACATAAAAGTTATGTGTGTTTTTCCGTCTCATTTTCATGACCTCACTAACTTATCAGGCCCTTAAAACAATTGAACAAGGGAACATAACGAACTTTTGGAATTAATAACTGTATTTAAATTCTCATCTTAGTTTTCAGATCAAAAACAATTTGGTGGCTGGACTTCAAAGGATCATATTACAGCACCAGTAGTGTTTGATACTGAAGATAATCAGTATGTTGGCATATTTAATGAGTACATCGTCAAAGTTTGGGATGGAGATGTGACTACTTTAGATAAGTTGAAGAAAAATAAGGTAATATGTATAACATTTATTTGTTAATAACATAACAAAATAAGTATACTTTATTTCGTCAAAAACTGGGGGAAAATATAAAAGTTGTAAGGACACAACTTGTTTGTTTAATATTTAATAATTGTGGAATAATGTTGTAACTGTATTCGCGGACCACGTTATTCCACATATTCATAGTGTTTTCCATGTTTTTTTTTGTTGTTTTGAATATAGTTTGGTAATTTTTTATTTTTAAATAAAGTGTTTGTATGAAAATATATATTTCGATTTAAAAAAAAACTATTAAAATGTTGACACTTAATAAAAAAAGTGTTTTTCTTGAATACTGTAAAATACAAATTTTGTTAGTTAGTTACCACCTTATTCGCGGCACCTACTCAATTTTTTTCGAACACTTTCACGTCATGATAACCATTTACTTTTATTTTTTCCAGTTTTCTAAACCAATTTATAAAATAATCAGAGATGAACAAAGAAAGTGCACTCTTATCTTTAAAGATGGCGATTGTGCATCTCTTCCATATGCTTTGGATGCGAGAAAAAATCTAGAAAATGTAAGCATTATTGGAAAAGATGAAACGATCGTAGATGTCGCAATTTTCACACTTGAAGAAAAGAATCATATAAGTTATATTACCAAGATAGATGAAAAATACACCATATTGACATGTGAATTGAATATTGATATTAATTCTCCAGTCATAGAAACAATCAAAAAGGTAGATGTTGCAAGGGAAGAATTCACCCATGGCAGGATAGTCGGTGTAACTATTTCTGCCACTTCTGAACCTCCGCAAGTTCATATTTTATGTAAGTTTAATTATTAATTTTTCCTCTTCTAACAGAACTGTGATAGAAGTGAAAGGACTCAAATGCACCATACTCTTCTGTGGGCGAGGTTATTCAGAGATCGCTGTGAGGGGGCATTCAGTCTTTGTTCCACTAACTTTCTTAGCGAGTTTTAAATTAATTCTGACAAAGTAGAAGCATTCAGATTCTGCTACACTCGTTTTCTTAGAGTTTTGAATTGGTTCAGACAAAAATAATACCATTGCGCCCGTGTCACCTGTCAAGTAAAAGTTGTACAAGAGGTTCGGGCTGCCTCGGCTGTAGTTGCTTTGTATTTTAGCAATCTTAGACAAATTACTGCAGCTGATCATCCAAGGCAAAATAGAGGGTCGAAGAGGTGTTGGCAGGAGGCAAATCTGCTGGCTCCGCAATATACGTGATTGGACTGGTATAAGAGGCGTTTGAGATCTTTTTCGAGCTGCTGGGAACAAAGATGCCTACTCTCAGGTGATATTCAACTTTGGGGGGACCTGACATGATACTGGAAAGAAGAAGAAGAAGACTCGATTAAAATCACAATTGATTTCATGTGATGACTGGCGTAGTTTCATTAGATATTAAAACATCCGTAGCCTAGTGCTGAAACGCTTTCCTGGCTGTTTCAGTATTGATTCACAATAATGACCAATATTTATAAAAGTCTCCTTATATTTTTGCCCATACAGGTCTTTTTATTTAGTTGGAAGAAATTGGTACATGGCATTAACCTGCTTGGAACATTAAAACGTTGAAATATAAATCAATAATTTTTTTTGAAAAATTGTGGTTTATTGTAATATTTTAGTTAAATTTGTTTTTACATTAATTTGAGTTATACTGTATTGGCCCGACGACTATAGGGTGGGCAACATAGATTTTTTTTTAAGTTTGAAAAAAAAATTACCCTACTTTTTTATAATTGATGGATGAAAATATCCTTTCTTAGGCCCTTGAAATGCATATTTATAGTTCGAAAATTATAGGATGAGTCCTGTGACAGCTCACAAATTTGCCCCAATGTAATGTATTTACCTAAATAACTTGCTATTTATTAGAATTGAGGCTTATATTAAAGTTGATAAAATAATTAAAATTACTGAACATCGTTACAAGGTTGTATTGGGGCAAATTTGTGAGCTGTCACAGGACTCATCCTAGAATTTCCGAACTATAGTTTAATATGCATTCATTAGGACTTGTTTCTACCATATCTAACGTCTAAGATGGTTTTCAGTAATACCAAATTTTCTGGTTAATTTTAACTCCTGCAGCACGTACTACCATAACCTTAAAATTGGTATCGTGGCTCTTACGAATTCCTAGATTGATTTAATTTTTTTGAGCTCCTTACGTTTCAATATGGCCACTGATCATATTTTCAAGGGTGTAAAATAATGAAAAATGTAACACAAAAGATTAGATAAAAAAGAACTCGGAAACTTGTAAACAATGCTGTCTGTTGAATTAACTCATTGAAAAATATTGTGAGAGAGATGAATAAAAGTATTTGGGACTATATAGCCATCTCGGTCATCATGTGGTAGTGAATTTATTACTTTGTTTGAGTCTAATATAAGGCGATACCCACATTTTGTGTTGGTTTTTTTAAATAAAAACCTCCCCTTATAGTTGGACCAATATAGTACTTATATGTCAATTTAATCCCTTATGATACATTAGTGTCTAATTTTCATTATTTCGTGAATTAATGTTTATTTATAAGTGTTATTTAAAGTATTCTTTTTGTCATATTTATACAAGGCATATCCAGAAAGTAAGTGTACTGAATTTTTGTAGGTTACAATTTTTTTTATTTGAACAAAAAAATTACGTGGTTACCGTAGTACATATGTAAGCTATTTTTCGACATAGTCGCCATTCCTCTCAATGCAGGTGGTGAAGCGGGGTATCAACTTTTTGATGCCTTCCTCGAAGTAGTTTCCCGCCGACCCCTCCGTCCACTTCTCCACCTCCTCCTTTACCTCTTCGTCGGTTGAAAACCTTTTTCCACCCATGTGCAGCTTTAGGGAGGTAAAGAGATAGTAATCTGAAGGTGCTAGGTCAGGGGAATGCGCGGGATGGTTCAGGACATCCCATTTAAACGAGGCGAGCAGTTCCTTCGTGGCGTTGGCCGTGTGTGGTCTGGCATTGTCGTGCAGCAGGCAGACTCCCTTTGTCAGCATGCCTCTCCTCTTGTTCTGAATCGCCCTCTAGATTTTTTTTAGGGTCTCACAGTATCTTGCAGAGTTGTTGGTCTCCCCTTGAGGCATATATTCAATTAAAATAATGCCTTGACAGTCCCAAAACACGGATGCCATGATTTTCTTAGCTGAAATTGTGGTTTTGAACTTTTTGGTGGAGGGTGAAGAGGTGTGACGCCACTGTTGAGACTGCCTTTTGGTTTCAGGCGTGTAGTGTGCAACCCAAGTTTCATCTCCAGTAACGATGGAGCGGAGAAATTCATCTCCATGGAGTTTGCAGCGCCTCAAAAACTCTTGCCCGGCATTATTTATTTCGCACTTGGCGGGAGATTGGATTGACATTTTTCACGAAACGTGTTGTCGCGTCGACACTTCTCAATGTACTGACCTCGAACCGGTCTCGTTGCGGAGGGGAAGAGTCAGGCTACACGGAAGTGTAGCCAACATGTTGAAAATAAAATCCATCCGGTTGTGAGAGCCTCAGTACACTTACTTTCTGGATACGCCTAGTATATGGCTGTATAGTGCTGATAAACACTTGATTGAGGAATGGTAAAAAACATTAAATCAATTATTCCTTTTTTTAAATATAAGATTTAAAGTTTTGTTTCGGGGGGGCTCTCTTTTAATATTCATTTTTAATTTTCAGGGTCTGATGGCAGATTATTTTCAAACAATTTGACTGAAGGTACATTTACGCTGGTAGGCCATGTACCTTGGATATGCCCAGAAGTTGATGTGAGTCTCGCCTGGATGGGAGGCAAACATATCGTACTGTATGGTGCTGATGCTGCTCAAGATGGTGCTGTCCTTGCAGTTTTCAATGTCCTGTTTGGTGTTGGAACTTGCAGTCATCCCCTTAAATTATTTTGTAAAGGAGCCAGATTGTGGTGTCTTCGAGAACATATTTTATTAGAAGCGACACAACATCTTGCTGTGGTCCCGTTTTTATTATCTACTCATCGAAATATGTTGGCTTTAGTGGGCTCCTATAAAAATGATGAGGAGACAAGTAAAGTATTTATGGCTGATTGGGGTAAAGGAAAAACACAGTGGAAAAGTAAAGACAAATGGAATGAGTTAGCCACTAAAGGCATGTCTGAAAGAGAAATATGTTTAGAGTATTTTCCATCATTGCTGGAAGAAAGTAACATTGTTTCTATTAAAAAGGCACTAAAAGAGTTTACTGATATTCCAGAAAATATAATTGTTAATTTAATTTCTCATGTTATTCAAAAACTGAGTAAAGAATCTTCATTAGAAAGTACCGACGATAACTTTTCTCTTGAACTAAATTATGACAAATTAGAATTAAGAAATTTATTGAATTCAATTTTGGATCTGCCGTATGTGAAAGAAAATATGATATCGTGCTTGCGGAAAAGTTTCGTTTTAGAAGATATGTTATTTTTATTAAGGTATATAAACTTTTTGCTCTTTGATAAATCAGAAAGTACAAATTTTACTTCGGAATATGAAGACAAAATTATTTCGTGGAGTACAATATTATTGGATTCTCACTATCAGCAATTGGTGTTTTCTAATGAAAAAGTTACTCAAAATATACTACGGGATTTTAACAGTACTGTTGAAAGCTTGATTGGCCAGCTGCAGTGTGTAGAAAATGTCATTCCATTACTAAGTGCCATTTGCGCTGGCAAAGATATAAATGATAACTTGTTTGTGAATGACAACTCATCTTATTATATTGAAGAAATTAAAATAAAAGGATTTTGAAAGAGTTTTCTTGTTTTATTTTACACCCTTAAAAGTTATTAGTTATATTTTACTAATTAATATTATTAGTCTTTTTTCTCAAAAACAATTACGAAAATTTCATCAGAAATCATCATAACATGTATTCATATTCTAAAAATATATAAACGACTCATGTCTTCAATATCCTAGTCAAACAGTTTTTTTTAGTATTTACTAATGAAATTCATCAGAAAAAACCAGCACTAGCTGCTCTTTCTTTTTTCTTATTTACATTCACCTTTGCTAGTTTTATTTTTGCCTTCCATTCTTATTTATCTTCTCATTAATTTCTTCTCCTTTCTAAAACTACTGCCTTTGTTCTTTTTTAACATTCACTGAATATTTGTTAGACACTAATTTCATGCTTATGCTAGATCTTGATTCCATAAACTGTTAACATGCAGATTTCTATTTTACACTTCATAATCTCGTTCTACCATGCATCCTCTTTTTTACCACAGCTCATCTTCATAGCACACATTTCCTTAGCATGCCACTAAATTTTCTTCACCCATCTTTGGATTGTGCCCTTGACATTCCTATTGCCACTTTGTTTCCCTTATCTTTTCTATTCATTAACACTTGTTTACTTTATTCTATATATTTGGCATTTGATCAAGTCTCGTCAAACCAAAGTTTGTTGTCAGTGACCATGTCTCGCAACCATGTGTTATTACCGAGATCACACACTGACCGAAGATTTTGTTTCAAAGCAATAGAAATACGAGTATCACTTTTGATGATATGTTTCATCTGTTTAACCTTTCCCTTCCTGTGCTAACTTTTTTTCCTAATACAACCTAAACTTAGACATTAGTACCTAAACATTCATTGGTCACTTTTGCGATCACTGACATGCCCCCTGAAATGGGCACAGATCTCATATGTGACCGCCTCATTTCCAAAAAAAATATTTTTTTATAACACATTTTCGAAGAAATAAAGTTTATTTGATACACATAATGATTTATTCAACAAAAAACTCTATCTCAAAAATAAAAATTTGCACCTTAAACGGTTAAGGAAAAAATAAATGGCGTTTTGGTAAAGAGGTATATGTCATCGATTGCTTATTTGTCGGGAGAGCCAAATGAGGTTTTGCAACACTTGTATTCCTGAAGTGCGGACCTCAGGTAAATTTTAAAGGTGAGCTTTGAATACATAAATTATTTATGTATTCAAAGTTTACCTTCAAAATTTACCTGAGGTCTGTATTTCGGGAATACAAGTGTTGCAAAACTTCATTTGGTTCTCCTGACAAATAAGTGATTGATAACATATACCTCTTTACCAAAACGCCATTCAAATGTGACAGCCAAAGATAAAGATGTGTTTAGTGTACGTGTCAAATTTTTCATAATGGTGTTACACTTTAAGATGGTGTCCATTCACCAGCATTCTACATCAAGAGAGATTGGTAAGGTATTGAAAATATTAAAAACCATCCACGAGCATTTGAATTTGACCTAAAATACTAAATTACTTTCTGGACTATTATGAAAAACATAAGTTGCAAAAATAAATAATACATGTCAAATTATGTCCATCAATGAAGTACGAGGCGTATCCAGAAAGTAAGTGATTGAGGCTCTCACGACCGGATGGATTTTATTTTCGACATGTTGGCTACACTTCCGTGTAGCCTGACCCTTTCCCTCCGCAACGAGACCGGTTCGAGGTCAGTACGTTGAGAAGTGTCGACGCGACAACACGTTTCGTGAAAAATGTCAACCCAATCTCCCGCCAAGTGCGAAATTTTGTAAAAAGGCAAGAGTTTTTGAGGCGCTGCAAACTCCATGGAGATGAATTTCTCCGCTCCATCGTTACTGGAGATGATACTTGGGTTGCACACTACACGCCTAAAACCAAAAGGCAGTCTCAACAGTGGCGTCACACCTCTTCACCCTCCGCCAAAAAGTTCAAAACCACAATTTCAGCCAAGAAAATCATGGCATCCGTGTTTTGGGACTGTCAAGGCATAATTTTAATTGAATATATGCCTCAAGGGGAGACCATCAACTCTGCAAGACACTGTGAGACCCTAAAAAAATTGCGGAGGGCGATTCAGAACAAGAGGAGAGGCATGCTGACAAAGGGAGTCTGCCTGCTGCATGACAATGCCAGACCACACACGGCCAACGCCACGAAGGAACTGCTCGCCTCGTTTAAATGGGATGTCCTGAACCATCCCGCGTATTCCCCTGACCTAGCACCTTCAGATTCCTATCTCTTTACCTCCCTGAAGCTGTACATGGGTGGAAAAAGGTTTTCAACCGACGAGGAGCTAAAGGAGGAGGTGGAGAAGTGGACGGAGGGGTTGGAAGGAAACTACTTCGAGGAAGGCATCAAAAAGTTGATACCCCGCTTCACCACCTGCATTGAGAGGAATGGCGACTATGTCGAAAAATAGCTTACATATGTACTATGGTAACCACGTAATTTTTTTGTTTAAATAAAAAAAACTGAAACCTACAAAAATTCAGTACACTTACTTTCTGGATATGCCTCGTAGCAAACTTGGAAGATCTTGATTTATTTTTCAGTTGAGGTTTCATGTATGAAAATTTACATAGGGAAATAATTCACTGAAAAGTGGGCATGTTTAAGAAAAAAGATGAATTTTATTAAAGAGAAAAATACATGACATTTTTTAACTTTATTACAATTACTAATGATATCACATAACAATCATTTTGCAGTCCGGGCAAATTGAACTACCATAGGTTTGTTTTTCAAAATATATCCATTTGTTTCGTTCACAGCAGTTTGAGACAGTTCGATGGACGGAAATGTTACGAATGCTTGGCCTTTCATTCTACCTTCCTGCATAACTCGAACGTTAAACAATTCAGCTTCACTAAAATCGCATTCTGTAATGTATCTTTTATAAATGCGTTCAATGTCTGCAGTGTTGACATCCTTTGATAAATTTTTTATATAAATTCTCATTGATGGTATTCCAGGATGATAACTTTTGAAGATTGGCAACGATTTCATGTCCTTGAGGGAGATTTTATTTTCAAGAAGTTCTTTAGCTGTAATAAACGTTGCTTCTCCTTTTCCCGGTTTTCTATCTTCATTTGATTCAAAATCATTTATATTTTTCGAGTTATTTTCTTCAATATTTTGTTTTGGAGGATTAATTTTACCTATTGTGCCAACGACTTCTACTAAATTATCAGGTACACTGCCAGCAATTAAAGGAATTTTGCTGACTTTAACTTCAATCTTTTTAGTTTCTTGAATAGAAGTCTCTTCAAATATATCCTTTGTATTATATATTTGAGATTTCTTCCTATCAGAATGATTAATTTTTATTTGCATTGCTAGTCTTGGTTTTTTGTTAATTCGCTTTAAATTAGATTTTCTTTTCTTCGGTAACTGTGAATAAACTTCAGTAAGAGTAGAAGTCTCATCAGCACTAGAAATTTCTGATTCCTCCTCAGATGACGAGACTTGAACTCCTTTTGATTCAGTCTTTTGAGAATAAAGTTCGTGTAATTTGATATCGAGAACATGTAATGAATCTTTAATGTAAGAGACAACACCTTCTTTTACATTGTGAAATGGCGGATCCAGTCCCATTTTGTTCATTAAATGTAGAGTTTGTACATAAAAACTAACATTCTTCTGCAAAGCATGCATAATATTAAATAGAATCTTTGGAGAAGCTAGAGGATATTTGTAATTTAAATTAGGCGGTGGTGGCTGCAATAAATCTACCGAAGGATTCCAGCTATTGAGGTGGTCAATAAATTGTCTAAGGCAATTGTTTTCTGTTTTCTCTACATAATTATCTATTGGCGGGCAAATCGAATCATTGGCGTATTCAACAGTTAACCGTCTTCCCAAAAGCTCGAGCTGGTGGAGTCGTGTTAAAGCTATCTCAGCTGCCGACTCTGTCTCGAACGACGCGAATGCAGAGTGACTATTTGTATTTATAAACCAAACTTTTTGAGCGCCGAAATGTTTCAAAAAGTCCTGTCTTTCTTCAACACTCAGATCGGCACTCAAATGTCTTATAATTAACGTCGATGACATTTTTTAAAAATTGAATCACGATATTCAAAACTATTATTCATTCAGAGATTTAGAAACAAAAACTTTTGACATATTTAGCAGAACATACATAACAAAAACACTTGTTTTTTGACAGCGGGTGACATTTGTTTCTTTCTCTTCTTCTTGAATTATGGTAGTCAACTCCTATATATGGAGTATACGCCACAGCCAAGTCTTCTCCTTGAATTAAAATTTTAAAAATATATAATATAAAGGCATTATTTTTAGCGTTAAAATTCATTTTATCTAAAAGAAAATAAAAATCCCCAAATGTTACTGTTTTCAATATAAATGTCTATGAAGAGTTTTATATTCTAGAAAATGCAATTATTTTAAATGTTTCATGAAAATTTTAAAACAAGTTACAAGAAAATTTAAATAAATATTTTGATGCACTGTGAAGACGATTCATTACTCTAAACAAGGATAATATACCTATCTTTATATACAACCCCTACAATTTCTCTGACCTTTTACATTTTCCTCTTTCAAAATATTATTTGTTTAACTCAACCATTTGTTAACATTCTTCTACCACGCCCTATAATCCCTTTTGCAATTTATATTCGTTTTGCTAATTTTCCATCATTAATTTGTTCTATATGCCCAAACCATCTCAGAATGCTCTTATTTATCTTACTTTGTACATCAGTTGTAAGTTCACATTAATTCCTTATCACTTAATTCTGTATTCTTCCGTATATGTTCACTTCATATGTTCTTCTCAATGCATGCAATTCTATAAAATTTATTCGACTTCTATAAAATTTTTTACACTTCCACATTTCACTCTCATACATAAAAAAATGGCAATAAAAATGGCAATAAAAAAATGGCAACATACGAGTATATCTTAAAATATGTGAGTTAGTGGAAAATTCTAAAATAAGAAATTAATCGAAATTGAAATAAAACGTAATATAAGCCGAAAAATATTTTACATTACTAAGCAAATTAAATTGTAAATTATTATACAGCGCAGCTGGGGTAGTGTAATTTTATAAAGTATATTAATTAAAATGAACCTTCTACTTGAATACCACTATTCATTTATTCACTGCCATTATTCAAGAAGAAGAAGAATAAATACCACTATGTAAACGATAAGGTATCATCCACAGATGACTCGATTGTCAAATTGACGTTTCAGTGTCAATGTGGTGTGGGAGTTATTATTATTTAGGAAATGTGGAATAACTCTAAACATTTATGCTTGATTGAATAGTATACACAATTAATATAGTTGTTTGTGTTAAAATGGCTTCTGTTGACCAGCGTGAGGAATATTACCTACAGCTATCTGAAAATCCTATTAGGTTTGATGCTGTAAGTCAATTAACAAATGTGTTTTTCGACGACACCAATGGACAAGTAAGTGTTTGTTTACTTGGAACTTGCTTTTTACATAAACGATTTTAAAAATATTTATACGGTAATTCCTTTCCTTGAAATATTTCTTTATATCACAGTTGATTGAAATTATTTAACACTTAAATGTGAAAAAATCTACGCAATAAACTTAAATTAAAGTGAATTGCCTATTTCACTTAACAAAAGCATTGTCAAACTGTTTGACAGCACTTTTGTAAAGCAAAACACGTCACTTTAATTTAAGTTTATTATGTAGAATCTTTTTCACGTTTAAATGTTATATTATTCTGTTTAGAAATGGACCCTCGATTAAAGATCTGTGTAAAATATATAGGTGGATATTTCGAATAGTATATATTTTCAATGTTTCTACTAGTATTTGTTAGTAAAAATAAATAATTATTTTGAAATTCCAAGTTGTAGTTTTTGAATTATATATCTAATGATGAGTGACATAATATATGGCAGGACTAGGTATATAAGTATATATATTTATTTAAAATAATTATTTAACTGTGCCCCTGTGTATTAAACCTTATCATGGCATTGTAATACAGGTGTTGCACTAATTTAGCGATTAAAATTTTTTATCAGAAACTGTAACGTAATTTCAAATATGGCAACACATTCAAATACTATACATGCACTATTGTGTGCAGTGGTATCATCTGGTGATAAATATTGACAACGCTACAACCTTTCAAACGACATCGGGTCAACATGTCTGGACAGCGTGGGTGCGTTTTGAAAATTGGGGTAAATAATCTAAATATCTTATTAATCACTACATGTAGAGAAAATTTTATTTAAACCAATTTATTTGTTGATAATTCAGCTATGTAAATGTTGTTCATGTTTTAGATTATAGAAACATTTTATAGCGCTTTTTGTGTTTTATAAAATTAGATATTTTGGCAATGTAACGTGGGTGTTACATGTAAAAAAAAACTATAAGGAAAAGTTGTGATTTTTTCCCCTCAATTTTTCTTCATAACTTACCATATAACAAGGAATCACCAAAGAAAAGCGTTAATATTTGGATAAATTGAGCTTTGCCAAGATAAGGGTTAATGTGCTGCAGAATATCTGATCATCTACCGTGCACAATACTGAATATATGCCTGCATATTTTATATTCTACATTGTCATTCAATTTTCCTTTTGTTATAAAATTTCATTTTTTGGAATATTTGTTGCTAAGGGCCACCGCGCACTAGGCAGCCAAGAATTCCGGGCTGCGGCAGCCATTAGAACATGTACGCTTGTACGGCAGCCAGAGCAAGGCAAGGCAAATGTATGTGACTGCCTCAAGTCTCCGCGCACTTGTCGTAGCAGCAGACGTATTTTGTGTTCCTAAACGAAAATCGCAATGACTTTCGATACGGAGAAATTTATACAGGAAATCGAAAGCCGAAAAGCAATCTGGGATATATCCTCTGAAGAATACAGTGATTGTGATGTGAAAAGAAGGAGATGGGAGGATAGCACAAATATAATTAAGAAATACAAAAAAATATTTTCCAATAATAAATATTATTAAAAATAAACATAACATTTTTGTTTTGTGTAATATAACATCTTCCACGTTCATCTCGCTCAACTCAACAATCACGACTGGCTGCTTATAACTGGCTGCTTAAAATTTCGGCTACTGCAGCCAGGCTGTCTAGTGCGCAGTGGCCCTTAGAGTGCACTATCATTTTCTTAAAATAAAAGAATGAAATTATTTTATTCCACTAAATATATGAGACAATTGGTCATCCCGACTATTACTTTACGGTACATCAGAATTTCAAGTAAAATATGGGACAATCCAGTGTATACGGGATGTCTGACAATCTTATGTATATAGATAGCATCACTTCGATTTTGCTGGTGCCATATCCTAGTATGCTTGCTTAGCAACCAGATGGCTGAGATTCATTTGCCATTGGGTCTCTATGACTGAATTTATTATTGTATTGGTATTTAGTAATAAATTAACATAATTCTTATCATATTGCTGAAGTAATATGTGTTACAAAACGGCACTCGATAAATTCAAACCTTTTTTCCTTTTTTATTATAGAACCAGGATCAATCAACAGCGAGTGCTTGATATCTGTACTTAACATTTTTTAGAGTTATATATAATTATTTAATTTGTATAGGTGTTTGCCGTTCGATCGAGTGGAGTCACAGGTGTTATCGTAAAAAGTCCTGATCAAAACAGCTGCACAACTTTTCGCATGGAAGACAAAGGTCCAGTTATATCGATCAAATTCTCTCCAGACCTCTCTGTATTGGCAATCCAAAGATCTCAAACGTCTGTTGATTTTATGAATTTTGAAAATTTGTCGCCGACAACCGCCGAATATTCTCAAAACTGTAAATGGAAAAATGGTTCTCTTCTGGGATTTGTGTGGACTAAACCCAACGAGGTTGCATTCATATCTGATCATGGGTTAGAAATACTCCAAGTTATACCGGAGAAAAAGCAGCTCAAAAGTTTAAAGTCCATCTCCATCAGGTATACATTTATTCTAATTTTTTTTATAGAGTTAGAGAAACGAAATACATAATAGAATACATTGAATGAATAACAGTCCGTACACAAACTAGAATGATTATTATCTTTGCACTCTTTCTGTTAAGGATGAAGGTTTTTTTAAAGCAAGAGTTTCCAAACTTTTTTCGGCCGCCGACCCCTTTACCAAAAATTTAAAAAACCGTTGAGCCCCTAGTCATTTACTTTACTTACTAAAATTAATAAGTTTGTACAGTACTCGATATTAAATATTTCACTAGATATCAAACTTTTCATTTTAATCACTTGTAATTAAGGATTGAAAAAGATAAAAGGACTACGGATTATAGCATTGCATTATCTTGTGCAACATTTAATATTGAAATCTGCGCTGACGAAAATTAAAGCAATTTTTTCGTTCACAAGTTTGGTATGTAATGTGTTTTTATCAAAAAAGTGTTTTTTTTTTTATTATTTTAATTCTTAATTAGGTACCTATTAGAATTATAGATATTTTGAAGTAACAAACAAATAGCAGTAGTAAGGGGGTCTATTTTTGCTGTCGTCGACCCGCAATTTTTTTATTGAAACTGTCGATCCTCAGAAAATTCAAATCGACCACTTTGGGAACTCTTGGTTTAAAGTTTCACATATTGTTTTATATTACACAAGTAAACAGTACAACCTGGCCTTACATGTGATAAATATCTTTCAACCAACCAGAAAGATGTTGAGGCCTTAAGTGGAAACCGGACTGGAACCCTTATTTTATTAAAAAAAATGATTACTCATAGTAATCAAACCTGTATAAGACAGGTGTTTTACCGCATAGGCCCAAAAGGTCATCATATTGGAATCATGTGTCTACTGCTGTCTATTTAATTTTATTAAAAATTTTATACTTCTTTTGCTTCTTCTTCATCTTATTTTAGGCCTGTTGGCCTGTTATGGTCCTGCATCATTGTTTGCCTCTTGTGACGTCGACTCCCAGCTGTCTTTCCATCTTTTGGGAGGTCGTCCTGGAGGTCTGCTTGCTTGGGGGATACTGTCCCTGGCCATTCTTACGGCTCTTGGTTCCGCCATTCTGGATACGTGTTCGTTCCAGATCCTTCTCTGTCATCCCCATCTGACAATATCTTCAACTTCGCACGTCCTTTGGATCACTGTGTTTCGTACTCTATCACGAAGGGTTTCGCCAGCGATACTCCTGAGTACCTTCATTTCGCTGGTTCGAAGGAGATTTTTGGTTCTGACAGTGTCGGCTCTGGACTCTATGCTGTATGTCATTATGGGGCGGACACAGGTCTTGTATATCCTCACCTTGCTTTGGATGTTCATACGCTTGTTTTTCCAGATAGTGTTCTTTAAACATCCGGAAATAGCTGCGACCTTTTGTGATTGTTCAAGCACTTCGCCATAGAGGTTATTTAAAATTTTATACAAGAACATAAATTCATGTAAATTAAATGTTTTTACGAGTATATGGTACTGTGCCTAAAAAATATTTTTTTCTGCTTAATTTCAATAAAAGAAATATGTATATTTTTTAAAGGAAACATTAGTTTGTTTGTCCTCTGGGATTTAAAACTTATTTTCATTTTATGAATTGTTTGATCAAAAATATATATATTTTTGATGGAACAATTTTTTTTGTTTAAAAGCTACCTTTTTTTTATCTCAAAACTTTTCTTATGAAAATTTATTGCATTGTATTGCAATGCAAGTATCGCATTATTTTTAAAGTGTTTATTATTTTATAAAAAAACATTTTAATGAGTATTTTATGCATGTGTCTTTTCATCACTCGGTAATATTAATTTTACTAACACTAAAAAGAATGATTTATTTAATTTTATTCTTGATAATGAAAATAAGTATCAGTTACATTGCGTCAGGTTATATGGCGTCAGTTCCATCATTCTCTCAACATTGTATATGTACAGGGGGGCATATTTAAAATTTGATAAATTCCATTGTTGTTTTTAAGTCGTAAAAGTATGAAACAAAACACCTTATTTAAAATTTGTTAAGTGTTTAGTAAAACACTGTTTATACCATTTAATATAACAGTACAAGCCTGCTGTATAACCGTACCAGTTTCAAAGTTTTCATATTATCATCAGGGAGCACACAGGACTGATGAGGCCTTGAACCCGATAGGGTTATACCGTTAATAAACAGTGTTTTACTAAACAATTTACAATATCTTTAAACCTCCAAGTCTTAACTATAAATAATAAAATTATTAAAAATGTTTAGTTGTTTTGAAAACTTGCAAAATCAATGGGGAAAATATGAAACTTATGAAATTTTTTTTTTTTTCAGTGCATATTGGTTTTCTTGGTGTGCGAGAAGCAAATTGATACTCTGTGCTAGTGAGCATGGAGTTTATCTTCATCCCTTTTTACTCAACAATTCTGTCATAACAAAATTACCTCGTGTAGAAAGTAAGTTATCACTTTATTTCATTTGCCTTATACCTTATTAAAATATCTACAGAAGAATAACTTTTCATGCTTTGATATATTTTAAATAAATCATTTTATTTAATGTGAATTAAAACAAAAAATGGTGCAAAAGTTCAACCCACTTTTTGTACGAAAATTGAAGAAAATTTTTATTTACTAAAAATTACATTTAATCAATATATAGTAGTATGTGCCGTTCTGTTTGATGACCTTTCTCCATCTCTCTGGTAGCTGCATAATCCCGCGCTCATAGAAGCTTTAAGATTTCAGGCTAAAGAACTGATCCAGGAGATTTTTTAAGTCTTCCAAGGAAGAAAAGTTTTACCATCTAAGCTATTTTGAAGCGATCTAAATAAATTATTGTCGGAGGGCGCAAGGTTGTGAGAGTACGGTGGATGGACCAAATCATCCCAGTTTAATTGTAAAAGTTTGTGTCGGGTGGCCAAAGGCACGTGTGGTCTAGCATTGTCTTGATGGAACGCAATACCCTTTCTGTTGGCTTATTCAGGCTGCTTCTGATCAATTGCTCGCTTTAATTCACTTAGTTGTGAACAGTATTTCTCCGAATGAATGGTCTGGTTTTCAAGTAACAGCTCATAATAAACTATTCCCTTTCAGTCTTCTTCAGATGTAAACTGGCTTTGGCGCTGGTTGAAAGGGCATCTCCGCGCTTAGACATTATTATACACAATCCATTTTTCATCACCTGTAACCATCCGCTTTAAAAATGGGTTGATTTCATAACCGCAAGCATGAATTCGATCTATCAAATTTTTCTCCGTTAACTCGTGCGGCACTATACATCGGCCTTGCTAACAATTCCAAGTTGACGTAATCGCTTTGACACTGTTGATTCCAAGAATTTATCCGATCTCTCGAGTTTTTCTATGCCGATCACTTTCAATTAGTGCCAATATTTCATCGCCATCAGCCTCAGCCGGACGTTCAGAATGTGGTGCATCGCTAAGATTAAAATTGTTTTCACAAAACTTTCTGAACCACTTACAACACATGGGATCGTGGGACCTTATTTTGCATCTGCGAAGTATTCTTACCTTTCTGGAAATAAAAAAGCATATGTCGAAAATGCTCCTTATTTTCTGCCATTTTTACCATTTTAGCCATTCATGCTTAAGAAAATGTAAAAAAAACACATTTTTTTTCTGAGTACTTGCTAAAATTCCTTCTGTCAAACAACATCAAAACTTTACATGTGTGAAGTTAATAACACTTCGGTTGTACGATACAACGCTATCTAGCATCAAAAACGGGATGAACTTTTGTACCAACCCAATACATATATTTTTCATTTTTTGAAGTGTAAATGATAATGTGTGTGTTTATTTTGAGTGAATTTGTTCAAAAGGGTTTATACTGGCATACAATATTTTTTTGATAGAAAATAGGCGATGGAGAATTTTAAATATTGGCCATGGGGCGACATATTTCTTAAGGGCAGCCATGGCAATACATTTTATAGTTATGTATTTTATTGAGCTATCAGCCAACTTCAAAACTCTTGACGGAAATGACACAACCTGATATTTTAAACATGTCCTGTCTCCAATCCAACAAAGTGTTACTCATATTGTAAATAAAAGAAATCTTAAGTCTACATGAATATTGTTATAAAATTTTAATAAAATAAGAAAGTTTTACTTGATTCCCTCAGTTATATATCACGTGTTGTTTGTTGCATTGTAGTAATTGTACTATTTCTTTTTCGGCATGACCTCAATGTTGAGGAATGGGACCCCACGTATTGTTGAGCATATTCATATGGTTTTCTTGGGAAAATAGTCGAGTGGTTTCCCATTGCAGTAATTTTTCTTGTAAATATATCATATGAAGATAGTTTCAAAATGTGGGGGAAGAAAGTTTACCCATAATTTTCCATACATTCCGCTGAATAATTTTGTGGCTATGTTCTACACCATTTAAATTGCAGTGCAACTCATAACATGTGCTACAGCACCACGGGGAATATTTCCCGAACCATGGGCTAATATTTAAATTAATCTTTCGATAGTGGAAGGAGGAAGAGCTGTGAATGAGCGAGATGTGAGTTGTGCCAGACTCTACGATACTTCTTGGTGCTTAGTGCTGCGTCATGGTGGTGAGTGTCCAGCGGAAGTGTTGGCTCTTCCTGTGGACTCTGCTGGACATTCTCATCGAGTTCATGTCTTTAGGACAGGACTTGTGGGTAGATTTGCCATCAATGTTGTAGATAATCTGGTTGTTGTACATCATCAGGTGAGTTCAAATATATTTTGATAATTTGCATACATCATTAACAGTATCATACACAACATGAGTTGAGTGTGACTATTAAATGGTAGCAGTTTTATCTGTATCATATGTTTTAGTCTAACTGCTAAACCGAGTAAGACTGATCTGAGATTGTGCATTGACGGGTCTAAAATATCACCTCAAATTGGTAATCACACATCAATTTGATAAAATTAGGGCTTTTAAAAATCACCCGCACATTTCTATTGTCTTATCTACATACTATATGTATCGGACGTATGCGTCACTTAAAATATGATTTATATACTAGGTTAGTCAAAAAGTTTTGAAAGCGACATCTATGGAGCAGTATAAAAACCAAAATTTCTACGCCATTTTAATATTTCATCTTTTATAAGAACGTACTTAAAATTTCATTTCGATCTGTCAATTCATTCTTTGTTTACAAGCCATTTGAAGTTGACGTGTCAGTGTATTTTTTAACAATGGAAAAATCCGAATATCGTGCAGTGATTAAATTCTTTGTTTTGGAAGGTTTATCGGCTACTGAGATCCATGCAAAGATGGTGAAGGTATTAAAGGAGTCTTCTCCTTCATTTACAACCGTTCACCGATGGGTTTTGGAGTTTAAGCGTGGCCGTACAAGCGTTGAAGACGATCCACGCTCTAGACGTCCAAAAAGTGCATCAACACCAGAAATCATAGCGAAAATACAGGATATGGTTTTGGAAGATCATCGATCGACTGTGGATGTGATAGCTGACACCATAGGCATCTCACATGGAACAACATGGCATATTTTGGCTGAAGTTTTGGGTTTCAAAAAACTGTGTGCACAATGGGTGCCGCATTTGCTAACAATGCAACAAAAACACATTCGAATGCGACTTTCTGAGCAACATTTGGAGCAATTTCGAAAGGATAAAAAGGATTTTCTGCGTCGATTCATCACTATGGATGAGACTTGGGTCTACCACCATGATCCTGAATCAAAACAAGAGGCTAAGGAGTGGTGTGAACCAGGCACTTTGGCTCCGAAGCGAGTTCGTGTCCAGAAATCGGCCAAGAAGGTGTTAGCGTCAGTTTTTTGGGATGCAAAAGGAATTTTATTGATAGATTATCTCCAAACTGGTAAGACAATCAACTTTGATTATTATTGTGACCTTTTGGACCAGTTGGATGAAAAAATTTGTGAAAAAAGACCCGGTTTGCAGAAGAAAAAAATCATTTTTCATCAAGACAATGCACCTGCTCACACAGCTCAAAAAACCATCGCGAAAATCAGTGAATTGGGGTACGAATTGTTGCAGCATCCACCCTATTCGCCAGATTTAGCTCCCTCTGACTTCTGGCTGTTCTCACACCTCAAAAAATTCCTTCGTGGAAAGCATTTTTCATCAAACGAAGAGGTTATAGCCGTCGTAGAGGAGTATTTTGCAGGCCTTCCAGAAAGTCACTTCCGTGATGGGACAACAAAGTTGGAAGATCGTTGGACCAAGTGTATTGATCTTATGGGAGACTATACTGAGCAATAAAGTGATTTCCCCCCAAAAAAAATGTATTTTCATTTCCGCTTTCAAAACTTTTTGACTAACCTAGTATATAGTGAAACCCCGTTTTTACGTGCCCGGAATTCACGTTTTCCCGCTATTTGCGTAAATTTTTTACAATCCCGTTTTATTTTAGTACATTTAGTACCCGCTTTTACGTTTTTATTTCGCGCAATTTACATTTGAAATATTTAAAATGCAAATCAATTTATAAACATATTTAATTAAATGCGCAACTATTTAAAATATTTGAAATGAATATTAGGAAGCAGAAATATGTTGTTTCTATTTATAGACACGTGTGCTCCTGCACCTGCAGCGCTCATGGCCAAGGTTACACGAGTCGTGTAATACGATGCAATTGATGGGAAATTTAGCTAATCAGAGGCAGGCAGACTGTATAGGCAGGTCAATCTGTGCTTGTATTTTAAACGTGTCGGTCGTGTACATACAATTTCAATAGTCAATTGTCGCGTATTTCGTGTGTCAATTTACATTTTTTTCATTACTTTTAATTTTTCGTTGAATTCCTTCAAATAATGTATCAGCAAAGAAAAACATTATCGATTGAAGAGAAAAGGAAAATTCTCGAAAAAGTTAATAAACACGTTGGTTCACGTGTTTCGCTCACGCGTGATTTGGGGATACCCATTAGAACTTTGGCTACGATAATAAAAGATCGCGAATCGATTGAAAAAAGTGCGATGCAATGTGGTCCCATGGCGAAAAAACGCGTATATGGTACATACGACATTCAAAATACGATGATATAGTGGACAGTCACATCCACGAAAACTTATCCGGTGAAGAAGAGGTAAACTTAATCCATCCAATTCCAACAAAAGAAGATGCTATGAGGCATATTGAGTGCCTTAAAAGCTACTTTACTAGCATTGAAAACGTACAAGATGAAACTTTCTTATCGATTTATAAGATCGAAAGAGCTGTAAACCAGCACAAAAGTATGTACCAAACCGATTTGCGTGATTATCTAAATAAAAAATAATTTTAAATTTTTTTTTCTAACCCCGAATCTATGTTTTCCCTCTAATTACGTTTTTTTTATCAGTCCCTTCATAAACGTAAAAACGGGATTTCACTGTATATATTTCTTTTTTGATATTTAAATGTATAATTTCTTGTTTGATGTACTTGCTGTGTACCGAACGTAATGAAATGTTCCTTATGCGTGGCCTCCGCGAGAGCCAGTATCAAAAGTTGGCCGGCGCATGCATGAAAAAACATGCCATGATGGTATGCACGGGCGAAAATTGGGGCTTATGATGAGCGATTGGCTGCACATAAGGAGCGTAAAACATTAAAAAACGTATTCTCAGTTTCACTACAGTCTACTGTGTTTTACTTACGACCAACTCCTACTTGCTAAAGAGGAATCTTTTCACTCTGCTACTTTTCACCGGAAGAGCATAAAGTGAGCCGAAATCTCTGATTATTTAGCGGCAGCCATCCACCTATCCTACAGTCTTTGTACGGTGCTGTTCACTATATAAACCATAGGTTCCCAACGTGGGCGATAACGCCCCCTTTTGGGCGTTTGAGACTTTCAGGGGGGCAGTAGAAGACCCAGAGAAAATTAGGGGGCGTTGAGATGACATGGAGGGGCGTGGGCAGATTAAAAAAATATAGTCGAAAAAAGACAAAAAAAAACCACGCTAATCACGTACTAACTAAAGTAAACTTTAATATTGGTTAATTTTTGTTATTGTATGTATTTTAATCATTTTTATCACGTGTGCGAAAATTTACATATTTCGGTAGTTCGGGAAGTGGATGAACTGATATTAACAAACTCCTTAAAATGCATCAAATTCAACCTTCTCATTGGATAAGTTATAAATTCAATGTCTTTTGAATGTTAATAAAAATACTTTTCAATATAATGAAGTATGCTTGTGTTTTAATTGCTCTCATTGAAACAGTCTTCTTTAAACTCAGAAATAGGCTAGGGCCATACCATACCATATCCTGTCTTACGACTATAGTATATAATATTACACGTTTAAATATAATCGTGGCAATAGCTGTTTCAGATTCGCAAGTAAAAAAAATTGGGGGGCTTTAGAAAACAAAATATTCTCAAAGTGGGCGGTGGGCAAAATAAGGTTAAGAATCTATGATATAAACCTTATTAACCCTGAGAGCGCTACGAGAAAAAAATATAATTGTCTATCTAGTGCTGAGATATATTTACGATTCGGACGTTTGTGATAAATATTTATTTTAAACAACAAAAAAACAAAAAAAATATATTTTTACACCATAAATATATTTTAGAATATGTACCCTTGTATTCTAAATGAATGATATTCATTTAGAATACAAGGGTAGAACAAATTTCTTCCACTGCTATAGCAGTGCGCCGATCTCTCAGGGTTAAGATGGTATAAATTTTTCTCATTTAATGAAAAAGGTTTATAAAATAGCATAATTTTCAATAAGGATAATAGAAATGGTTTTATTTGCAGTAAGAATAATAATGATGGTATAATGAGAGAAAGATATTGCCTTTTTCAAATAAAATTGCTTTTACATTGTATTTTATATAATTCACATATAATTTTTCTATCTCTTGGTTTTTCTCTATTCTTATTGCTCCAAGTTTCACAGTTTCCATAAAATATTGAAGTCATTTATCAGTTGTACTCAAGCTACATAGATATACTTGTTTATACTGGTACCCAATTTCTAAAAGTATAATAAGTATAAATATTATTTTTCATTGATGTAAATAATACTTTATAATTTTTACATGATTCTTTTTTAGGCTAGTAAAACCTCCATGCTGTTTGATATAATGGAAGAAGGCATCCAGGAAGGGGGCACAATAGTCCATGTACCAATAGCTCCAGCTAAATCACTCAAACCTGTTACTCTTCCTGATCTACCATGTCCAATGTGTATCCTTTTGTAGATATATATATTTATACAGAAAATATTCTTATACCATAACACATCGATCAATAAGTCCCGGGACTAACCAACAGATGGCGCCTCTAATAACAAGTCCATACCATTCTCAGTTAGTACCAACCTTTAGAAGTTATGTGTCAAACTTTCATGACATTCCGACATTGTGTCATTGAGTTACAGTGGTTTTAGTGACGCTACTTTTGCTATTTTCAAAACAATAGAAAAAATAGAATTTCGTGTGTTGATAAAACATTGCTTTTTAATGGGAAAAAATACCATTCAAATTGTAGGATACCTACCTAAATAAATATTTAATTGTCAAAATAAATAAGTGAATTGTTAAACATAATTAAATTAAATTAATTATTGTCTGCCTGTCTAGCCATCTCCGAATACAAATAAAATATCTACCCGCCAATGCACGCGCTAGAGTAAGACAGAATATGTATCGCGAACTGGTTCACTCATTTGTATAAATTACCCGCGCGCCGAGAAATATAGATTATTATTGTTCATTCAACTGTCAAGACTTGTTATTGATTGCCCGCTGTCCACTTTCGCTTTCATCCGCATTCTTGAGTATTTATATTTAAATAAATACACAATCAAAATCATCACGACTTATCAAGATAAGCAACTCGCTACATTGATGACCCTGAACGAAAAGGAACGCAGAATCGACTAAAACGAATACAGCGATGTCGATATCAAAATCATCAGCACGTCCTAATAGGACATATGCTACATTGATAACGACCATCGCTACAAAATCAATAGCGAATATTACATAGCGTAATTGGAGCGTTTAAAGGCAGAAATTGCAAAAAAACGGCCCCATATGAATAAGAAAAAAGTTCTCTTTCATCAGGACAATGCACCGTGTCACAAGTCGATGGTAACGATGGCCAAATTGCATGAGTTGAACTTCGAATTGCTTCCGCACCCACCGTATTCTCCAGATTTGCCCCCCAGCGACTATTGTCTGTTCGCAGACATCAAAAAGATGCTCCAGGGAAAGAGATTTGGTTCCAATGAAGAAGTGAAAAAAAAAACCAAAGATAAATTCTACACGGCTGGCATAGAAAAGTTAGGAAAGCGTTGGAATGAATGTATCGCTCTTGAAGGAGACTATGTTGATGAATAAAGAATTTTGGTAAACAAATGTTGTTTTAGTACTTAGTCCCGGGACTTATTGATCGATGTGTTATAATGACAATTACTCAATTACCCCTCGTGCTTTGCGAGTAATGCGTTTACATTACATGCATTAATACCGGAAACGCTACGATCACAGTGAGAGATGTAGTGCGACTGATCATGTGGGTGACTTGAGATGAATCTATGGGTTTTTTATAGACCTGCCTTCATCCTTAATGACACTGATTTGGCGCAAGATTTAAAAAAAATGCGAGAGGTCAACCGTGGTTAAGGAGGGACTACTGTATTGTTTAATTAAAAATTTAACTCAGTATTTTCAAGTTTATAATTCAAGTTATATAGATATTCATTATTTTACAGTAAAACATTAAAATTATATTCATGCAGAAAACAAATTGAATGATCAAGGTTTGTGATTATTATACGAGGGTCATCCAGAAACTAAGGTTGCAAGGGCTCCTGAGGCCGGGGGAATTTTTTTGTTTTAAAGTTGGTGCACCTGGCGTGTAGAGGGGATCCTAACGGTCAGTTTGTTTGGTCCCGCGTGTTTGTCGGCCATTTTGTTCAGTCACAGTAATTTCTTCCCATGGAGAGGTCATCGTGCGCTCCCGCCAACTCTCGTCCGTGCGAGGCCCGCGCGGTCATCAGTTTTTTGACTTTGCAGAACAATACCGCCACGAATATCCATCGGAAGCTCGTGGAAGTTTATTGTAGTGATGTGATGAGTCGACAACGTGTCACGAAGTGGGTTAGGTTGTTCAGAGAAGGCCGTACTGATATTCACGACGAGGCAAGGCAGGGATTTCTGACGAATTTATGCAAAAAATTCAAGAACAAGTGCGAAATGACCGCTGTGTGACGCTTGACGACCTTCATGAAGAATTTCCTGACATTTTTCGAATTCTCTTTGGTAATTTGTGTCGGAAAAACTTGGTTACAAGAAGTTGTGTGCGAGATGGATACCCAGAATGCTCACACCGGAGCACCGTCAAAATCGCGTGACCGCCGCGTGTGAATTTTTGGACCGTTTTGCACAGAAGGGAGAACCTTATCTGGACTCTATCGTGACGGGGAATGAGACGTGGGTGTGTCACTACACCCCAACAATTTTCCAACGATCAGGAGGTCGAGGAAGCTGTGAAGAAGTGGCTGAAAGAGCTGGCGGTGGAAGTCTATGACACCGGCATACAAAAGCTGGTGCCCCGACTACAGAAATATCTCGATCTCGACGGTGATTATGTTGAAAAATAGTTATAATATATTTGTGAAGTATCCTGTGAATTTCAATTAAATACAAGCATTTTTCGATCATATATAAATGTTGTAACCTTACTTTCTGGATGACCCTCGTAGTTAAATTATTTTATATAATATTTGTTTTAAAGTAATATCCAATTTCTTGCTTATCTCTATTCACACTCGTTAAATTACAGATTGATAACCCAAGTTCAAAATATTTATCTCGTATTACAGTTATTGGTTATTTCATACTTTGTTATGATCAAGGTACTACACATATTTTAATTTAAAATTATCTTCTTATGTGAAAAAAATCATTCAGGTAAAAAAAACCTGAGAAAAGGTAGATAGATACTGATTTAGTTCTGTGAGAAAAACTAAATAGTTTTATCAAATACATTTTCCGAGTTACCTGCTAGACAACTGTATACCTGGAAATCTCCACAGGACAGTAAACAGAATATAATAAAAAAAACAGAATGATCCACGATTCAAAAGAGTAAAGAATATTAGTAATATGAATGAACTTGCAGAATGAATATGCAAAAAACTAAATTATTATCGGTATCACGAAACCTTACATCATTTTCAAATATAGTAATTTATTGGGAATATACATGTTAATCAATATAAATATTTGTTAAGGCGGATTTGTGTTCACAAAATCTCTTTACAAAAGATCTTCCTGTCTTTCCTATATAGAAATTATCACAGTCAGCACATAAAAGTTTATACACACCACTGTTCTAAGTATTCCATTTTTGCTTTTCCCATTAAATAAGAGTTTCCGGAGATTAAAATTAGAGTAAAAAGCTGGCTTTATGTGTCTTGGATTTTTTTTCGGTTATTTCGTATATGTTTTTTATAAATAGGACTTTGCTCCATTACTCGTGAACACCTTAACAAATCCTTTAACTTATTCTGAAATGGCTAATCATTGTCACCGTGAAAACCACATATTTTCTATCGATGATGCTAAATTTTTACATATCAGTAATAACGGAAATAAATTGGACAGATTAGAGGCCCTAGAAATTTCAAAATCAGTGCATCGAGGTGAACATCTGGCAAACACATATGTCCCAAGAATCTCTCCGCTGCTCGCTGAGATTGTCTCATCACTGCCTCTACCCGAATGTTTACCGTTAGAAGCGTGTATCTCGGTACCAGTTCGAACAGAATTCAGTGCTGTTTGTGCTCCCTGATGATGAGGGGAAAAGTGGAATAAACAGTGTTTCTTCTTCTTCTTCTAAGTGCCCTGTCGGGTCCCCTCAACGTTGGCGATCACTTCGGTGAATCCGTCTCGGTCCTGAGCCGCCCGGAACAGCTCCTCTACACTCCGGATGCCGGTCCACTCCCTCACATTCCGCAGCCAGGACATCTGTCTTCTTCCGGGCCCCCGGTGTCCCTCGATTTTCCCCTTCAATATAAGCTGGAGCAAGTGGTACTTCTCTCCACGCAGCACGTGACCCAGATATGAAATCTTTCTAACTTTTATAGTGGACAACAACTCCCTGTCAGCTCTAGCTCGCCTCAGGACTTCGGTATTTGTCACCATGTCTGTCCAGGGAATTTTGAGCATTCGACGATGCAACCACATTTCAAATGCTTCCAGTCTGTTCATTGCCTGGACTTTCAAGGTCCATGTTTCACAACTGTACAATAAAACAGACCACACATAGCATCTAATCATCCTCTGACGGAGTTTCAAATTTAAGTTGTCATCACAGAAGAGCGACTTCATTTTATTAAATGCAGTTCTTGCTGCCTCAATTCTGCACCTAATTTCCACATCCGGGTCGAGAGACTGCGCGAGTATGCTGCCGAGGTATCTGAATTTCTCCACCCTTTCGACGCTACGGCCGTTCAAACGCAACACTGACCCACTGCAATCCAACCGCCCGAATGTCATCCACTTGGTTTTACTGACATTTATTGTAAGACCCACTCTTTCACCGGACTCGTCAACAAGATTAAGAAGGTCCTGGAGATCATTGACACTTTCGGCTAGTAAAACGGTGTCATCCGCATATCTGATATTGTTTATCATAACGCCATTAATCTTCAAACCTTTATCGGTGCTGCTGAGGGATCTTTTAAAGACATGGTCAGAATATAAATTGAATAACAATGGAGACAGGATACAACCCTGTCTTACGCCTCGTTGGATAGCAATTGCATTCGAATTCTCGCATCCCTGTCTTATTTCGGCTGTCTGGAACCAGTAGAGGTTCTTAATAAAATTCAGATCTTTAGTATCAATGTTGCAATCGGCAAGCATTCTCATTAAGTCGCAATTGGCAAGCATTCTCATTAAGTCGCAATCGGCAAGCATTCTCATTAAACAGTGTTTGATAAAACAATATGAAAATAGTTGAAAATGCCAGAATTTTCAAAAAAATTTGAATGTGATACAAGTTATTAATCTATCTATTAAGTTTTTGCTTGTGTTGCGTAGCAAAAGGCGTACATCACAAGTGCAACAGATATATACTCTTAATGGTTATTATTAAAAATATTCAAGATTTTGGCTTCAACTTTGTGGAGCTTCATATTATTTTACTATTCCATTAATTACATTAATCCCTCCTACAAGTGTTTCCACCTCCTAACCCAAGACTCTCTTCAGGCGGAGGATATTCCGTCTGATAAGAACCTCGATGTAGGAAGGTGGAAACACGTTTAGCGGGGATTAATGTAATTAGTAGAATAATAAAGAAATTTATTGTTAAATATGCTGTTTTTTTTTCTTCGTAAATTGTTTATCCTTAATTATATAATATAACAGATTCGGGGAATTGGGTAGTATTTCAACCAGATATTGTGATTGATGCCCGCCTGGGTTGTTTGTGGAAAGTGGTGTTAAAACCCAGTGGTCTGCTTTGTTCCCCCCCAGAGAAGATAGTAAGTGTGCTTCTAAGAAGAACTGAAGGGAGACCTCCTATTTTTGATATTCTCAAGGATTTGACAGCTGATGGGGGAAAACATTTAGCACCACTTATGGAAATTTTCGATCAAATCAATGCTGTTTATAGGTAATTTATTATGATTATGTTTTGAGACTTGTTGTTCTTTGTATCAGTTGTATAAGGTTTTTTGGAGTATTGTACTGCGAGGTTTAGCTTATGATGCAGACGGTTTGAAAACGTTGAGATTTTTATCTTCAGGGCTCGTTCACAAATTTCTAAACTCCAATCTGTTTTCAATGCAACTAAAGGCAAGAAAAGGAAAGAATAGTGTAAAAGGGTGACCATGATTTTTTATTTATTATATTTTTTTTATTTTTATTATTACACATGACAAGAAATATACACAATTTGAGAAAAAAACAACAGGTAATTTGATTTGGACGTATAATTTTAATGGATCTGGGTTTGTTGCCTTTCATTTGTCGTATCCCCAGTAAACTAGGCTTTTGCCTGTATCTCACTGAGGATATTTAGCATGAAAAAATAAATCGATACTTCTTTCCGATTTTTGATAACACAAAAAAACCCCGTTGCACGCTCTCATCAACCTGACAAACAGTGACACTTAACTACAACTGGAAACATCTTGCGAAACTCAACTCCTCACACATTATCACTCCAGAAAGACCAAAAATATTCATCCCACAATATACCGCACACAATCATAAGAATAAAAATCAAAACAAATTCAAAACAAAAAAAAAAAAAGAAGAAAAAAAGAAAAACACACAGAAACACAAATACAAAAACATCCAAAATTAAAACAACAAGAAGTGACAGACCCACACTCACGAGCTCACATAAATCCTTTCTACTCGTCATTCATCCCGAAAGCCCTAGTACTCAAAATCCTGTCGCAATAACAACCACGCTCCGATCATTTAGTTTATTTATTTATTATTCAGATTATTTAGTTTATTTATTTATTATTCATATAAATATACAGAAGTGGATTTTTTTATTTAGAACAAATATTTGTTTATAGATACAGAAAAAGAAAGTTTGAAAGAAACAAGATTATTTTATTTATTTCTAACAAACCTTATATTTTATTTACAAATACACAATGGAAAATTTTAAAGAAATTGAAATGTTTACTTGTTTTTTTTTTAGAAACATATTGGTTAAGAAATACAGTATAGAAATTTTATTCAAACATAACAATACAACATAAAAATACAAAAAGAACTTAATTTATTATACATAAATAAATTTAGAAACGAAACAGTATCATTTTATTTCACAAATAAAATTATTCACAGTCTGAAGATGAATCACTATCACTCGCTTCACTTAAACTTATTATGAAATTGTGGTTTTCACTTATATGGTCAAACATGATTTCTCTTTCCCAATATTCAGACTCTATATGTTTCACATGGCTACATATTCTGCTCCACTCTTCAGAGTTTATCAAAGAAACTTTTTCTATTACTAATTGATCCACTATTCAATGTAAACTGTACATTTTTAGAACCAACATACCCTTCGATCATGGTGACACTATTTTTTTGACACGATGACACACTAATACTAGAAACTGACCAATCAGCACACAGGAGTTCACTAACACAATTACACACTCTGTGTATCTACGCTATAGTACAATACAGTGACAGATTCTTTGCTTACGCCGCGTGGACTCGGCTAGGTTGATATATGGTAGTCATAAATATTGCCATATTGTTCTTCTACTAAACAGTCTACACTGATTAAGTGTGGCGAACGGATTGATTTCAAACTTTCTCTCTTTGTAATTCAAGTCCCTTGATGGGATGTCTACATTGTATCTTTCATATCTATGTCTGAGGGATGTTAACATGTCTTTGAGGTTGATTTCTTTTTCATCTAATAAATTGGTTGTTCCAAATCAATCCAATACAGCGGGTTAATATGATAGAGCTTTTGCCGTTGCTGGTCCTGTGGAGTGAAATAATCTTCTTCCTAGGGTCAGAGATATGGGTGGCTTGTGCAGCTTTAGGAAGCACTTGAAGATAATCCTTATTCGAAGATCTTATCAAAATTTATGAGCGGATTCAAATCCTGAGTTAAAAAGCCCTTGATGAGAGTTTGCTCTCTAAATGGCGATATATATAAATTGTCTTTTTATTATTGTTTGTTGCTATCTTCGCCTTTGCTCAGCTTCGCAAATGGCGAAGTTGACTACAAACAAACCCTGATGGTAAAAACTGCAATGTTTTCTAAATGTCGGTATCGTAAGCCAAACCACGCGGTATAACACTCTGAAAGATTTTATACAACTATTATTGTATCGGACGTATGCGTCAGCATAAAATATAATTGATTTCTTGTATATATTCATGTGAGTTGTAATGTATGTAAATGCTGGGAGAAGTCGAGGCGACTGTACCGAATATGTGCATCGCCTTAAACATAAGACGTTTGACATGTATAAATTCCTGTTAAGATTTTGATGTATAATATTTGTATGTGTTTTGTTTGGTATTAATATGTAAATTTCTTGGTTAACAATTTACATATTAATATGTAAATTTCTTGGTTACCAATTTACATATTAATATGTAAATTTCTTGGATCCAAACAAACATAAAATTGTCATACAAAATACGATATTTTGGTATTTTGTATGACAATTTTATGTTTGTTTGGGTCCGTGCAGTGTCACGATCGTAACGGAAATGTGACTTAAGCACGGCCACCGCTAGAGTATATCGCAGGCCGGCCGACCTTTGCACGCGCATCACTGGCGGAAAAATGTGTCATTTCGCGGAGTGCGAGTGCATGCAGAGGCGAAAACAGACGCTTGCGATGAGCGATTGGCCGCACATAAGAAGCGTAAAATGCCAAAATAAATATTCTCAGTTCACTCTTCCTACCGACTTATGCTTGAAACCAGCTACAACTTCGAAAAGAGGAATCTCTACCCTGCAAACTTTCACCACTCTCTACGCCTTTGGAATTGACCGTATCGAATTCTCGGAATTTCGAGCAGCAAATATTGTTTACAGTTCTTTGTACCAGTGGCGTACAATCATGATTGTCTTAATCAGGTACTATGATTTTGTACATTTTATTTTAACTATTGAAATTTTACAGAAAATGGGCAGAACAAGAATTAGCCAAACAAACTGGACAGTCTTCTAGCCAATTTAATGATAGCAATGCTAAGCAGCCACCAATCCAACAAATTCATAGGGTCGTGATATCGCAACAAGATATTTATACCAATGTTCTTCAACATCATACAGATTCTCAACATATTGTTCAAGTAAGATATTTATACCAATGTTCTTCAACATCATACAGATTCTCAACATATTGTTCAAGTAAGATATTTATACCAATGTTCTTCAACATCATACAGATTCTCAACATATTGTTCAAGTAAGATATTTATACCAATGTTCTTCAACATCATACAGATTCTCAACATATTGTTCAAGTAAGACATATTGTTCAAGTACCAATGTTCTTCAACATCATACAGATTCTCAACATATTGTTCAAGTAAGATATTTATACCAATGTTCTTCAACATCATACAGATTCTCAACATATTGTTCAAGTAAGATATTTATACCAATGTTCTTCAACATCATACAGATTCTCAACATATTGTTCAAGTAAGATATTTATACCAATGTTCTTCAACATCATACAGATTCTCAACATATTGTTCAAGTAAGATATTTATACCAATGTTCATCAACATCATACAGATTCTCAACATATTGTTCAAGTAAGATATTTATACCAATGTTCTTCAACATCATACAGATTCTCAACATATTGTTCAAGTAAGATATTTATACCAATGTTCTTCAACATCATACAGATTCTCAACATATTGTTCAAGTAAGATATTTATACCAATGTTCTTCAACATCATACAGATTCTCAACATATTGTTCAAGTAAGATATTTATACCAATGTTCTTCAACATCATACAGATTCTCAACATATTGTTCAAGTAAGATATTTATACCAATGTTCTTCAACATCATACAGATTCTCAACATATTGTTCAAGTAAGATATTTATACCAATGTTCTTCAACATCATACAGATTCTCAACATATTGTTCAAGTAAGACATATTGTTCAAGTACCAATGTTCTTCAACATCATACAGATTCTCAACATATTGTTCAAGTAAGATATTTATACCAATGTTCTTCAACATCATACAGATTCTCAACATATTGTTCAAGTAAGATATTTATACCAATGTTCTTCAACATCATACAGATTCTTAACATATTGTTCAAGTAAGATATTTATACCAATGTTCTTCAACATCATACAGATTCTCAACATATTGTTCAAGTAAGATATTTATACCAATGTTCTTCAACATCATACAGATTCTCAACATATTGTTCAAGTAAGATATTTATACCAATGTTCTTCAACATCATACAGATTCTCAACATATTGTTCAAGTAAGTAAAACATCATGCAAAATTATACCCGACTGGTTTCCATTTTATTTTTCATAAAGTTCAGGGTGTTAAAGGTTTTTGCCTGTGAGGTGAAGCTCTTCACTAAATGGTACTATAGATATTGTCACTTATATTTTTATTTTATCAAATAATCATTCAAACTTTTAACATTGCAGGTGGTGTTGAACTATTTGTGTTCCTTAGCAAAGAACTCTATATCACCTCAACACGCCCTGACAGAAATGTTAGTCCGCGCTTTAGTTAGAGCTCAACGTTTCTCCGATCTGCATCAGTTGTTACAGTATGGAGCCATTGGAGATTCGAAACCTCTCGCCTGCTTGCTCTTATCTCTGGCCAACCTGCATCCTGCAGCGCACCAGTTGGCTCTAGATATGCTTCACCGACTCCATGCTCATGAGGTAAATTTAAGTTTTATTGTGATTGTCAGATCATTGGATACACTATCCAAACTATAAAATTAATGCAAATGGAAGAATGTTTTGTAATATTCCTGCAATATTGAGACATGATAACATATTTAATGGTAATATAAATTTAAAAAATACATATTATTTTTCATGGGAATCCACGCACAGGAATATGAAGAAAAAAACACTAATTGTCACTTATTTGATTTTGGCATGGTCACTTTTTATACAGATTAAGTTGTTTATATTTGCATGCATAATATAAATATGATGATGTCACTGGTTTTTATTTGGTTGTGCATTTGTGTAATCCAGAAAATGTATTGCCATGCGGCAATCTCTTTCAACCAATCAGAAAGTCTTTTTTACCAGAGTGAAGTCTTTTTTCAAATAATTTGGTACCAATGGGAATCGGATACACAACTCCCGGGTTGGAAGATAGACATCTTACAAACTAAGCGTTCATTATACGAGGCGTATCCAGAAAGTAAGTGTACTGAGGCTCTCACGACCGGATGGATTTTATTTTCGACATGTTGGCTACACTTCCGTGTAGCCTGACCCTTCCCCTCCGCAACGAGACCGGTTCGAGGTCAGTACGTTGAGAAGTGTCGACGCGACAACACGTTTCGTGAAAGATGTCAATCCAATCTCCCGCCAAGTGCGAAATACGCGGCGTCATCCGTTATCTCGTTTGGAAGGGAAAACCTCCGGTTGAGGTTTATAATGAGGTGAAAACTGCATATGGTGATAAAGCTATGAATCGTACGAGTGTGTACAAGTGGTGTCGCGAGTTTAAAAACGGTCGTACGTCTGTGCTTGATGATCAGAGGAGCGGAAGACCTTCAATTGTGACTGACGAAATTGTGGAAAAAATCGAAAATGCGCTCCGTGACGATCGCAGATTGACTGTGGATGAACTTTCTGCGATGTTTCCGCAAATCTCCAGATCTCTACTACACGAAACCATCACAGAAACCCTCGGATATCGGAAACTGTCCGCGAGGTGGGTCCCAAAACAGCTGACAGACCAACACAAGTTGAATCGAGTGGAGGCCGGGCAAGAGTTTTTGAGGCGCTGCAAACTCCATGGAGATGAATTTCTCCGCTCCATCGTTACTGGAGATGAAACTTGGATTGCAAACTACACGCCTGAAACCAAAAGGCAGTCTCAACAGTGGCGTCACACCTCTTCACCCTCCGCCAAAAAGTTCAAAACCACAATTTCAGCCAAGAAAATCATGGCATCCGTGTTTTGGGACTGTCAAGGCATAGTTTTAATTGAATATATGCCTCAAGGGGAGACCATCAACTCTGCAAGATACTGTGAGACCCTAAAAAAATTGCGGAGGGCGATTCAAAACAAGAGGAGAGGCATGCTGACAAAGGGAGTCTGCCTGCTGCATGACAATGCCAGACCACACACGGCCAGCGCCACGAAGGAACTGCTCGCCTCTTTTAAATGGGATGTCCTGAACCGTCCCGCGCATTCCCCTGACCTAGCACCTTCAGATTACTATCTCTTTACCTCCCTAAAGCTGCACATGGGTGGAAAAAGGTTTTCAACCGACGAGGAGGTAAAGGAGAAGGTGGATGGAGGGGTTGACGGGAAACTACTTCGAGGAAGGCATCAAAAAGTTGATACCCCGCTTCACCACCTGCATTGAGAGGAATGGCGACTATGTCGAAAAATAGCTTACATATGTACTATGGTAACCACGTAATTTTTTTGTTTAACACTTGCCACCCTATGATGGATAATGAGTGACCAGGGCTTACATAATACAATAATTTTATAGCTAATAACAAAAAATAACCTAGCATATTTTGCATAATTTTAATTATGCAAAAAAACATACATTTTTCACTGGATGCTGAGCGTCCAGCACAATGGCTGGCGGAATTGTTTAGCACAGTAAAGCAAGTGTTAAATAAAAAAAATTGTAACCTACAAAAATTCAGTACACTTACTTTCTGGATATGCCTCGTACTATACTTTTTTGTGATTGTCTTGCCAATTTTATATAAATAATTTATTTTGATATTTTATAGGAAGCAGTAGAAGTGCTTCTAGGTGGCGGAGAAATAATAGCAGCAGTCGGTGTTGCCAAACAGTACAGCGGTGGTGTCCCTCAGATCCTATCTCAGCTGCAATCGGGTATATCAGGGGTCTGGAACACTCTGCCCGCAAGGAAACTATTGTTTGCCGCACAGAGTGACATCAATACCTTTGTATCCGTTTACCATGCATTGGAAAATAGAAACAGAATAACCAGAAATTCAAGCTGTTTCTTCAAAGGTGTGTTCAACTATTATTAGCGTTTATTTTTTTTTAACCCTTCCCTTACGGTGATAAAAATAATACGCGTGTTACGGTGTTGGGTAGTGAGTACGCAATAAAAAATTAGCGATTTTAAATCGGAAAAATAAGAACATTCATAGATAATCCCCTTAATTAATTATAATTGAAGTTAAAAATTATAATAATTGAGATTTATTTCCTGAAAACATTAAAAAACCATCTGAAAACATTAAAAAACGCTCACGGAACGGGCGTACGTCTAACCTATTTGCGAGCCTAGAGGCAACTAGTGGCGCGGAACATCAGTCACATACCCTGGCGCATACGCCTTTCCTGGCGACGTTGAGACAGTTCAGCTCCTCGCAATTCAGTCTAGTATGCAAAAGTGAGTTGCGAATATAGTGTCGCGCTTCCCGCATACTATTCACCTATCGTCAAGACGAGGCGTTCGCCGCGTTTAAATGCGAATTTGTTTTCGATCTTTACAAAACACCTCGATGTAGTCGATAAATTCTGATTATTATTAATATTATTTTTTAAATCAATGCGTAAATATATTATGGAGGAATACCTAAAATCTTAACCTTGTATTTATTATATTTATAGAGATATTGATGGTTATTAGAAGCAATGTGTAGAAGATACCCAACACAGGGAAGGAAAGGTTAACAATTCTTGTGTTATACTTAAGAAAGTGTAGCACGGTTCCTGTGACAGTTCACAAATTTGCCCCAATACAACCTTGTAACGACGTTCAGTAATTTTAATTGTTTTATCAACTTTTATATACGCCTCAATTCTGTAGGAACCACGGTCGTCACTAAATATTGTCAACACATACGGTCAACGACCGACGAAACGACCTTTGGATACCTCGGCGAATTATAGTAGGCGGTCCAAAGGTCGCATGCCTGACATGAGGCCGGCCGGACATCGCGCCGCATTCCATAGAAGAAAGAGAACGCATCACGCTGTCTCGCCGGTTCCGTATATATAATAGATTGTTTACCTACAATACTATTTACGATATCTACAATACTGCAATTGACCATTTCTGCACGCACAGAAGCGAGATAAAAATATATCGCGGGCGCACTCCCGCGCCCATTCTGAAATGTTATAAATACCTACATACTGATAAATAAAATATTCATTCACTCTCTCCTTCCGCATTGCGATTTAACGTATTTTATTTATTTACCAACAACTACTATCATCATCTCTTCAGTAAGAAGCATTCCGCTAAAATTCTAATAAATAGCAAGTTGTTTAGTTAGATAAAAGAAAGAGTAACTAGTGTTGGGTTTTTCTGATGAATTTCATTAGTAAATACTAAAAAGAACAGTTTGACTATACTAAAGAAAATGTAGCATGGTCCCTATGACGTATCACAAATTTGCCCCAATACAACCTTGTAACGATGTTCAGTAATTTTAATTATTTTATCAACTTTAATATAAGCCTCAATTCTAATAAATAGCAAGTTATTTAGGTAAATACATTACATAAAACTAACAATAATAACAAATTAATACATCTTGTTACAAATTAGCAAAAATGTGGCAGTTTGTTAAAATCAAATAATATTTGGTGACGTTTGTCAAAAGTCACTACGTTAGTCTGCATTGGCTAGGGATGGGGTATTCGATAATTGGATTTTCGATTTTTTTATACCTAAAATTAAATGTTCGTAATTAGTATTAATTCTTAGTGGATCTTGGCCTATTTAAAGATAGATACAAATCATACAATACATAAGAAAGTCAGTATAATGATAATTAGGAATTAAAACGTCAGTTTAGAGAAAAAATATTTTTCGATTTATAAAAAAACTATTCAATTTGTAAAAACAAACTATTTTACCCCATCCCTTTGAGACATGACGTTTCAAACGTCACAGGAACCATCCTACATTTTCCCAAGTATAGTTGTCATATGATCCTGTTGTATGATAATTTAAATTGACATTCCCAAGTTTTTACTTTCATAAAAATGGAGATATTTTTATATTATTGATGAGATATTTTAATATTATTGTGATATTATCTGGGTAGTATGTTTACGTATAATGGGCAAGTTGTATTGAATGAAGGATAGCGACAGAGAATAAGGTAAATGGAGCACTTAATGTAATATACAACAACCACGCTATGTCAAAAGTAGCAAAAATGACAATGCATGGCAATAATGTGTTTGCCCATCCTCCTTAATGCATAGAAGTGAAGTTGCTGTAGTGATGCCTGTACTAAGAAAAAATTGTCGAGTGTCAATTTATGAAAGAAGATAGAATGTAGACATCCGCAGCATAGTATATTGTGCATGATGAGATGTACAAATTTAAAGGAGGTGGAAGTTGTTTGCTTGGATATAACAGTATAGAGATCTGATCTCTCTGCTTACCTTGCAAGGAACGCCAACCCCTCCGTCCACTTCTCCACCTCCTCCTTTACCTCCTCGTCGGTTAAAAACCTATTTCCACCCATGTGCAGCTTCAGGGAGGTAAAGAGATAGTAATCTGAAGGTGCTAGGTCAGGGGAATGCGCGGGATGGTTCAGGACATCCCATTTAAACGAGGCGAGCAGTTCCGTCTGGCATTGTCGTGCAGAAGGCAGACTCCCTTTGTCAGCATGCCTCTCCTCTTGTTCTGAATCGCCTTCCGCAATTTTTTTAGGGTCTCACAGTATCTTGCAGAGTTGATGGTCTCCCCTTGAGGCATATATTCAATTAAAATTATGCCTTGACAGTCCCAAAACACGGATGCCATGATTTTCTTGGCTGAAATTGTGGTTTTGAACTTTTTGGCGGAGGGTGAAGAGGTGTGACGCCACTGTTCAGACTGCCTTTTGGTTTCAGGCGTGTAGTGTGCAACCCAAGTTTCATCTCCAGTATCGATGGAGCGGAGAAATTCATCTCCATGGAATTTGCAGCGCCTCAAAAACTCTTGCCCGGCCTCCACTCGATTCAACTTGGCGGGAGATTGGGTTGACATTTTTCACGAAACGTGTTGTCGCGTCGACACTTCTCAACATACTGACATCGAACCGGTCTCGTTGCGGAGGGGAAGGGTCAGGCTACACGGAAGTGTAGCCAACATGTCGAAAATAAAATCCATCCGGTTGTGAGAGCCTCAGTACACTTAATTTCTGGATACGCCTCGTAGTATGAAAATACACATATATTGAAAAGCAATGGAAAAGGAAATACATTTAAGAGAGAAACTTTCAAAAGGTCTGATAGTTTCTCTCTTTAATGTAAAGGTATTCCAATAAGAGTGCCGTAATTTTTAATTCCTTTAGCTTAAAATGGTCTGCTGGTTTGAGTTCTTGGGTCAGTTGGATTTTGCAGGCATGCAGATCCAGATCTTTCGCGAAAATTCGCTGTAAGGTGCTTCTTGAGTCTAATTCTTGTGAACGATGATGAGTTGATGTCTCTGGGGTTTCGATAACACTTTCTCTCACTGCGGCTATTTTTTCGAGTTAACGCCCGCTACAAGGACGCATGGGTGACTTGAAATTCCACAAATTGTTTCAGCAAAACTTTCTCCATTTTTATAATGAGTGTTAACAATAATAACACGTTGTTCTTTCATGTAGCATTCCATATTTACTAATCGCAAGATTCACAGATGGCACATGACATTTTTAGAGCTGTCAACCTTTAAAAAAATGGCGCGGAATTTAAATCTGGCACTCTTATTGGGACACCCTACATTTCCTCATCTCATGACATTCCCCGTCGAGATCCACCCCCACCAATAGAGGGGGAGCCCGGCTGCGCAGTTATTAGGTGCTTTTCAGCCCTAGACTTTTTGCTACTCTAAAATTTTGTGGCTCATAGATCCGGGTATGATTTAGAAATTGCAACCTAGCGTGTTTATTGCCATTTTAACTTTTTACAACCAATCAGAAAAATATTTAAAGGCCTTATGTGAAAACTCCTATTTTTGCATATCAAGAATTAAAATTGCAGATAAGACATTTAAGTAACTAGGCTACAGAGATTTGCAAGTGTTTCTTTGAGTTAGCAATACTAAATTTATGTTAGTTATGCACGTTGATGATTCATTGTGCTACACGCAGCAACCCTTGAAAAACCTACTCGCATTTTGCGACTGGAAAAATGTCATTTCCAAGTAAGCTCTGAGAAGACTATTTTTTTCTAAGTTTTAATTTTCATTTCTATCTACTTTTAATCAAATAATTTAATTCCTGGCAATCAATTTGATAAACATTTTCAGTTTAGATATGAGTCGCGATAGCTAAGAATATATATACATTCAATATTAAGACCATCATTCGTTTGCTTACCCGTCCATCTTCTTATTTTTTTGCTAGCGAGCTACCATATCAAATAACGATTTACTCTAATGCCTACAATTTTCAAGAGTTGGTTAAACAGGTGCATTACGTATGGAAGTACGTCAAAAGTTACACTATTTTATAGCCTATAAGGAACTTGACGAATCAGACACCCATTTTACACCATTCACACCAGTGAATGGTGTAAAATGGGTGTCTTGATTCTGATTTTACACCATCCATACCAATGGAGATTCTGTCTTGTCCTAACATGGAGTGCAGACCGACCTGGATATATATATATATATATATTTTGTTGCATCTGTGTATCTCTGATGGAATGCAGATGTGAAATTAGACATGTATCGTCATCTCCATAGATCCTCATTACTGAGGGTCATGATCTATGGGATGTTTTTTTTTAAAAGAATATATATGACCGAGTTAGTCATAGTTATCCTTAAATCCTCGAACACTAGGCGGAAAAAGTGCCTGTGTCGTTCGAGAGGAGTAGCACATCGCAGGGTTCGAACCGATGACCTTCCACGCGAAAGTCTAGTGCGTTACCGTGCGGCCATGCACCTCACGTGTGCATGTTGGTGGCACAGGTTGCAATATGTCTACACTCCTTTCATTCACTTGCTGTTTTTCATGGCAGTGTACAGGCTTCCACCAGTCGATTCTTTTGAATAAATGTATAAATCTTGAACCTCGAGTGACTTGATAGGGTATTTCTGTACTAAAATGAGGAATAAATATGTTTGTAAACTTCTAAATTGTTATTTTTCCAGGTGAGCAATGCGATTCATTTGTCCAAATGTACCTGACACTGTTTCCTGATTTTGTCGATAGATGTGATAATAAAGGAAAATCAATGACTATTTCAACAAGATATTAAGTATTAAGAAGATATGTATTTTTTACATATTATGTTATATTCTTGAATGTTTATAAAAAAAAGTCTATTTGTATCAAAAATATATATATATTTATTCAAATTTGAGTTTCATTTACAAAATTGGAAAATTTATAGTTACAAGACGGAAGAGTACAAAATATAAATACATTTATCGATACTTATGATTTCTGTTTTCATCACTTGAAGAATACATTTTTAATCAATATTTTTCAAGAATATCATCACTGAATAAAGCTTTCCTTGCAAGGTCAGTGCCCTTTATAAGTGTCCAAGCCAGCGCAGTTTCCTTGCAAGGTCAGTGCACTTTATAAGTGTCCAAGCCAGTGCTTTAGTTTAGAAATTATTATAACTTATGTTACACTACGAGGGTGATCCCAGAAGTACCCGACCTGACGTATAGATGGTGGTTGTTGCTTTAAAAAATTACTATGGTAGAAAGTACTAAACTTATAAAGCTTAAGTTTCAAGTTTTAAGACGCTACGTTGTTTAGTATTTATTTGGCAGCCATGAATAGTGAACGCTCTCAATGAATTTGTAAACATGGAAAAAATTGGTCATCTTTATGTGATACAATACTTTCATTTGAAAGGTCTAAGTCCAACCAATATCAAAGCCGAGCTAGATTCTACTCTGGGGGAGTCTGCTCCTTCGTTTACAACAGTAAAATATTGGGTGGCAGAGTTTAAACGAGGCCGTACGAGCTGCCAAGATGAACATCACAGTGGTTGACCAAATGAGGTGACCACGTCAGAAATGGTAAAGAAAATCTACAAAATGGTATTCGATGACCTTCGATTGAAAGTGCGCGAGCTAGCAGACATGGTAGGCATTTCAAAAAGTGTTGTACATCGCATATTGACTGAAAATTTGGATATGAGAAAACTGTGCGCAAGATGGGTGCCGCGTTTGCTCACAATGGAACAAAAACAGCGTCGTGAGGATGTTTCAATCGAGTGTTTGGCGATGTTTCACAGCAATAAAGCCGAGTATTTGCGTCGATTCATAATCATGGATGAAACATGGGTCCATCACTTCACACCTGAGACGAAGGAACAGTCAAAACAATGGACTGAAAGGGGAGAATCGGCTCCAAAAAAGGCGAAGACAGTTCCATCTGCAGGCAATGTCATGGCGTCAGTTTTTTGGGATGCGTGTGGGATAATTTTCATTGATTATCTTCAAAAAGGAAAAACAATCAACGGCGAGAATTATGTGAACTTATTGCAGCATTTGAGTGATGAAATCAAGAAAAAATAGCCGCATTTGGCGAAAAAGAAAGTGTTGTTTCATCAAGAAAATGCACCAGTTCACACATCCGTTATCGCGGTGGCCAAAATCAATGAATTAAAGTTCGAATTGCTTCCTCACGCACCCTATTCACCAGATTTAGCCCCCTCGGATTATTTTCTTTTTCCAAACATGAAAGAATGGCTCGGTGGTAAAAGATTTGCCAACAATGAAGAGGTGGAATCTGCGGTTGATGGCTATTTTGAGGCGCTCGACGGTTCTCACTATAAACAGGGTATCGAAGCTATTGAACATCGTTGGGAAAAGTGTGTCGAGCTGAAAGGAGACTATGTTGAGAAATAAAAATATTTTTTCCCAATTTTTTTGTGTTTTCTTTGTTAGGTCGGGTACTTTTGGGACTACCCTCGTATGTATATTATTTTAGTATATAATTCTTTCCAAGAAAATATCAACTAGAATTATTGAATGTAAAATGTTTATCATTATTAAATCAAATATGTAAATATAAAACAAACCATCAATAACATTTTATATTATCTGTTATGTTTGTATTGGGTTTATAAAAAAGTTGTGAACACCAATTATAACATTTTTAGTACGATAAAGTGTTCAATGAAAATTCTGATGATTCCAAGGTGAATTAAACAGATAATCAAGTTGGTGCTTCAATTTGATGTTTCCTGCTGGTATTTCAGCATTGAAATCCAATGAATAAATTAACTTTTTCTTCAGATAATAATTTATTTCAGGTTTAGATTGGTCAGTAATTCGGATACTGATAAATATATCACAAGAATGTTCGTAGAGTCATAAGAACCCGTGTGGTTGCATAGCTAATGACCTTTTTAACGATAGCAAAGATACTGCAGATTTCATTCTGAATTTTACCACTCACTGATAATGGAATCAAATAATACAACAAATAAAAATGTGGCTATAAATTAAACTTCATACACAATTTGGATGATACACAATCAGTGCTTAAAATACCTATAGACGTTTACCGTATTTTACGTACTATAAGACGCACTTTAATTTTTAGGCATTTTTGAAAAAAAATTACATTTTTATTATAAGATTGCAAAGCCAGACTAGCATCATATGAATACCTTTTATTTTTTCCCATTGCGAAACTAGCTACTAACAAAAATATTGTACTGTTACCGATAACACAAATCACTTTCAATTCAAGTTCACTGGCATCGTAGACTGCAATGACGCATCATAGGCTAGACAATGGTCTAGGTTTGTGATGGCGGGGCGAGAGGGAGACAGTGTTCGCAAGCTTGTGAATCCCCGCAACTCATGTTCGTCGCATCGGTGGACTGCTGCTGCCAGTTGAATCCAATGTTGCCAGATAGAGATAGGTTTCCCGCGGCATCGAATATATGGCCATTTTTAAGACTGGCGGGAATTTTAAATCAAACACTGGACATTTTTATATTAACTTCGAGTATAAGACGCTCCTGAATTTTGGAAGCAATTTTTTGAAGAAAAAAGTGCGTCTTTTAGTCCGTAAAATACGGTATATAAACTTTTTCAAAATGTTCATCATTATTCTATTCTGAATTTCTTTAGATGGATTTAAAAACGTGATCACGCATTTGCGTGATCGTGTAAGGAATACCACAATCCGAGAGGTCTGTGAGGTCCAAGATGTGGTCAGATGGGGACGACAGCGTCGACGATACTGGTACCAACATGTACAGAGAATGAATTCCACAAGAATTCCATACATAGCTCTGCATGGGGTGCCGGATGGACGGTGTCCACCAGGGAGACCCCCGAAACGATGGAGAGATAGTTGGAGCTCAGGATCACAAGAGAATAATCCTGTAGTAACAGACTCTTGAGTCTACGGAAAGTTGAAGGATTTAAAAACGAGTGAACCCAGAGTAACCTAACGGGTACTAGGTAGGATTTGTAAGAATATATGATAGCCCAACCTTTTTGTGAACGTGAGCTTTGTTTTTTAAAGATGTATGTCGAGATCAAGCGTTCAGGAAAAGAACAACTTTCTATTTTGAAGCATCTATTGACAAAATAAAGAACTAAAATCTGTCAGTTGGGTAGGTAGATCCTTAAAACACAACTATTTTAACTTTTTCAGTTTGTCATATTTTTTATTAGAATCCACTAAAATAATATTTTTACAATGGAAGAAAAAGTAAAGATCTACTAAAAATGCATGCCACGATCAACTGGTTGGGCACCCCTGGTATATGATAGTTAATCATACTGGCTCTCACATTTTTACTATTTTGTAAGAATTCAAAATCACAAATGTTAAGCACCGCTGGGATTTAAAAAAAAATTATAGCAGTCAATGTGTTAATTGTATGAATGCACATTATAAAAATAACTTTTTTGACACCAGATATGAATATGTAAAAAATTAAAAGTGATTTCTAATCTAAATGGACAACAGCACGAATAGCCTTGCCTTTGTGCATCAAATCAAAAGCTTCATTGATTTTTGTCAGAGGCAAATCATGTGTTACAAATTCATTGATCATAATCTTCTTTGCCATATATTCTTCGACCAATTTTGGAACACTATCACGACTCTTCCAGCCTCCAAAAGCGGTCCCCTTCCATGTTCGTCCAGTGACAAGTTGGAAAGGTCTCGTGCTGATTTCCTGGCCAGCTCCTGCGACTCCAACGATAACAGAAACTCCCCAACCTTTATGAGCAGCTTCCAGAGCAGATCTCATTGTATTCACATTTCCAACGCATTCAAAAGTATAATCTAGTCCTCCATCAGTTAGGTCAACCAGAACTTGTTGCATCGGTTTATCAGGATAGTCTTTTGGATTCAAAAACTCTGTAATACCAAATTTCTTTCCAATTTCGAATTTGTCAGGGTTCAAGTCTATTCCGATAATTCTAGAAGCACCTGCCGCTTTACATCCCATCGCTACTGCTAATCCAACTGCACCGAGTCCCCAAATAGCGCAGGAAGATCCTTTTTCTACCTTTGCAGTGTTGAGCGCTGCTCCATAGCCTGTAGGAATGCCACAACCTAACAGGCAGACCTTGTCTAATGGTGCTGCATCATCTACCTTGCAAAGCGATATCTCAGCAACGACCGTGTATTCGGTAAAAGTCGAACATCCCATAAAATGATACAGCGTTTTCCCATTGCAAGTGAATCTGCTAGTTCCATCAGGCATTACTCCGTTTCCTTGAGTAATTCTTATCTTTTGGCACAGATTAGTTTTTGCATTCAGGCAATACTCACAAGTCTTACATTGCGGGACGTAAAGTGGTACAACATGATCACCCGGTTTAACCGATGTTACACCATCTCCGACACTTTCAACGATTCCGCCGCCCTCGTGTCCCAAGATGACAGGGAATTTTCCCTCAGGATCCACTCCAGACAGAGTATAGGCATCTGTATGACAAACGCCGGTTGCCGTCACACGTAAACGAACTTCGCCAGCTTTCGGGGGAGCAACTTCTATTGTTTCGATAGAAAGCGGTTTATTTTCTTCCCAAGCAACTGCAGCACGACATTTAATAACTTTTCCAGCAGTTTCCGACATTTTTTTACTTATAAAATTCACGAAATAAACTTTTGACGGCAAGCGGCGATCGGCGGAACCCACGAGACTTCGACTATACTAGCGTAGAAATGTACGCTACGAAACTGATAAATGCTGATAATAAATAAAAATACTATCTCATGACCTTTGTGCTGCTATTCTAACTTTTCTCAACTTGGCCGTGCAATTACGCCAACTGTCAAAATTAAGTCCATGGAGTTAAGTACATATTTTTATATCGCTATGTTAGCAGTTCCACTCAAACGTATCACGAAGATCAAATCGCTACCATTTATGATACGCATTCATTTAGATTCGTATATCTTCACTAGCTCATATCGTCGTTGTTAAGGAAAAAGTCATTAATTACAATTTTTGTTCAAAATTATATTTTTAATTATTTGAATCAAAAACACAAATCTCTATCATTCTAAAAATAAAGAACGGCATTATTTAAGCCAATAGCGAAGTTAGGCCACTAAAAAAATCATTAACTGTAAAAATTGATTGTTTGTTTGTATGGAAAAAGTCATTATATTACTTGATGAGCTCCATAAAGTCTAAATGCAGTTTATGATTTTTTCCTTAACAACGACGATATGAGCCTTGAAGAATACAAGCGAAGCGAATACAACTTGACTGCTACCAACTGTACCAGTGGTACGCAAAGTAGGAGTCGTGAAATATACTAAAAAAATAGTAAAATGCTTATCGATACCGCTCTAAAAATGAAATAAATTAAGTTGACTAATTCGCAGCGCGGACGAAATATTTATTAAAAACGAAAACACAATTTTCAGTGTAGGCGCAATCTTTACTGAAAACAAAAACACAATTCGAAGATGTTAATGCTGATTTGGTATAAAATATTAAGTTCAAAACACCGATAAAAGTTATAAAAAATTAACAGACTAACGTTCTAAATATATAATCAAGTTGAAAACTAAAGAACGTTGTTAAATTTTATAAATAGTGATAGTATATATTCAACATGTTCAAACCACCACAAAGTCACTATATTCTAAATTTGTAAATTTCGTCACCATTGAAGTTAAAATAATACATGTTGATGATTCTAAATACTAAAAAGACACAAAAACTGGCTTTACACTGATTGGCGAGCACACTGCTGCAGAGCAAGGTTGAACGGTTGATGGCAACAGGCCGAGATATTTACTGAGCAATTGGCGGGGATCAACAGTATGTCCAAGATGTTCATTGGGTGGTATAGTTCGGAAATTCTAGGATGAGTCCTGTGACAGCTCACAAATTTGCCCCAATACAACCTTATGTAATGTATTTACCTGAATAACTGGATATTTATTAGAATTGAGGCTTATATTAAAGTTGATAAAATAATTAAAATTACTGAACATCGCTACAAGGTTGTATTGGGGCAAATTTGTGAGCTGTCACAGGACTCATCCTAGAATTTCCGAACTATAGTAATGATCGCTTGATGGAGGTAAAGCGCACTGCAATTGTATCGGACGTGTGCCATCACCTGTGTGTGTGTGTATGTGATACGATGAAAAGGACAGCGTGTGTAGATCTGTGTCTTTGAACTTGTATGTTATAATTCATTTGTTCCTGTAATTGTGTATGTTAAATACCATATTATGTTGTAATTGTATGCAAATATGTTTGTATATGTAAATGTCCGTAGTTCAAATGTATCTGTATTTGAAATGTTATATGTAAACATGTAAAATCCTCATATTTGTATGTGTTAAATATGTATGTCTGTTTGACTCCGATCGTATACGCGACCGTATTGAAATATGTGACTTGCGAAGCGGTGCGATCGGAGTAGGTCCGGATTCAGTCGGCGTAAGCATGGCCCGGACCCCGAAAGTTGTCGTATTTCGCGGACAATGGGCGCTGCTGACGGCCGACTGACCATTAATATAGAAGGGACCCCAATTTTGTAAATCACTTCTCACTGACTTCTCACGTTGAAATATATTCTCAGTAATACCGACTTTACCGTGTTTTTACTTGAGACCCGCTTCCCTACATCAAGCTGCCTGAGAGGAATCTCTCCCTGCTCTTCTTCTTCTTCTGCTGGATCTTCGAAACGGAATTCGTTACCTCGATTCTCGGAGCGCGACGCGGCAACCAACAACCTATTGCTACAGTCTTTGTACCTGTCTGGTACAAAGTGGTCCTTCGAAGCCGGATCTGCTGCGTCGCCTCAAGAATAATCTTCAGAAGCGAAGCGTTGTAATCGCCACCTTCTGAAGTTTGAGATATACAATCGTTTAGATATCATCGTCATCTTCAGAAGCGAAGCGTCGTAATCGCCACCTTCTGAAGTTTGAGATATACAATCGTTTAGATATCATCGTCATCTTCAGAAGCGAAGCGTCGTAATCGCCACCTTCTGAAGTTTTGAGATATACAATCTATTAGATATCATCGTCATCTTCAGAAGTGAGGCATCAGCTGCTGTGGACCATCGTCATCAGCCGCTGTGGACTATCGTCATCATCAGCCGCTGTGGACTGTCGTCATCATCAGCCGCTGTGGACTATCGTCATCGTCAGCTGCTGTGGACTATCAGCATCAGCTGTCGTGCAGCGTCACCTTCTGAAGTATACGTCAGCATCACCATCATCGTGAGAAGCGACCAACGTGGAGCATCGTCATCGGTTGCGGAGAGCATCATCATCACAGCTGTGGTTGACTAAGCATTGTCACCAGTTGAGTGTGGGTGATCATCACTATCTGTTGTTGACCAGCAGTGTCACCAGTGAGTGGATCATCATCACCAGCTGCCGTTGGCTTGCATTGTCACCAGTTGAGTGTGGGTGATCATCACTATCTGTTGTTGACCAGCAGTGTCACCAGTGAGTGGATCATCATCACCAGCTGCCGTTGGCTTGCATTGTCACCAGTTGAGTGTGGGTGATCATCACTATCTGTTGTTGACCAGCAGTGTCACCAGTGAGTGGATCATCATCACCAGCTGCCATTGACTAAGCATTGTCACCAGTTGAGTGTGGGTGATCATCACTATCTGTTGTTGACCAGCAGTGTCACCAGTGAGTGGATCATCATCACCAGCTGTCGTTGGCTAGCATTGTCACCAGTTGAGTGTGGGTGATCATCACGAGCTGTTGTTGACCAGCAGTGTCACCAGTGCGTGTGGGTCATCGTCACCAGCTGTTGAGCATCGTCATCCTCAGCCACTGACGCAATCATGCCTTCTCTGCGTTCCGGAAAAGCTCCCGCTAAGGAAGCGATAGCGGAGAGCGACCATACCTCAGAGGCCGACTCGGTGACCTCTTCACATTCACACGCTGACACAGAGGACACGATCCGGAGGCTTCAGAGGAAGATCCGCAAGGCAAAGCGGGAAACGGCCGCTCTTCAGAGAAAGCTGAGACTGCAAGCTGCGACGGATGACGCCATCCATGGACCATCGGAGGAACGCGTTCCTGATGCTCTGGCAGCTGATCCCCTGCGGCTCACCGATGATTGGGTGAGCCAGCCACAGGATCCATACGTGCAGATGGCAGCGATGTTTGCGGAGCTCACCCGATCTTCACAGGAAAGGGGAACCCTAACAGCACCAGCCTGTGAAGTGGTTGAACGGATGATCGCGCTGATCACCGCGATTCGCGACCGACATTGCGCGAATTTAGGGCGGATTGGCGCGAACCAACACAGGACGTGTCCGCGAGATGAGCGGCACGCCGAGAAGCAGCGGATGTGCCAGGATACAGCGGAGCGCAATGACAATGCGCGATCCGCGTCGACACATCACGCCATGATGAAGGACGTCCTCGCCAAGCCAAATGAGAGCGAGACGTCCGAGAAAATGGCGGCGCAAAATTGCCCGCCCAGCTCTGCGGCTGTGAAACCGGGACGGGTCGCCCATGGAGGGAGGTACCCGCCCACGGAAGGACAGAGTACCGTGAGGAACTGCGCTGACGGGGCACTGACGTTCTTAATGACACGAACGGACACAGGATGCCGGGCGCAGGAGACCAAGACGCGGCCTCTGCCTACGAAACAGTGCGCAAATCGACGAAAGATTTGCGCAACTCAGCGTGACGCAAAGCAAAACAATGCGTGGCCGCGGGACAAGCGGCGCGCCAAGGACAGGCAGAGGGCCAAGGATGCAGCGACACTTCCTCTGCCTACGAAGGTTGGCGCAAATCAAGGAAAGATTTGCGCAACCCGAGATTGCGCGAATTTTGGAACGATTTGTGCAAATCTACATTGCGCAAGTCGGCATTGCGCAATTCTGGAGGATAACGACGCGTCGCCGCGAATGGAGCGGCGCGCTGAGATGTGCCAGGATGCGGCGAAGCGCGAGGTCAATGCGCGACCCGAGCTGACACATCAAGCCGAGAGAAAGGACGCCGTCGCCGATCCACAGGAGAGCGAGGCGTCCGAGAAGGTTGGCGCAAAATTTGGAAGAATTTGCGCAACCCGAGATTGCGCAAGTTTTGGAAAGATTTGCGCAAACCAACATTGCGCAAGTCGGCATTGCGCAATGCTGGAGGATAACGACGCGTCGCCGCGAATGGAGCGGCGCGCCGAGATGTGCCAGGATGCGGCGAAGCGCGAGGTCAATGCGCGACCCGAGCTGACACATCAAGCCGAGAGAAAGGACGCCGTCGCCGATCCACAGGAGAGCGAGGCGCCCGAGAAGGTTGGCGCAAAATTTGGAAGAATTTGCGCAACCCGAGATTGCGCAAGTTTTGGAAAGATTTGCGCAAACCAACATTGCGCAAGTCGGCATTGCGCAATGCTGGAGGATAACGACGCGTCGCCGCGAATGGAGCGGCGCGCCGAGATGTGCCAGGATGCGGCATCGCGTGACCAGAATACGCGACCCGAGCTGACACATCACGCCGAGAGAGGGGACGCCGTCGCCGAGCCAAAGGCAAAGAGCGAGGCGTCCGAGAAGATTGGCGCAAATCTAGGAAAGATTTGCGCTACCCGAGATTGCGCAAATTTTGGAACGATTTGCGCAAGTCGGCATGACGCAATGCGGGAGCATTACGACGCGTCGCCACGAGACGGGCGGCGCGCCGGGACGTGCCAGGATGCGGCGTCGCGTGACCAGAATACGCGACCCGAGCTGACACATCACGCCGAGGATCAGCGGATGTGCCGGGATGAAGCGGGGCGCGCAGAGAACGCGCGACCTTCAGCGACACACCGCGCCAAGACGGATGGCGTCGTCGCCATACGGAAGAGAGGCGCGACGTCTGGGGAAGAAATGGCGGCGCGACAATGCCCGCCGCGCTTTGACGTGGTGAAACCGCGCAAGCCAGGGGGACGGCGAGAAAAGAGGTCGCGGCAGAAACCGGACCGCGCCCTCTCGACAATGAAAGCGCAAGTGTCACACGGTGGTGTCACTTACGCAACTAACGCGATATTGACACGCGCCACCAGATGGATGAAACGGTGCGTGTCAAACTGCCGCCGCCCTAGATACCAGAGGACCAACGGCGCGCAGACCACGGAGGAGCTTCGATCCGCAGAGCTTAGGTTAATTGGAATTGCGCAAAAAGAAACCTTACGCGCTGACCTTAGAGCTCTGCGGCGCAGCGAAAGTCTCCCACCTGGAACCAGACTGGGGGGAGTGACGCCGTGGCTGGACGCGGATGGCGTGCTGCGGACAGGTGCCCGCCCGATGACCCCGGAGGGCTCTTACACGAGTGTGATTGCCCCAGCGATATTGGGTGGCGATCACACGTGTACGAGGCTGTTGCTACAGCATAATCATGAGGGGGCGGGACATCCGAGCGCGAAGAGGAGGGCGAGGCGACTCACCTGCAGGGCCAGGGATACGGAACCGACCTCTCCCCACAGGACGTTGCGCAAGCCGAGGACCGATTTGCGCAACTACAGGATGCTGCGCAAGTCGAGGACTGATTTGCGCGGCCACAGTACGTTGCGCAAATCGGCGAATGATTTGCGCAACCACAGGACGTTGCGCAAGTCGAGGACTGATTTGCGCAACCACAGGACGTTGCGCAAGTCGAGGACCGATTTGCGCAACCGCAGGACGTTGCGCAAGTCGAGGAACGATTTGCGCAGCCACAGGACGTTGCGCAAGTCGAGGACCGATTTGCGCAACCACAGTACATTGCGCAAGTCGAGAAATGATTTGCACAGCCACAGGATGTTGCGCAAGTCGAGGACTGATTTGCGCAACCACAGTACATTGCGCAAGTCGAGGAATGATTTGCGCACCCACAGGATGTTGCGCAAGTCGAGGACCGATTTGCGCAACCACAGTACATTGCGCAAATCGGCAAATGATTTGCGCAACTAACGGACAAACAGACGAATCTGCACACCTGCCAGGAAATTGGCATACCACATGCACGGCGAAGACGAGACGACGATCGCGGCTGGCGCCCTTACCGAGAGACGCGTGATTTCGAGGGCGAGACCGGGAGACCACGCCGGGAGGAGATTGGCCTCTGCGATGCGACAACACACGTCCTTGCCGACCATGAGATGTTACTCCGAAGATGATACTATACGGAGGTAACATCGGGGGGAGTGTATCGGACGTGTGCCATCACCTGTGTGTGTGTGTATGTGATACGATGAAAAGGACAGCGTGTGTAGATCTGTGTCTTTGAACTTGTATGTTATAATTCATTTGTTCCTGTAATTGTGTATGTTAAATACCATATTATGTTGTAATTGTATGCAAATATGTTTGTATATGTAAATGTCCGTAGTTCAAATGTATCTGTATTTGAAATGTTATATGTAAACATGTAAAATCCTCATATTTGTATGTGTTAAATATGTATGTCTGTTTGACTCCGATCGTATACGCGACCGTATTGAAATATGTGACTTGCGAAGCGGTGCGATCGGAGTAGGTCCGGATTCAGTCGGCGTAAGCATGGCCCGGACCCCGAAAGTTGTCGTATTTCGCGGACAATGGGCGCTGCTGACGGCCGACTGACCATTAATATAGAAGGGACCCCAATTTTGTAAATCACTTCTCACTGACTTCTCACGTTGAAATATATTCTCAGTAATACCGACTTTACCGTGTTTTTACTTGAGACCCGCTTCCCTACATCAAGCTGCCTGAGAGGAATCTCTCCCTGCTCTTCTTCTTCTTCTGCTGGATCTTCGAAACGGAATTCGTTACCTCGATTCTCGGAGCGCGACGCGGCAACCAACAACCTATTGCTACAGTCTTTGTACCTGTCTGGTACAGCAATTATTTTAATGCAATTATAATCTCGGACAAGATCATAAGATGCTTCAAATTTATTTTTTTGTACAAAATTGTAAATAATTTGTTTGATGGTTTTGATCATCTAAGACTGGATTTTCATCTGTCTATATATCAAAGTACAGTACCCGGCGGTAAGTAATACACATCGGGCTTAAGAAAGGGACTGTCGGCCTTGTAGAGCGTCGTCTCTATCATTCGTGTTCCGTCGCGATTTGTCAGTCGCATCGTGTGACAGAGACGATGCTCTACAAAGCCGAAGTTAGCCGATTATGGCCGACAGTCTCTTTCTTAAGCCCGATGTGTATTACTTACCACCGGGTACTTGTAGGAATAACTATACTTGTATATACCAGTCTAAAAGCGAAACTTATTCCTAAGAAAATAACATGCCGAGGTGGTTTGGATATGCCAAACGAGTAGGCAACGAGAAAAACTGACAAAAATCTATAATATGAATATAATTGGGAATCACAATAGAGAAAGGTCGAGAAAAGATGGCTAGCCCAAGTAAATTAATTTTAAGGAATTAGGTAAATGAATTTAAGATTATGCCAGTACCATATAGACTTTTGTTACTAGGAGGGGATAATAACTTAATTTCTTATAAATCAAACATTTTTCGAACATCGCATTTAAAAAAAAAAAAGAACTCGAGTAAGAAAAGTTGAAATATCACTGAACAAGTGCTGCCACAACTAAAGAAATTTATGAAATTATTCCCATGGTAACGAAAGGAAAAAATTAAACAAGCCACAAAATTTTAAAACAGTTGTATAAATGGTTTTTGTATCTTTATAGATTTTTTAAATAATAACTTTGATATTTGTTTTACATTTTCATTACATAATTATAATGGATGAGAGTCCTAGTAAATTCGTCAAAACTTTTAAAGACAAACTTAAAGATAGAATATCTTTAGTTAAACAAAAATCTACGGACTTTTTATTGAATGCAAGAACAAATAATTTAAAACACGAAGAAAAGCAAGATCTTCAGATATATTTTGATTCTTTTTTACCTGAAAATCACCAAGAGAATGAAATATATCAAGCATTAGCCAATCATGCAACAGAAACGAAAATAAAAGAAACATCTCAACAAATAAGACAGAGACGAAAGATTGAAGATGACTTTTTTTTAGGTGTTGTAAAAGAAACACCACACGAAGTAGAAATGTTAAAATCAAAAAAGAAAAAAAAGAAAAGGCGTTCAGCATCCGCAAAAAGTGAAGACAGATCTCAAACAGAGGATAAAAAAACTGCTTTAGAGTATTTTGATGTTGAAATGGATGATCAGAAAATGGTTACTCCTACAATTATATCTAGATTAGACTTCTCTGATGCTGAATCATTACTATGGAATGGTAAAACTCATCCTGTTTCAAATATTAATTCCCGAAGGAATTTGATTGAAGAAGGTTTTCACGTTGGTTTAAAACCAAAAGTAAAATTTATGAATGTTAAAGGGGTTTTGAGTCAATCTGAAGATAAAGAGTAAGTTATTTTTATCATCATCATACTATGCTTCTATTGGGGTAGGCAGAGAGAACAGATCTCCATTTCATTCTATCCTGACACATAATTTGCTTCTGTTCGATTACTTTTATTATAAAGGCTTCCTTCTATACTTATTATGTTAACAACAGGTTTTTTAACATCTTTAAATAAATAAAGGTTTATTGATAACAACATAGTATGTACATAAATAAATATTATTGATAGCAACATAGTATGTACATAAATATTATTGATAGCAACATAGTATGTACATAAATATTATTGATAGCAACATAGTATGTACATAAATAAATACAATCCAAAATCACACATATATCTCACGATAAATAGCATAAAATACATTCAAGAGCAACATTCCCTCTAAGGTGTGCGCGTGTGCGGCCGCACATCTGTTAAAAATTGTCTGCACACATGTTTCCATCTTCCGCACACATCTCAAAGAAAGGAACTTGTAACCATATTTTGTTTTGCGCAATTATATATTTTATTTGATATTTTATGATAGGTTTTCGGGTTCCTTTCTTTGAGTTTGTGCGGAACATGGAAACACCATATAGAGTCCATGCGGCGTAAGGAAATAATCTCCTGGACTCCAACAGGAAGGAACATTATCGGATAAGAAAATATATTTTTTTATATATAACCTACATACTCGTATTTGAAAAGTGTAATTTATGATTTCGTGGTGCATTATGTTGACTACTTAGTTTTATCTATGTATGAAAATGCATATTTGTGCACTTCTCTCTTTTTTTCTTGCACATACTATATAAGTTGATGGGCCGCACACACAATGAAAAAATTAGGGGGAACGTTGCTTACTTCTATACTTATTATGTTAATAACATGTTTTTTAAAATCTTTAAATAAATATAGGTTTATTGATAACAACATAGTATGTACAGTAACGGCCGGTCTAAAGGTACGTTGGTGCGCTGAACCGGAGAAATAATTTGCAATAATTAAATTGTATATTCGCAAACATGACTTCTAAAAATGTTAAATATTTGTATAGATTAAATATGTATAAGAATACTGGCAAATAGTACAAGGATTTTTATTCAAGTGAAAATTAAAAAAAAAATTAAAAAAATATTCTTTTCAAATTGACCGGCCAAGTTTGCCAATACTACCGGAGCGACCTCAAATGCGCTTCGGACGGAAACGCAAATTCATATAGGTTAGACAGAGATGTACAGTAAACCGTGAGACCGATATTTCATATTCGCTCAGCGTCTCGAGGTGCGTTGGTGCTCACCGCTCCAGCGGACCTCGGGATCGGCAACCGTTGAGTATGTATATAAATAAATACATTCCAAAATCACACATATATCTCACAATAAATAACATAAAATACATTCAAGAGAGAAGCTATCAAAAAGTCTGATTTTATCTCATAACATCCCTTCAGTCAAGATACACCCCACCAATATAGGGTGGCCCATGCTGCGAGGATCAGATGTGTGGTTATTTGAATTACACTTTATACAAAATATATTTTATTCAATATACAAAACATGTAAAGTGCACAAATTATGGTGCATTGTCCAAGGAGCAAAATTTTATACTTTACTTTTTTTATAACTGAGTTTTTTATACTTTACCTTTTTTATAATTGAGTTTTTTATACTTTAACTTTTTTATAACTGAGTTTTTTATACTTTACCTTTTTTATAACTGAGTTTTTTATACTTTACCTTTTTTATAATTGAGTTTTTTATACTTTACCTTTTTTATAACTGAGTTTTTTATACTTTACCTTTTTTATAACTGAGTTTTTTAATACAATCTTTTTTTAGTGAGTGGTTCACTTCAGATGGAGAACTTATTATGGAAGACAATCCCTTGTGTGATTTCAAAAATGAAATGAGATATAACCCTTTAAGGGAACCAGAATTTATAACCGAACATGTGGACCCCGTATTTCTTACTGGAAATCCAAATAAAATGTTTATTCAACAGAATGATATCTTCGAGAATGTGTTAGAGCTGGATTTTGACAATGTAAAATTCAAACATCATCCTTTATTCTCTTTGGAACATATTCTCGCTCAAAAATTATTTGTGATTTATGAGAAATACGTTTGTAATAAAGAAGAAAAATCATTGCAGCTAATACAAGATGAATTGAATTCCTTGAGACATAAAAAAAATATGGTAAAACAAAGATTACTTGAAGAACATGATAATAATGAAAAGAAAATATACAAAGACGAGACCTTACAAAAGTGTATTCAAGAAGTTTCCAAAGTTAGAAAAATACATATAGAACAAGTTTCTAATGAAAAGGGATTGGAGAACAATATTTTAAAGTTATGGAGGAACATAAGGCATATTAGAAAACAATTAAAATTTAATAGCACATGTCTTTTATTAGAAATAAGTAAAATTAACACAGATTTAGAACAAGACAGAGACAATTGGGAGATAATGTTTGATACTGAAATTTCGGATATTGTCGATGAAATAAAATCTAAATATTTTGTAGCTAAATCAGAGTATTCAAAAAACATTAAAAAGTTAAAAGCACAAAGTAATGATCCAAATGACATACCTCTCAAACCATTATTGCATTACGATGAAATCAAAATTAGAAAGAATTTTTTTAACGAAATGTGCGAAATCTTCAGACAACCTGGTGAACCGATTGTTGCTTTTAAATTAACTCGTTCTTTAGAAGTTATAACTCAAAAGCCTGAATCTCTAAATGAAATTAACCGAAGAGCTGATGTAGTTAAAACTAAATATTTTATGAAAATCACGGTTGATAATAAAGAAGTTTGTAAAACTGTCGCTATTGCACTTAATGAAGATTTTATTTTGGATTTTAAAGAGAGTTATTCGGTTCGTATACCTGATGGTACTTCATTAATTAAATTATTAATTTTTGAACAGAATTCTAAGCGTCTACCGATATTGGTTGGTGAGATAACAGTTACGATTCCAGAACAGAATATTATTTTATCGAATGAAAAGATTAAAAAATATTGTTTTAAAATGAGCAATAAGCACAATTATTCGCATTATGGCATTGGGACTTGTAGTTCAATATCTGAAGTTTTGAATAAAAAATATACAAATATTACTGTTCACAATTTAGACATTGAGGATTCTTTAATATGCGAAGGAGTTCTGCATATGAAATTGGGTTGGGCTTTAGATTTGAATAAACAAATCTATAATATTACTAGTGGTAATTCAAATAGTAATAAAAGAAGTTCTTTAAAACAAAAACCTACTAGAGAAATTATTTCTAAACTATTTGATAGTATATTGGATCCAAATGATCCTAAAAATTCATTTTTATTTTCATTCGTACATGATTTCAAAGGTAAAAATATTAGCACGGATAAATTCTATCTGAAGAGTTTATTCGATTTTAATTTTACTCTCGAGCAATATGATGACTTTAAAATCCATCGTGAGGAAAATCAGGATGAGGAAACTTTGTCAAGTAAAAATAAATCACAATTGAGCCCTTATGTTGCATCTAGTAGCCCAGGGAGAAGTTCAAGAACACCGAGAGAGAGTGTGTTAGACAATATGTCGCTAGTGAATAAAATTTTAGATCCCATAGATTTACAGAGACGAACTAGTATTAGATATCTACAATTGGTAAATGAACATCTCATGCTACAAAACGAAGTTGATAATAAAGAAAAACAATTAAGCGATATTGTGACAATATTCAAATATCCAGGAGTAAGGTTTGTAAACTTTTTAAAACTAACTATCCTGTATATCTTATATGTACCACTTTTATAAACCCTTCTCTTGATGATGAACTGAGGAGTGCGTCAGCGGCTGTTGCTAGATTGAATGACAGAGTGTTCTACAGCAGAGACATCTCCCAGTCCACAAAAATATCAGTCTACAAGGCTGTTGTCCTCCCCACACTTCTCTATGGATCTGAGACTTGAGTTCCTTGTAGAACGCACACTCAAAGCCTTGAAATGTTCCACCAGCGTTTCCTTTGCCGAATTCTTCGGATTCACTGGAGTGATCATGTCACAAATGTTTCGGTCCTGCAACGCTCTCAACTGTAAACCTATAGAAAATATGGTTGTAAAGGCGAAATTGCGGTGGACCGGGCATGTGATACGCATGGGCGATCACAGACTCCCAAAACGCGTCTTGTACGGGGAAGTGGTGGGCAAGCGAAGAGTTGGTGGGCAGAGGAAGCGCTATAAGGACAGTCTGCGAGAGTCGCTTAATTTGTGCGGGGCGCCTGAGGACTGGGAGCAGCTGGCTCGGGACCGTGAGGGTTGGAGAGCCGTATGTTCTCGGGCTGATGGCATCTCAGTGGCTAGACGTGTAACAGTCTGCGCGCTGCGAACATGCGCCAATATGGCCAGACGGCTCAGCAGGGTCCATATGTCTGTGGCATTTGCGGGAGGGAGTGCGCATCCAGGATCGGGCTGTTCTCTCACAGAAGATCACACTATCGATGTGGAGAACGGTTCAAGACTGACGTTGGTTTAGCAAGGGGATCCTCGACTGCGAGGCCCGGCAACGACGACGACTTCTATAAATTTGAACATAAATGAGCCGATTCCTCCGTTTCATACAGTTTATTTCATATATAAGACATAGCCTAGCCAATTTCAAATCATGTGAAAAGAACTTGCCAAAGGTCACCTTGTTTTTATGAGTCTATTTATTTCACAAATAATGATAATTTTAATTTGTTATTTATAGAAGTGTAACAGTGGACTTTTTAAGACCAAAAGAACCATTATTCCATCAGATTAAACAACGTACTATCTCATTGAAACCTCAAATAGATATGGTTAAGGAGTACACATTGAAGATATGCATCTTGAAAGCTTTTCAATTGCCCTGCAGATTAGAGAATAACCAGATTGACTCAAATTCAAGCACTGATGAAAGTAAGTAACATGTAGGTTTTATATTGTTGATTTAGATTTTATATTGTTGATTTAGGTGTTATATTGTTGATTTAGGCAATATTAGCAGAAAACGAAGATGATCTTCAGAGAATGCTCTACAAATTTCACCTTGCTTTTAAGAAATACAATATGACGATTTCTGTCAATAAAACAAAGTGCTTAACAATATCAAAATAGCCACTCAGATGCAAACTCATCATCGATAATGTACCCATCGAGCAAGTCATGCGATTCACTTACCTAGGTGTAGAGATCTCCAGCAACATTGACCTATATAGTGAAGTACGAGCACAAACTAATAAAGCGACAGCTTTGGCTGGCTGCCTGCGGGACACTACCATATATGGAGAAACAAAGACATGCTAACCGAAAGTAAGGTCAGGATATATAAGACATGCGTCCACCCCATCATGACGTATTGGATAGAAGTGAGAGCCGATACCAACAGGACAGAAAACCTTCTCAGAGTGACGGAAATGAGAACCGTACACTCCATTGTAGGCAGAACTCGTAGAGATCGGATCAGAAATGAGACGATAAGGTCTGTCTGTGGTGTTGAAGACATAGTGAGGTGGGGAAGAAGTAGAAGGCGCTTCTGGAGGGATCATGTGGACCGCATGGAGGATATAAGACTGGCAAAAATAGCTAAGACTGAAAACCCTAGCAGCAGGACATTACCATTAAGGCTGTTAATTGCGTTCCATATATTATAGTTCTTCCAAAAAAGTGGGAGCGACTGCATGGAAGCGAACAATTTTTGCAATATCGACAAAAATCTTTAAAAAATTGAGTTTTTAAAAATGTGCGAAATAGCGAATTGTGCGAAAGTAGAATGTGTGAAAGTCGAGGGATATGTATATGAAAACATTGTACATACACGTTTTGAGTTAATGTTTCAGTCAATATCCGAATTCAGGTATTATGAATAAAATATGTATATTCAATAAAGAAGATATTAAAACGTCAAAATATATTTTTTTTGATAAATTACTTGAGAGCTTACCAAGTTTCATATCCTCGGGAGGAAAGTTAAATCATAATGTTTTTATAATGATTTTTTTAATATAGTCATCTTGTATTTTTGTCACGATTTTTTGTTATGGATTTTTTAAAGTCCATGCATTTTAATATGCAAAAACTTATTTAACTTTTTTAATACTTCAATCAAAACATTGCTATAGCAATTTATACCATAAGTGTGATTTATTCTTTAAATACGACATTAATAATGTAATAAAATATAACTTTCATGGTAAAATATTACATCCAGTGTCATTCTTTTGTCTCGTAAAGTGTAATGTAGAGTCTCATAGATTTCAAAGTAAAATTATTTGAATTTTTCTTTTCTATTACATTTTTGTTGTAAACAGAACAATTTGGTGACTTTATTGTCATAAGGCAGTTTTATCCAGAGGTATTTTGAAAGGCCTTATATGAAAAACCTGAATGAGACCCTTTTTCTTAGAGTTTCATAGGGAAACAAACCTGAACCCTCAAATATTGTTACCAACTAGGTTACAAAGGCTGTGTTCATCATGTGTTTTTGTATTAAAATTACCACTTATTTCTTTTATTTAATAACAGTAATATATTTCATGGAATAAATATAATTTTTACTAGAAATAAGGTAATTCATAGGGTAATTTTTTTTTATAAAAAAAAATAATTAATTGAAAGCTATGCCCACGGGCTTTGCCTCTTCCACATCCATAAATGTACCAGACGGGTACAAAGACTGTAGATAGGCACGTTGGTTGCCGCGTAGCGCTCAGAGAATCGGGTTAGCGAATTCCGTAGCGAAGATCCAGTCGAAGAAGAAGAGCAGGGAGAGATTCCTCTCAGGCAGTCTAAGTAGGGTAGCGGGTCTCAAGTAAAATACGGTAAAGTCGGTAGTACTGAGAATATATTTTCAAAAATCAGGGGACCCTCTATATTAATGGTCAGTCGGCCGTCACAAGCGCCCATTGCCCGCGAAATACAACAACTTTCGGGGTTTTGAGCCCTGCTTACGCCGACTGGCCCCCGACCTACTCCGATCGCATTGCCCCGCAAGTCACTTATTTCCAGTGCGGTCGCGAACGCGATCGGAGTCAAACAAACATAGATTTTACAACAAAATAGCAGACATATAGAATGAATTATGACAAAATACAAGAGTGATTATAACATACAACATATAAGTTTAATATACAGATCTACACACAATGTCTATTTCATCATACCACATACACACACACAAGGGTGACGCCACACGTCCGATACAATAAATATCATCATAAATGTTCTTCCGATTCTCAAATTTCTTACATATTTCTCAAATAAAATTTATCCAACATTTTCTTCCATTTATCTTTGGTTTACTCGTACCTCTTCCTTTCTCATATTTTTTGTAAGTTTTTCACAAATCATTTTCAAGATGTCCAAAGTCTATGATACTGCTTGAAAAGATAATAAAATATCACCTCAAGAGCACTATACTATATTTATTAAATCATAAAAGACAGTTTATAAATACGACTAAATAATTGCAAATGGAAAAACTTTTATAGTTATTAAACTTATGTAAATATAGGAGATGATCTGCCTTCAAATTCATCTATAAAAATCATCATTTTGTGAACTCGATTGTGATAAAAAAATATATTCAGTCAAAAATTATTAGAAACAATTTTTATATTTCTAACCTAAGTTTTTAACTCTTCAGTTTAATTAATTTATTATCTCTTTAAAATGAAGACAAAAAGGATTTGAGATAGTCCGAAAATTGTATCTTTAAGTACTATTTGAAAAAAATTATAATTGTAATAAAGAAACAGCACTTCAAAGTTCCCAAAAGGGTCTGGCAAACTACACAAAACCCAAATTCTTTTTAATCGCTGTTGGCGGAACTGAGATCAGCATTATGTCATTTGTAAGAACTCGACAGTAATTTTGGAAGGTAAAGAAAGTACAGTACTCAGCGGTAAGTAATACACATCGGGCTTAAGAAAGAGACTGTCGGCCATAATTGGATTTGTAGAGCGTCGTCTTTGTCATTCATACACGTGTTCTGTCGCGATTTGTCAGTCGTTTGCAAGCATTCTAGGTTCAGAGACGACGCTCTATAAAGCCGAAGTTAGCCGATTATGGCCGACAGTCTCTTTCTTAAGCCCAATGTGTTTTACTTCCCGCTGGGTACTGTAATAGTGATGTAGTTGTAAAAATATATTTTTTTAATTAACTGCTACTTGAGTCTGCGAGACTTTGCATACACTTGAATAGGCATTCAATTGAGATTTTTATATTTTTGTAGCTGGCTTAAAAATGTCAAGTTTACGACCTTTTATTCGAGTAACTTGCCAGGGAAACAGTGCACGTACATCTACAGTAATAGGAAATAACCCAACATGGAATGAACAACTATATTTGCCAGTGAGGTATGCAAATTTATATATTTATATTTAAAGAAATACCTTTTTCCACATATTGTAAAAACCTTCAGCGTTAAATAAAACCTAATTTTATTTCCTACTTTTAGAAATAACCCATCTTCTGTTATTGTATTCAATTTATTTGATGAAATATTTGAAGATCTTTTGACTGATGACAGACTGGAGCAGTCTACTATACATTTCCAATACACAGCAAATTGGCTCGCTTCGTTAAAGATATCATTGAATAATGTCTTTTCACAAAGTCAGGTATTTATACTCGTACTTAGAAAAACACACAGCCTTGAATTATGTTTTATATACATGAAAAATTGGTTAACGTAAAAAAATATTCTGTCCCAACAAAATGCTATGTGAAATCGTACATTTATTATCTTTTAACATACAAAAAGTTAACCTGAATAGATTTAGCATCTTAAAAGAACATAATATACCAGCCATCATGTCATCACTAAATTATTACGTGTTTATGACTCGACTTTCCATTAACTAGGCTGACATCTGATAATAATTAATACGAGGGTCATCCAGAAACTAAGGTTACAAGGGCTCCTGAGGCCGGGGGAAATTTTTTGTTTCAAAGTTGGTGCACCTGGCGTGTAGGGGGGATCGTAACGTTCAGTTTGTTTGATCCCGCGTGTTTGTCGGCCGTAAATTCTTCTGATGGAGAGGTCATTGTGCGCTCCAGCCAACTCTCGTCCGTGTGAGACCCGTGCGGTCATCAGTTTTTTGACTTTGTAGAAGAATACCGCCGCGAATATCCATCGGAAGCTCGTGAAAGTTTATGGTAGTGATGTGATGAGTCGACAAAATGTCACGAAGTGGATTAGGTTGTTCAGAGAAGGCCGTACTGATTGATACTCACGACGAGGCAAGGCAAGTGATTTCTGACGAATTTGTGCAAAAAATTGAAGAACAAGTGCGAAATGACCGCCGTGTGACGCTTGACGCTTTTCTGGACTCTATCATGACGGGGGATGAGACGTGGGTGTGTCACTACACCTCAACAATTTTTCAACGATCAGGAGGTCGAGGAAGCTGTGAAGAAGTGGCTGAAAGAGCTGGCGGCGGAGGTCTATGACATTGGCATACAAAAGATGGTGCCCCGACTACAGAAATGTCTCGATCTCGACGGCAATTACGTTGAAAAATAGTTTAATATATTTTTGAAGTATTCTGTGAATTTCAATTAAATAGAAGAATTTTTCGATCCTACATAAATGTTGTAACCTTACTTTCTGGATGACCCTCGTAGATACAAGGATGCTCCTCCTTGCTGCAAACCACCCTTATCATTTTAAAACAAATGGGATTACCCGTCAACTGCCAATACATTTAATTTATAGTATTTTCTTGAAGTGAGGGATACGACAAAGAATTTTGTGTTTAGTATCGATAAATTTATCTCACTCAACAGTAGAATGCTGAAGAACTGTATAAACATATTGAGTGTTATAGTTCAGAAAATCTAGGATGAGTCGTGTGGCGTTTTAAACGTCATGTCTCAAAGGGATGGGGTAAAATCGTTTTTTTTTACAAATCGAGTAGTTTTTTTATAAATCGAAAAATTGTTTTTCTCTAAATTGACGTATCAATTCATAATTTTCATTATACTGACTTTCTAATGTATTGTATGATTTGTATCTATCTTTAAATAGGTCAAGATCCACAATGAATTAATACTAATTACGAACATTTCATTTTAGGTATAAAAAAATCGAAAATACAATTATCGAATACGCCATCCCTAGCCAATGCAGACTAACCTTGTGACTTTTGACAAACGTCACCAAATATTATTTGATTTTAACAAACTGTCACATTTTTGCTGATTTGTAACAAGATGTATTAATTTGTCATTATTGTTAGTTTTATGTAATGTATTTACCTAAATAACTTGCTATTTATTAGAATCCAGGCTTATATTAAAGTTGATAAAATAATTAAAATTACTGAACGTCGTTACAAGGGTTGTATTGGGGCAAATTTGTGAGCTGTCACACGACTCATTCTAGATTTTTTGAACTATAATAAATTATGTTTTTAAAATGCTCCTTGTGTTAAACTTTCTACATTAACACTTTGGTTATTACGAAATCAAAAGCAATTTTTGTTTACTTTTTTTAACATGTAAACATATTTCTGTCTCCATGGTTTCAAGTGAAACAATTTCCACTGTATTAAAAATAATGAAAATCAATAAAAATAAAATAATATTTCAGGTTGAAGGTACTTTTTTGGTGTACTCGCCACCAGAAATAATTGGATATAAACAAAATTTAGAAGAGAGATATGCGCACTCTCACGCTCCATTCAATGGTCTTAAAAAAGATATGCATATGAAACAAAGACATGGATTTTTCATCTCCATGTACTTGGAAATATTTCCAAGTTTCACAGAAGTAAACATCATTCCAAGACCACTATTGGAATCTAACGAAATGGAGTATATGGTCAAATATCTCAATTCATTTGCAGAAAACTATAGCAATCAGTTTCCAGAAAGAAAAATTAATCTATTAGTTTTAGATACATGCGGCAAGTATGTTTGCATAACGAGACTGTTCAAACCTTTAATGTTGCCTGATTTTGGTGAATGCTTTCGAAATCACTTTGCTTCCAATGTCTCAAATTACGATTCAGAGTCTTCCAAAAGCTCCACACCAAATCGGAAGAAATCTTTAAAAACTCAGGACAATGATGAGATAGTTTCACGAAGTATAAAATCTCATTTGTCAGGCGCTGAATCTAGACGATATTCTAAAGCTGTAAAAGAAGTTTTTGAAATGAAAAGTTTAGATGAAAATTTAACAGACGACGGAGAGAAAATTTTATCAAATAAGGTACAAGCATGTGCAAGATTTGTGGCGATGATTCCCTTATTTGAATTAGATACATTCGGAAATCATATTGTTGCTCTGTCTGGATATGTAAGTTCAATTTACTTATTTCTCTTAAGTTTTTCTCAATTTGTGCATTAAATTAAGTGTCTAATCCTTGGGAACCTTTTGTTGGAAGGCCACATTAAGTTAGCTGTAACCTAATAAGACCGCATTCAAGAAACATCAATTTGATGTACTTCAAAATGTACATTATTTTGTAAAAATCTAACTAACTTAAAGAATTACAGCCTTATGTGATAGTAGCGCTGCGCTAGTCAGTACATTCTAGAGTTGCATAAGAACTAAATCATGAGTATACCAGGTGTCAAAATAGCTGTTATAATTTATTAATGTTTCATTTGTGGCCATCAGTCAGAGAAGATTATTTCATGGAATCTTTTACTCTTTGGTATTTTAAATATAATCATTTTAGGATGAAAATAAAAGGATTAAGCCTACAAAATTTGGGTTCATTTAAAAGGCTGTACATAATGTATCCTATAAGGCAGCAGGTTGCCCTGGTCTAATCAACGAATTATGAGAATAATCACAAAGCAAAACTGAAAACTTTTCCGAGTTTGCTGTAGCCAAATGAATAATACTGCTATATTAATATTCCTTACTTTAAACTATTTTTATACTTTTCACATGGTGTTTGAGAAATGTAAACTTCGAAACTGCATATATTTTGGAGGGAGCCTATTCTTTCGGATTGCCCTTATCGTGTTTTATTGAAAATTTAATCAAAATCCATAAAGTGCATCTATAGGTGAAATCAAAATGTGCCATATGAAGCGCAGAAAAGGACACACGGGGCCACCCTCTACACGTAGTGAAGAACAATAAACAATACATTTTCTATGACTTCCGTGAACTAATAGGTATGTTTGTCTTACATCAAGAGGTTTTGGTTTAATCTCTGATGGTATCCAAAAAAAGGACTGGTTTTGCATATGATAGAGACATGCGAATGTTACTGCCTGTCCATATGTGGTAGTATTTCCAATACTTATGATGGTGTACTGTAAATAACGCACCTACCCCTGTAGTTCTTAACCAGAAGGCTCAGTTACTAGGGTTGGATATAATATTGTTTCCGGTCATGTTCTTCAACATATCCCAATTTTGAGGGGTACGATACAAATGTTGCAGGGTACCATACAAATGACGATGAATAGTAAATTCAATATGAAGAATAAAATAACAACAATTAATTTGATATGAAAAAGTGTAACAAGTTGAACAATTATGTATTTATTATTTTTTTAAATTACAAATATGACCAACACTATAGATATCTTTATATCTACAGAAACTATTCAGCAAATTGTTCTATCTAAAGGCAATAGCTCGGTGTTGGTTTTTAATCTGCAATCTTCTGCAAACAAGTCAAGTGTGTTAACCACTTGATAGTTTTGCGCGAACGTGACTCGAGCACAAAGTTTTTTTTATACTGACGAACCTGAACCTCATTCGGGCAAATCTTGTTTTGACTTGGGAGTGTTTCTCCCAAGCGTCGTTTGGACAAACAACACTTAGGAGAAACACTCCCAAGTCGAAACAAGGCTCAGGCTTGTTAGTATAAAAAAAACTTTGTGCCCGAGTCACGCTCGGGCAAAATTGTCAAGTGGTTAATAACTATTGAGAAAGTTTGTTCAATGTGACTAATTGAGTATATAAATTTCTCTTCTTCTCCCCTTGAATAATGGTCATGAACTCCTATATATGAAGGAGTATACGCCAGTGTCAAGTGATGTCCACTACACAGGGCTTGTTAGTTTGGTTCACATGAGAAGCGTATCAGCACGTTTGAGTCGTCAGCTCTGTAGTTGGCCAGCCTGAGACTACTGTTATCTAGTAAGATACTATGGGATGAAACTATTTTATAACTAAGCTAAATGATTTTTAACTAAATGAACATTTAAAATATGATTAAAATTAGATATGCAGTAAGCGAACGAATGATTTCAATTTAAAATGGTGTTCATCAGTATGTATACACATATTTTATCACAAATAAATTTCATTTTGGTCGATAAAATATATGATCCTATTAATTATGGAAGCTTTATTGAGGCTTAACAGATAAAAAAATATTTGTAACGAAGAACAGTCTCGTTTCTTTCTAATCATACTTGACCTATTGATATTTGAACTTATTTTCAGCAAACACTGCGGTTGGTCTGTGGTTCAATGTTGGATCACACAATACTTTTGATGAATTACTTTCTGCAATTAGGCATTGAATGTTGGTGTATTTCTGGCCATGCTATTCCAAGAGGTTTATCTACTTACGTTTTGGTTAAGGAAAATCAATACACTAATGAAATTGCACTGAGAGAGGGTATCAAAAACTATGCAAGACTTCCAGACTTCAGAAATAAAAATGCTTGGAAATATTGCATTTATGACGCCACTTTTGGTATAAAATATGACATAAAGGAACCATTTTGCCCACTACAAAAAATATATTCAGTGTGTAATAATGAAAATGTAAGTACTTATAAAATGTGTTATAGCAGATCACATCTTCCTTTGATTTTTATTACATTATTATATTTATTTGGCACCTTTATTCAACATTTATACGAGTTTTCTACTTCACTGGAATGTATTAATTGATTACGAATTAATATTGTAGAACTCCATTTATAAACAGAATGATTTGATAATTGTGAAAAAAAATATACAATAAACTTAAATTAAATTGATAGGCCTGTTTTGCTTTACAAAACCATTTTCAAACTGTACTATATAAGTTGCTTATATAGCAAAATATTGGGTGTTAACATACTCGTAAGTTGTGTCCGTTTTTTTCCAAATTAAAAATGAGCACCAAAAGTAAAACAAAATGGTAAAGGTTATACATCATTCGAAAGGAAATTTTCTGCTCTACAAGATATTGTGTTTGCTTTTACGTTACATATATGAATGTTACATATACTTCAAAATGAATTTACGTTACATATACTTCAAAATGGAATGTCAAGTAGAGGAAAGTGAGCATTTTTGACACCTTCTGTTCTCGTTCAATCGAGGGAATAAAGCTGCCAAAGCTGCTCGCGATATTTGCGAAGTGCACGGTGAAGATGGAATGAATGAAAGGACAGCTCGTCGATGGTTTTTGACACAAAAATCAACGTTCGACAATTGATTTTTGTTGTTTTCACTCAAAACATGTGGAACCCAAGCGCCGAACTTCTGAACTTTTCCCATTAACTTAAGATGGCGGTATACAGTCATGTGACTACAATTCATCTGCTCAGCCAATTCTACGGTGGTTTGAAGGGGATCTTCATAAATAATATGGTTTAATCGGTCCTCATCAAAGTCCACTGGTCGTCCGGAACGCTCCATGTCTTTCAGGTCGAAATTACCGTCTTTGAAACGCAAAAACCATCGACGAGCTGTCTTTTCATTCATAGCATCTTCACCGTACACTTTGCAAACATCGCGAGTAGCTTTGGCAGCTTTATTCCCTCGATTGAACGCGAACAGAAGGAGGTGTCGAAAATGCTCACTTTTGTCTAATTGACATTCCATTTTGAAGGCTTGTAAACAAATAAAATAATATATGTAACGTAAAAGCAAACACAATATCATGTAGATCAGAAAATTTTCTTTCGAATGACGTATAACATTTACCATTTTGTTTTACTTTTGGTGCTCATTTTTAATTTGGAAAAAAACGGACACAACTTATGTTAACACCTAATACTTTACAATCTGTGGATTAAAAATAACATAAAAATTTAATAGGAGCCGTCCATCCTGATGTGTTGAAATTTTTAGAATGATCAGCCCCTTTCTGGAATGTATTTTTGATTTACATGAATTTTCTTAGAAAGTATTGGCCGCATAAATCGAGAATATATATTCTATATAAGCTGTAAAGATTTTTTTACTCTTTTTGTTTAATCTTTTTTTTTAGATATGGGTAAATATCCAAGTTATTGAGCGTTGTAGCTTGACAAGATTCAACTTGAATGATACATCTGACTGGAGACCCGTATTTCAAAAGGTAATATCTTGTCCGGGACCTTTACCCGGACTCTCTACCATGGGCGTAGATGAAGTGCTCTACAATTATAATGTGCAAGATGTCCAGAGGTTGAGAGATGCTGTAGAAGACAAAATAAGAGCCAAGATTCAGAAGTGGAGGGGTCATAGGAGAACTATTTGGAATAGGTCTGTAATTTTTTCAAGCTTAAGATTTGCACGATACGAAGATCTTATGTACTATGCGTATCCAGAAAGTAAGTGTACTGAGGCTCTCACGACCGGATGGATTTTATTTTCGACATGTTGGCTACACTTCCGTGTAGCCTGACCCTTCCCCTCCGCAACGATACCGGTTCGAGCTCAGTACGTTGAGAAGTGTCGACGCGATAACACGTTTCGTGAAAAATGTCAATCCGATCTCCCGCCAAGTGCGAAATACGCGGCGTCATCCGTTATCTCGTTTGGAAGGGAAAACCTCCGGTTGAGGTTTATAATGAGGTGAAAAGTGCATATGGTGATAAAACTATGAATCGTACGAGTGTGTACAAGTGGTGTTGCTAGTTTAAAAACGGTCACGTCACACCTCTTCACCCTCCGCCAAAAAGTTCAAAACCACAATTTCAGCCAAGAAAATCATGACATCCGTGTTTTGGGACTGTCAAGGCAAAATTTTAATTGAATATATGCCTCAAGGGAAGACCATCAATCTGCAAGATACTGTGAGACCCTAAAAAAATTGCGGAGGGCGATTCAGAACAAGAGGAGAGGCATGCTGACAAAGGGAGTCAGCCGGCTGCACGACAATGCCAGACCACACACGGCCAACGCCACGAAGGAACTGCTCGCCTCGTTTAAATGGGATGTCCTGAACCATCCCGCGCATTCCCCTCACCTAGCACCTTCAGATTACTATCTTTTTACCTCCCTGAAGCTGCACATGGGTGGAAAAAGGTTTTCAACCGACGACGAGGTAAAGGAGGAGGTGGAGAAGTGGATGGAGGGGTTGGCGGGAAACTACTTCGAGGAAGGCATCAGAAAGTTGATACCCCGCTTCACCACCTGCATTGAGAGGAATGGCGACTATGTCGAAAAATAGCTTACATATGTACTACGGTAACCACGTAATTTTTTTGTTTAAATAAAAAAAATTGTAACCTACAAAAATTCAGTACACTTCCTTTCTGGATATGCCTCGTAGATTGCTGACAACATTTTCATAATTTTGGGTGTTAACCTTACTCCCTTATCGCATAGTTTTTTTTCACGAAATTCTCAGAATTGAAAAGCAAATAAAGAGAAAATTATTGGAAAAAACCTATATTTTGTAATTTGTGTAAAATTCTTGTAAATTTATGTAAAAAGCAACTTCTATTTTTGAGGATACATCACAGAAGAAACATTTCATAAAACACTTTCCTAAATTCTTTCATATTAGGAACCATTTCCTTTGCAGTCAATAACTGGTCAATATCTGAAAATGTTTCTTTTATAAATCACTAGTCATTTTAAAATGTTTTTCAGAGTTATTACCGTGTTGAATTGGTTTAACCCTTTCTTCCTTGTGATGTGTAACTAGTACACATTGCTTCTAAAAACTTTAATATCTCTATAAATATAATAAATACTGGGTTCAGATTTTAGGTATTCCTCCGTAATACATTTACGCATCGAATAAAAAAATAATATTAATAATAATTAGCACTTATCGGCCACATCAGAGATATTTTGTGAAAATTGGGAATAAATTCACTAAAACAATCAAACGTGTGCCAGTGTGTAACGTAGGTATATTCATTCTAAAAAACCGCTATGGGTGAGGAAGCGACGCTATTCACGTTTCATTCTCACTCTACTTTGGTATATGGGAACGCAAGAAATAGAATCTCAGTTCGCAATTGTGTTTCTTCCTTCGAGGTATAACAGTCCAATACCGAGTCCCGTCTCAGTTCTCAGTAGCTCTGGGGCATCCATTTGAGGTGGTCTCTTTGCCCGTTTTGTGAACATCGACCGATGTTTTTTCATGTTTTCAGCAATAAAATATCAATTATTATCACTTTTGACTTGTAATTTAATTAACTTAAGCGATTGGCTATGAATATTCTTATTTTTTCGATTTTAAATAGCTCATTTTTACATGTGTATTGAATACACAGCACCGGAACGCACAGAGTTTTTTAGCACAGGAAAGGAAAGATTAAATAACTAACATTTCGAAGGCCTTGTAGCCTTCATACTCAGAGTGAAGTCAAAAAATATTGCCTGTATTAAAAACCGAATTACTTTATTGAGTAGATCACAAAAAGTAGTATTCACGCCCCGAAAGAGGCAATCAAAATTTATAAGCATCCAAATAACATCAACAGAGATAACAGAATGCATCTAAAATCTGTATGGCTTCTGATTTTGGAAATATGTAGACTACAAAAGTAGTTGAATTCTTTGTGCGATGCCCTCGTAAGGTTCTATGCTAGACACAACGAGCATATTTAATTTGCGGCCGTGAAAGCGGATAGTTTAGCGGGCTAAACACATGATTGTGTTGCAGTCATGAGTACATGTGTCTAGGTGGGTGTTTCTTGCATGTTTATTATATTCAGTAAATTTTTCTGACATCACCCTGAGGATGCCTACGAAATATCAGCCATCATTTAACCCAAAGTTTTTTTAACCGCACGTGCCTTTACCAAAAAAATTTAAAACCGTCGACCCCCTAGTCATTTACTTTACTTACTCAAATTAATAAGTTTGTACACTACTCGATATTAAATATTTCACTAGATATCAAACTTTTCATTTTAATCACTTGTAATTAAGGATTGAAAAAGATAAAAGAACTACGGATTATGCATTGCATTATCTTGTGCAACATTTAACATTGAAATCTGCGCTGAAAAAAATTAAAGCAAAAAATATAAGCAGTTTTTTTTTATTTTTGACATTTATGAAATAAATATGTAAATTCAAAATAAGTACAAATATTCTTAATTAGGTACCTATTGGAATCATAGATATTTTGAAGTAACAAACAAATAGCAGTAGTAAAGGGGCCTATTTTTGCTGTCGTCGACCTACAAATTTTTTTAATGAAACTCGACTCCTAGAAAAATCAAATCAACCACTTTGGGAACTCTTGATTTAACCCAACTCAACGCAGCAACAACTCCGAAAAACAATTAAATTTAAGACTTTAATGTAAAAAAATACACAAGAAATGGTTTCTAATGTGAGAAAACTTAGTAAGGCCGAGTCCACACCAAAGTGCTTCGTTAGGCGCTAAGCTAGGTTTTACGTGACTCATATCCTAAGTGACTTCATGCATGGCCACACCAAAGTGCTACGCACAAATTCATTTGACAGTTGGGAGCAGTTGAGTCAACACACGATGTCACTCTCAAAATTAACCAATTTCATTACAACTTACCATCTTTATTTACTTTTTGTGCAACTTCATTCCAGTGATTTTATTACAGGTACATTTTTGTATAATTTGCTCGATGGGTTCCACAAAGGCTACCTTTTATACACAACTGTCATTAAAACTTCCGCCATCTTGTAAATTAACCAACATGTCTATTCGCTAGGAGATTCACTCGATGACTAATCGTCATGCAATGTGGCGCGAAGCGTGCAGCAGTGTGGCCACTGCGATAGTATGCAGTATGTTGGTTCCCTAGGATATGTCGCCTAACTTGCAACATAGCTTTAAGCATCAAGCGAGGCTCATACCTGTGTGGCCGAGGCCTAAAGCATTTGACTAGTCTTAATATTTAAATTTTTAAACCACAGTGGATTTGACCTACTCATATTTTGTAAAATTGTTCCAGGCATTGCAGCAGCATATTGAAGAACACTTTAGTACATTGGGAAAAATGGTCTTTGTGTTCGTCGTCAAAGCCGAAAATCAGTCACAAATTACAGCAGTTATCACTCTCTTATCAGGTGCGAGTGACCTAGTTTTGTTTTCAAACAAATATTTTTTTAAACCGTGAAGACTAAGTCATTTTGGAAACTAGCCAAAGCACAGAAAAGCAATTATCTTTAATTTTTGTCATTTATCATTTAACACAAATGTTAGCTCTTAACGCTGTACTAAAATGCTTAATTTGTTTTTCAAATATCTTAATCTCGCATGTCGTACTTTTGAATAGTGCAAAATCCTAACAGGAGTAAAAATAATTTTACATATTTCAAAGTATTTTAGAAAAAAATTGCAATTTTTCAAGGGTGACAATTTTTTAAAATGTAAATAAACATTTTTAAGCAAAATAAAAACACAGAAAACCATTTGGTCCAGACTCGCTCCAAATTATGATCAAAATTGTATGTGAAAAGATAAAAAAAACCAATTTATTTTAGTTAAGTTATAAGTCATACTGGAAAGTAATGACAATTTTGTTGTATTCATCAGAGACATCTCAGCATCAGCTTATCCCCTCTATGGCCTAATAGGAAGGCATTTGCCTTCCGACCAGAGGTTGTGGGTTAGATCCCCATTGGTACTTATTTTTTTCAAAAGGATAATAGTCTGGTTTTCACTTCAGGGCTCTTTAATATCTTTCTGGTTGGTTGTAAGAAATTTCCACATGATAAATAAATGCAAATTGATCATCGATAACGTACCCATCGAACAAGTCATGCGATTCACTTACCTAGGTGTAGAGATCTCCAGCAACAGTGATCTATACAGTAAAGTACGAGCACAAACTAATAAAGCGACAGCTTTGGCTGGCTGTCTGCGGGACACTATATGGAGAAACAAACACATGCTAACCGAAAGTAAGGTCAGGATATATAAGACATGCGTCCGCTCCATTATGACATATGGGATAGAAGCGAGAGCCGATACCAACAGGACAAAAAGCCTTCTCAGAGTGGCGGAAATGAGAACCCTACACTCCATCGCAGGCAGAACTCTTAGAGATCGGATCAGAAATGAGACGATAAGGTCTGTCTGTGGTGTTGAAGACATAGTGAGGTAGGGAAGAAACAGAAGGCGCTTCTGGAGGGATCATGTGGACCTCATGGAGGATATAAGACTGGCAAGAATCGCTAAGACTGAAAACCATAACAGCAGGAGATTACCAGGAAGGCCGCCGAAAAGGTGGAAGGACAGCTAGACGTCATCATCCCAGGACAGCCCACCGTCACAAACACCAAGAGGAAGAAGTTTTTAGCACCAGTGGTTAAAGAAATATTTCAGCAGTAAATGAGTTAATTTTATCATTTTGATATTTCAACTCTGATGAAAATAAAATAAAACTTTAGAAATTAATTGGTCACCCTAAGTTATCTATCTTACTGTAAAGAAAACAAAAAGAGAGTTAATGGTATATTTTTTGGCACCGGTCCACTTTTGATAGCTCTGACAGATCATGTGATTGTTCTTTTTTTTTTCAGATGTACGGTTTCCCATTCAACATGACTTACACAACAATGAGGGAGATCGTCGCGTCCATTAAAGCAACACAAATACACTTGGACGAACACATCTCGGCCGAGTTTGCCCTAGGAGTCGAAGTCTTTGCTTATCCCAATCGGGTTTACAGTGTTTGGATTTATCTTGCTTCGGTCATAAAAAAGGTTTAACCAATAATTTTCTAAATATATTGTAAAAAAATACGAGACTAATATTTGGTGACTGATTTTGAGAATTCTTATGAATTCCTAGTAAATAATTGTCTATTTAAAAATAATACGAGGCGTATCCAGAAAGTAAGTGTACTGAGGCTCTCACGACCGGATGGATTTTATTTTTGACATGTTGGCTACATTTCCGTGTAGCCTGACTCTTCCCCTCCGCAACGAGACCGGTTCGAGGTCAGTACGTTGAGAAATGTCGACGCAACAACACGTTTCGTGAAAAATGTCAACCCAATCTCCCGCCAAGTGCGAAATTTTGTAAAAAGGCAAGAGTTTTTGAGGCGCTGCAAACTCCATGGAGATGAATTTCTCCGCTCCATCGTTACTGGAGATGAAACTTGGGTTGCACACTACACGCCTGAAACCAAAAGGCAGTCTCAACAGTGGCGTCACACCTCTTCACCCTCCGCCAAAAAGTTCAAAATCACAATTTCAGCCAAGAAAATCATGGCATCCGTGTTTTGGGACTGTCAAGGCATAATTTTAATTGAATATATGTTCAAGGGGAGACCATCATCTCTGCAAGATACTGTGAGACCCTAAAAAAATTGCGGAGGGCGATTCAAAACAAGAGGAGAGGCATGCTGACAAAGGGAGTCTGCCTGCTGCATGACAATGCCAGACCACACACGGCCAACGCCACGAAGGAACTGCTCGCCTCTTTTAAATGGGATGTCCTGAGCCATCCCGCGAATTCCCCTGACCTAGCACCTTCAGATTACTATCTCTTTACCTCCCGTACATGGGTAGAAAAAGGTTTTCAACCGACGAGGAGGTAAAGGAGGCGGTGGAGAAGTGGACGGAGGGGTTGGCGGGAAACTACTTCGAGGAAGGCATCAAAAAGTTGATACCCCGCTTCACCACCTGCATTGAGAGGAATGGCGACTATATCGAAAAATAGCTTACATATGTACTACGGTAACCACGTAATTTTTTTGTTTAAATAAAAAAAATTGTAACCTACAAAAATTCAGTACACTTACTTTCTGGATATGCCTCGTACTTTGTTTTTAGATTGTAGTTTTAGTTTAAATGTGTTAAGTGAAATTGGCTATCGGTCAAGTTATTAGGACGGATGAAGCGTGGGTTCAAATCCTCAAGTTGCCAATTCCTTTTGGATATAACAAATATTTTATCATTTTAAAAAAAACTATGAAGTATGAGTAGTTTTGATCAAATTTAGTTTTTAATTATATACTGTCAGAAATTCGAAGATACTTTTTATAGATTTCCTTTACCTCAATACAAAAAAAAATCACTCATATAAAATTCATATTATTTTTTTTTTTAGGAAACCAGTATTTCTATCGAAAAGTGACAATACATTTTTATATCTGCGTGGGGAACTACTCTGCATTGTAGAGATATTTTATCACCAGTCAGCTTTATAAGATTAATAATTGTTGTATTTTGAAATTTAACTAATAAAATCAACAATTTGAAATTTAATACGAACTTTATTCTCAGCTTATACGTGCGTTCAATTTTATTTTGCCCTTTACAAATATTTTCTCTTGTGAGCGTATTTGATTTATAAGTCAATTAATATTAAGATATTCAATTAAACATTTAACTAAAATGATCTATTAACGCAACTAATAATGTCTAGTAAAAATCACGTATAAAAGATGCATTTACATTTTGTTTCAAAATGTGCATTAATTTTTTTAAGCAAAATGTAAATTTACACTATATTTGGATTTAAGGTGGTATTCGAGGCGTGAATTTCGGGCGGTTTTTCACACTTCATAAAAAAAAACATTTTTCGTATGCATTTTTTTAGTTTGTTTATTGATGATTAGAGAATGAATTTAAATAAATTTAAATTCAAGATGTTATCTTGTCGTAAAAAAAAAAAAAGGAGGTGAGGTGGTCGACATGATTGAAGCCCTTTCGTAAATCTGAAATAAAAATCATACACAGTTTCTTGATAAGAAATAATGTCGTTATAGTTGGTACTAAAGAGATAAAAAAAAATCAATTTTTTTTACCCTTTATTTCAAATATAAAATTTTTTTTAATAGTAAATTTTTTTTTTGAATTTTCCAAGGTAGGGACATTATAAAAACATTTATCGAAGTTTCATACCAAATTTGAAGGCAATCGGTTGGATAGAATTTGAGATTTTATGTGGACCAGGTCGAATAAAGTAGTTTCGAGAAAAACGCATTTCAAGTTTTGAGATTATTGTCCGAGTCATACCGGTGCGGCGTAATTGCTGCCTCATTTATAGCTATAACTTCGTAAATATTGAGAATTTTAAAATTTCCTTTTGAGAACATATTTTTAAAGGTCTAAACTTTAAAAATAAGCAAAAAAAAAGGAAAAATTCAAATTTCTAGAGTAGAATAAATACCCCCTTAACAGACATTCAGAATTTTTTTTTTTCCCAAAAAGCTTTTGATGCATATTAATTGTTAAGCTTTCGTTGCATGCAGTACAAACTGGTAGGTTTATTACCTTATGGCTATTTCTTTAAAACCAGAACCATGTTTAAAAGGTTTGAAGTAAAAACCCGAGTGGACACCTTTTTAAAAATAAGGTACCAATATTAATTGCCTGATCGGAGCATATATACAGTGAAACCCAGTTTTTACGTTTTTGAAGGGACTGATAGAAAAAAAACGTAATTGGAGGGAAAACGTAGATTCGGGGCTAGAAAAAAAAATGTTAAATTATTTTTTATTTAGATAATCACACAAATCGGAAAATTTTTTTCATTCAATTTGCGATTTTTTATTATCGTAACCAAAGTTGTAATGAGTATCCCCAAATCACGCGCGAGCAAAACACGTGAACCAACATGTTTATTCACTTTTTCGAGAATTTTCCTTTTCTCTTGAATTGATAATATTTTTCTTTGCCGAGACATTATTTGAAGGGATTCAACGAAAAATTAAAATGAAAAAAATGTAAATTGACACACGAAATACACGACAATTGAAATTGTATGTACACGACCGACACGTTTAAAACACAAGCATAGATTGACCAAATACATATACAGTCTGCCTGCCTCTGATTCGCAAAATTTCCCACCAATTGCATCATATTACACGACTCGTGTAACCTTGACCATGAGCGCTGCTGCTGCAGGTGCACACGTGTCTATAAATAGAAACAACATATTTCTGCTTCCTAATATTCATTTCAAATATTTTTAAATCGCCGCGCATTTAATTAAATATGTTTATAAATTGATTTGCATTTAAAAAATTTCAAACGTAAATTGCGGGAAATAAAAACGTAAAAGCGGGTACTAAATGTACTAAAATAAAACGGGATTGGAAAAATTGAACGCAAATAGCGGGAAAACGTGAATTCCGGGCACGTAAAAACGGGGTTTCACTGTAGCTACAAAGTGAATTCTACCAACTCACTCAACATTAAGTACAACAGAGTATTAACAATAAATGACTCAAATGAAATATTACCGATACTTGGAACAAGCAAGAGCAGTTATGATAAAGTGATATTTAATACAAACTGCAATTTTGGTCTAAGCTCTCGTTAAATAACTAAGCCAATAGTTTTATTGAGTTTCAAGCAAAACACTGATACTGTGGTAATTAATTTATAAAAATCAAACTGAATTCTAGAAAGTTTATAGTAAACCCATTTTTGGAACACGGTAAAGACAGGCTATACATATTTTTAAGATGAATGTGTCAATGTTCAAATCTGATTTTTTCTTTGAAAATGATTGTAAAACAACACATTCAAATCATGAATCTTTCTTACGAATTAAGATTGAATATACGAGGCATATCCAGAAAGTAAGTGTACTGAATTTTTGTAGGTTGCAATTTTTTTTATTTAAACAAAAAAATTACGTGGTTACCGTAGTACATATGTAAGCTATTTTTCGACATAGTCGCCATTCCTCTCAATGCAGGTGGTGAAGCGGGGTATCAACTTTTTGATGCCTTCCTCGAAGTAGTTTCCCGCCAACCCCTCCGTCCACTTCTCCACCTCCTCGTCGGTTGAAAACCTTTTTCCACCCATGTGCAGCTTCAGGGAGGTAAATAGATAGTAATCTGAAGGTGCTAGGTCAGGAGAATGCGCGGGATGGTTCAGGACATCCCATTTAAACGAGGCGAGCAGTTCCTTCGTGGCGTTGGCCGTGTGTGGTCTGGCATTTTCGTGCAGCAGGCAGACTCCCTTTGTCAGCATGCCTCTCCTCTTGTTCTGAATCGCCCTCCGCAATTTTTTTAGGGTCTCACAGTATCTTGCAGAGTTGATGGTCTCCCCTTGAGGCATATATTCAATTAAAATTATGCCTTAACAGTCCCAAAACACGGATGTCATGATTTTCTTGGCTGAAATTGTGGTTTTGAACTTTTTGGCGGAGGGTGAAGAGGTGTGACGCCACTGTTGAGACTGCCTTTTGGTTTCAGGCGTGTAGTGTGCAACCCAAGTTTCATTTCCAGTAACGATGGAGCGGAGAAATTCATCTCCATGGAGTTTGCAGCGCCTCAAAAACTCTTGCCTTTTTACAAAATTTCGCACTTGGCGGGACATTGGGTTGACATTTTTCACGAAACGTGTTGTCGCGTCGACAATTCTCAACGTACTGACCTCAAACCAGTCTCGTTGTGGACGGGAAGGGTCAGGCTACACGGAAGTGTAGCCAACATGTCGAAAATAAAATCCATCCGGTCGTGAGAGCCTCAGTACACTTACTTTCTGGATACGCCTCGTATTTTGAAAATAACACAAGGATGAAGGATATTGCTAAAAGACCAGTTATATTTTTTTCACAAATGTTTAATTCTGAATTTTAAAACTAATATAATCTTATGTTCAGAAAAAAGTATATAATAAGCCATAATGCTATTCAAGTTTCTGCTAGAAAAGTGATGATAATACAATTTCATTTAGAAATCTTCACTGTGAATCCCAAATTTTACCGCGGAACTAATTAATTTTTATGATTTTTAATTATTTCACTGATCACTTTAGTGATTTTAATATAGTGGATTAATATTGCTGTTATTCTCATTAATAATCAATCAGTTAATAATTCTCTTTGTAAAGTATATTTAAAATTCAACTGAAAATAGCCTTATTTTTAATGTTTCAATTAGTTTTCGTTGGAATACTTTCGAGTAATATTTTATAAATTAGGTTTATTAAATGTCCACTGAAATAACAAATTTTTAATAAAAATTGATCACAACACAGAAAGCACTGTGAAAAAACTTTTTTTCATGAATCGATCTATTGGAAAGTGGACATGAAAGTAATTAAAAGTTGGCTTCGTGCTTTTTTTTAGTTTTTATAATTTCATACCTGATTTTATGAATTGTTTATTTATAGTATTAAATAAAATGAATAGGTGAAAAGATACATGCTTAATGAAGGATATATCATTATTGATTCAATAATCAATAATCGTTCAAAAACGTTCAATAATCAAATTACCATAAAAAAAGGTGATCATTAGTGATGTACCAGGTATCGGAAAAACTAAAAAAAACTTACCCGGCCGCGTACTCGGGAGGTTATGTGAAAGTAGAGTTGCCAGATTTCAAATTAGGTCTCTAAACGCAGAGAAATGATTATTTCTGATTATAATTTACCAGTTATTGAAATTTAATTATTCAATTAAATTTTTTAATGCATTTTTTTCCACAAAAATAAATTTCGTATAATTTATTTTCATTAGCTTATTTTCTTTTTAGTTTTCACGGGACCCAATACCCGGCATCGGATCCCAGCAATATTTGTCGGATCCGGGTAATTTGCGGGTACTGAAAATATTGCCGGGTAATTTTTCAAGTGCCCAGAACATCACTAGTAATTAATTATAGTTACTTCTCTTGTTTTATCCTGTTTGTGTACCGTACCGTACAAAACAAAACTGTATGTATAATTTGGGATACTGCACAGTGAATTTTTCAACAATTAAGCCAGTTAAAATAAATAATTGTCTATACATTGTAAAAATATTTCATATAAATGATAAAACAATAAGCGTTTGATAATAATAAAAATAATATATAATTATTTAAGACATCGTCTGTTTGTTTTTTCACATACGCTCCGATGTCTAAACGACGCAGGAGCCTATGTAAAGAAAAGATTACACAATAGTTAAACCAGTTAACAAAATATGTATCTAACCTGCGCAAATAACAAGAAAAATCTTTCTTGGTCTTATGCAGTACATAACTATAAGATGTCGAGTCTTAAGTACTAATTTGCTTAAAAAAAAGCTAACATTTGTGTTAGATAACAAATGTTTGGATATACAGATTGGGCAACAAATACTTAACACATACACAGCTGCTTTATATTCATGAAAAATCTCTTATTCCTAGTTTATTTCTTCTTTTTAATACACACACAATTTTTTTCTTTAACACTTTTCAGAATTTTGAAAGAATACTAACTATACCGTAATAATAACTTTAGTTGGTGTAAGAAAAATCTTTTCATACCTTTACTGAGTGTAAAATAAAAATAATAGATTGTTTCTATGTTATAATTTGCCACGATTTAACAACTTTTTTTTATTATTTATTGTCGAATATAGAAAATAGTCACATTTATTTAATGTATTTCAATTTACTTCCATTTTTTTAAACATCAAATCATATTATTTGAGAAACGGTTAAAAAGGATTACATATATAATAATATTTTTTTTTCAAGATAATTAATTCACTCTGGTAAGTGTTACGGAATCAAATTACTAAACAATGACATTAATGATCGTTAAATTGTTCAATAATTGAATTGATCGCAATATATACGACAATGGCAAATAGCTTTTAAAAGTGTGTTGAGTATTTATGGCCGAACCTGCATTACATTATATCGCGATCGTTTGCAAAAATAATATTGACATTATTCAGATATCCCGGTACATACCTACAATAAAAAGAATGCAAAGTAAGCAACACTCCATTTGTGAAAATTGTAAATTTCCATGTATAAAATTATAAACAATGGCAATAATTTGATAAAAGACACAGCCCACTTTTTCCATGTTGTCAAGGCATAGACTTTCATTTGTATGGAAAATATTCATTTTTTAAGAAAGAAAACATAAATTATTATTAATATCTTCTCAATTACTTGAAGAATTGTATAATAATTCTATTTGATACTTTTAAAACTATTTTTTGGAGATTTCTTTTATGTAGTTTCTGTTTTCGATGATTGATTTTTTGTCTATTTGCAAAGTACACAAATTCCAAAATTAGAATAGTAAAAATCCAGATAATTCGAATGTGATCTTGGAAACACTTATCCGCAATGAACACCTTCAAAGACAAAAATGAAATGTATATTTCAAATTATTTATGAATTCATTCTTTACCTTCCGCCTTTTCCTTTTGTGTTGGGGCTCTGGTTTCACTAGTGGAGATCTTACCCGTCTCTATCTATCTCTCTAGTTCTCTCACTTCCACTAAATAGTGTTATAATCAAACTAAATAGATTTGAAAATAACTAAATATAAAAAAAAACTATCCTCTTCGACTCAACGCAAATTTAGTTCAAGATCTACCATAAAAAAATAAAAGCACTTTGATCAATATAATCAATTTTCCATAAAAGATAGAATAGAATGAGCGGAGATAGCTTAATATTGCCTCAAATGAACCAATGAAGAAATCAGTTGCGATCCATCTTTTGCTTCGAATTAACTGGATAATTGCAATACATGCAAAATATTTTTAGTGGTTAATATAATATATTTTTGAGCAGTTTTTTTTTTTGCTTTATTCGTCAAAGGTACATATGGTTATAACAAAGGATTTCATGCTACATTAAACGATTTCAATGAGCACCACTTTAAGAATAGGATTTACTTTACCATACAGAAGAAATTAATAATTATTAACTATTTTCTAAACAGTATTATTTTATACCTAAAATGACTGATATCTCTGTATAAAAAGATAATAACTAAAGTTTTAATTATATTCAAAAGCAATTTAATTTTACATTAAACTGTTTAACTGATAAAAACTAAATAATTTAAGTTATTGGAAGTATTATCCAAACAATATAAGAAAACTCCGTGTTATACTATGTTATAATTTTTCTCAATATCAAATTTATTCCCAGATTCTTCTGAAATTCCCGGAGCGTGTTATATATATATATATATATATATTTTTTTTTGTTTATTTTCGGGTACATCGCGTACAATCAGCACGACACAGAAACTAACGCCTCTACCGACCAGAACTCGAAACGATCAGTAAGAAAACGACTAGCATACCGAGAGGTTATCCGTCAAAAGTCTGAAGATGAGTACCCAGGTGTACTCGAAACGTCACATAAATGACAAAGTACACGATGTACCCGAAAATAAACAAAAAAATTTATTACCCCATCGTGAAAATTTATACCTAAACATATATATATATATATATATATATATATATATATATATATATATATATATATATATATATATATATATATATATATATATATATATATATTTTTTTTTTTGTAAACAAAATATTCCTGATCAAGTTAATCGATTCAATGAGGTAGCTTTATTATTTTTGTTTTCACTCTTAGGAGTAAACAAATCAACTCAATTTTGTAACATCAGGTTCATAATTCGAATTCTACTTTATTTTAGAATGTGAACAATATTTTGCCTTTAAAATTTTCAACCCACATTTATTCAAGTTTAATATCAAGCCTTGTTTAATTACATTTAAACCCAATCGTTTATAATCAATCTCTATACTAGATTTCATTTGATATTGTATCTAAGTGAGCTTAATTAATATAAAAGGATGGCAACATTTCACATATCCAAATTTATGAAGTGATGGAAAATTTAATTAATTTCTCAGAAAAGTTGAAATTAATTTTTAATATTTTATTCACATTTTATTCGTTCACAACTCCTTTTTTTTTATATATTCAAAAGTAATATAGTATTTGCTTAGTAAAGCTACAAATCATTAAAAGAAAAATCTTAAATTAAGTACTGTTTTTGATTAATTTAATTATTATTTCACTGCGTATGTTTTAAAAATGAACATTCATTTATGCAGTATTCACGTGCAATTTAAACAGAATAAATAAAGTTATTATATCAAATTATATCCATTATTATGCTTGAATAATATTTTGAAATAGCAGCTGGAGATACACTTAGCACAGTTAAAAAGGATAGGCAAAATAAAGTATATTTAATAAAAGTAAAATATTAAGAGATTATTACAGAGAAATGCAAATCAAACTAAGTAAAAAAAAAAAACAGGAATAAGTCAATATTTTATTAGAAACAAATATTTTTCTGGCAACATTATTAAATCATAATATAACAAGGACGAAGGTTCCTTTTTAGCCGGTTAAAAATATCTGCCAAGCGATCGGCTGTTTTACAAATATTACATAAATAAAATTGAGATTTTCAATATCGAAGAGATTTATTTTTATATAATGAAATCATACACAGAGAATAGCAATTATAAAATCTTAACAATTTAATCATAAATCTATTCAATATTTATTCATAACTTGAAATATTTGTTATAAAATAGGATAAACCACTGCGTTATCTTCAACATATCTGATGAAATATATATATATGTACGATTGTAACATGTCAAAATCTAGTCAAATGTACTTTTCCATCGTAATATTTTGTCCAAAAAAATATATCTATACGAAAAGTATTCAATTCAAAGTTTTGAGGAAAAACATAACAGATCATGTTTATTTGTCACAGGAATAAACTTATTCTTCATCAATTTTAATATTATTCAATTTGACTTTTTAATTTTACGTCATTACAAAGTACATCTAATGGTAAGTGATGAAGAAATGATTTTTTTTTTGTTATTTAAATATGTAATGTGTTTCTTTCTACACAAACTTTCATGTCTGCGTGTGTGTCCCTTTGTCCAAATCTTTATAAAGATTCTGTTTGCACGGCAAATTTATAAAATAAAATTTTGGTATTAAAACGTGCATTAAGATAATTTTCGAGACAAACTTTCGATTCTTTTGAAGACAGACTAGCAATAAACTAGGCATATTTGCAATATTGCATTAATTTGGTGAAAAAATTAAAATTAACTACATATTCGACAAAAATGGGGAAATATACGGAAAGCGTCACCTGTTTGTAACATAAGGTGAAAAAAAAAAAACAGAAATAAGAACAACGGCTGCTAAAAACTTCTTGCTGTATAATCTCCTACATTTAAAATTTTATGGCAGTCATTGTCAAAATGTAAGTAAATATATATATATAATAAAATAAAATCAATTATAGAAATAGTTAAAAGTGAATAATTTACAATTCCATTTATAAAAGTCGACCAAAAGACAGGAGGGACAGGGACTACTGAGAATAAGTAACTTGAATATAGTTCGTTCAACAGCAATTAACTGAGTATGTTAGAGAGGAGACGGTTAATGGAATATGGATACGGCTATGTGGGGGAATCGCTGGAACCTTTAGAGCGCCTCAACTGTTGAAGGTAATGGCGTTGAATGGGCTTGTGGAGAGCCAGCTGTGCGAGGGCGTCTTCGATGGAGAACCACTGTCGTTTCCGGCCCATCTGCCTGGAGTCCTCCCACTCCGCCAGTTCTTGTGTCACCGTCATTACGTACACCTTTGTTCGGTGTTTATGCTCACGGTTCTGTGAAAAATATAAAAGCATTCCTCAACTGATCAACTCATTTAAGCAAATTTGGGGAAAAAAAAGAAAGAATATAAAATCATTGCATAAACTAAACATTGTCTTTTTATTGCTTATATATATGCTAAAAAGCTGCAAATGGAGTGAACTGAATAATCATAGTATTCCTATACATAAAATTGGGTTGTTCTGAAAGTAAATTTATATATTTTTAGGTAAAATTCAAACACATAATTGCACCAGATGCTCGTGGACAGTGGTTTTCGATTATTTTAGTATCTCAGTAATATTTCGTGTTCTTGCATGCTGGTTATTCTTCTCCAAGTCTTAGTTTGGTTGTTCATCATTGGTAAACGGCCTTGTGAACATGGGATACCATCTCTGACCGTCTTATCACCATATGGATTTTTTAAAACCACATTAGACATACATGTACGATTACTTACTGCATCGTCACCATACACTGTACATACGAGTATATTTAATTGTTTATGTCGATTTTTTTCTTTGCCGTAGTAAAAAAAGCATCGGGCACTGAAAAACCAATTTATTTTGATTCATCTTTAACCCTTTAGGTGCTGCAAGGTATTAGTATGGCTGATCCCGGAGGGTTGTGAATTTTTTTAGCAAAAATAAAACCTAATAGATTTTTTGTGTAAATATTCAAAGGACATTATGAAGAGTTACCAAATATGTACAATATGTGTCGTTTGTACCGCCATTCACTCAGAAAAAAACACAACTAAAACTTTAACGAAATGTTAATAAAAAAAATAAAACTTTAACGAAAGATTATCACCGAAAATACGGAAACATACATTAATAAAATATTTGATAGAATTAAAAGTATATGTAACACGAAAATATTAATTATTTTAATAACACACGGAAACTTAATAATGTAATTATAAAATCATTTCAAATTTCAACGGTTAAATAAGTAAAACGTAAAACTGACAATCCTGTATTAGAGACACATGTCGACTGTCATGCGAAGCTTTTTGGTAGATCTCTGTAAACTGTAATATTATAGTATTTATTCATCATCTCAATAGATGTCTCTATATGTTCCATATTTTAGATTATTCGAATTAGTACTAGACATTGGCTAGAAACAGGCATAAAGTTGAGCGATTTAACTCGCTAATTTTGTATGGCCGTCCCCACGGGCACGGCAACAGAGAGCGAGTAAACTCGCTTACGGCACCTAACCGGTTAGAATGATGCCAAAAAAAAAACTTGAGCAATTAGGGTATGCACTTTCTAGGTTCTTAAGAATATTAACTGGAATTTAATAAAAATTATGTGTTTGTGCAGATATTATATGTTTCTTGGATAGTCAAATGATAAGTTATTGGTCGTGATTGGCAGGAATTGGAAAGTGAGAGAATATGTAAATAATTGAGAAGGTTTTTGCATAGTTATTTTTGATGTCCTATTCTCAAACAGAACTATTGAGGGCAGCCCCACTTGCACATGGGAGATAACTTAATTGAATGAATTTTCTGAAATCAATATTTTCCACGGCTCAATAGATAGATTCAAAATTGAACTCAGTAGCCATAACCAAGCCACTTGACAGGGAAGCATTAATTAATATTTATATTTTTTTTAGTTTCATTGAGTATTTATTCCCTTAAAGAATTATGTAATTGGGTAAAATCATTTCAACAATAAAAGAGGGAGAGTGAAAAACCTTTCTAATGCATGATTAAGTGTATGGACGTAAGTGAAAAAAGCCAGGTTAGAATATCTGTTCCCTCTTCCTATCCCAATAAGGACATGACATGATGGAATTATTAATTTTTTAATGGAACTTAGTTAAGTAAACATCCACCAGGTAGTGTCACAGGAAAGGGTTTTGCCATTAATTACAGGATACTTGTAGGATCACTCTCGATGGATGGAGTGTGTTTACTGTTGAGTATTGTCCCATCAAAATATCTATTTTTAAGATATTTAGGAGTGGATGAAGAAAAGGAATCGTGAATTACCTCGAAAACCCCGAGACACCTGCCTAACTTCCCGATGACCCCTGCTTCCTCGAAGACTTCCCGAATGGCCGTTGTGGAGGGTTCTTCCTCTGGCTCCACCCCTCCTCCCGGCACAATCCACTTGTCAGGGCGGCGGGACGAAGTTACCAAGAGAACCTGAAAACCAATAATTATTTATCAAGAATGTTCCGTCAATTTTTATATACTTCTTTCTTTCATACTTCCAGAGGAGGAGAGGCATTCAGCGGAAAAGGCAGAATATACAAATGAGATTGTTAGCATTTCAAGTTTTGAGATTTATTCAATCAATTGTCGTCAACATTTCTTTTCCTGTTCACCACTCCCAGGCAACGTTCCCTCTAAAGTGTGCGCCCGCACATCTGTTAAAAATTGTCCGCACACATGTTTCCATCTTCCGCACACATCTCAAAGAAAGGAAATTGTAACCATTTTTTGTTTTGCGCAATTATATATTTTATTTGATATTTTATGATGGGTTCTCAGGTTCCTTTCTTTGAATGTGTGCGGAACATGGAAACACCATATAGAGTCCACGCGCCGTAAGGAAAGAATAGTGTAGAAGGATGACCATGATTTTTTATTTATAAATATATATTCAGATTATTTAATTTGTTTATTTATTATTCATTTAAAAATACAGAAGTGGATTTTTTGTTTAGAACAAATATTTGTTTATTGATACAGAAAGAGAAAGATGTAATTTATGATTTAGTGGTACATTATGTTGACTACTTAGTTTCATCTATGCATGAATATGCATAGATAGCCTTAAATATCCACGTTCAGCGATTTCCATTCGATTTATATATATATATATTTTCTATGTCTAATAATATAAGCATTGTGTACACACAATGTGTCAGGTGTAATAAGACCTTTACGGAACACCTAAATATTGATGATGATCTGCCTAAATGGGGTCCGCTCACGTGGACCCCCATTTACATCTCGTGCCCCCCCATTTTAATTTCTCGCTGACATAGACCCCCTGCAAGTCGAAATCGACCCTTGGGGGTCCATATAGACCACTTTGGGAATCTTTGATCTAGATTATTTAAGCTGAGACATTCTTTGGAGTGATATAGATTCCAAGATTCCTATATTTGTAATAGTGAGAGAACTGGCATAAATGGTAGTAGACGGTAAAAGATAAAATATGATTTTTATCATACATATCACAATATTTTTATTATCATGCAGCATTTTTTGTTGCATCTAAAATTCATATTGCTATCCTATGTACATAAGGCAGATAACAAGTGATCAGTCGAGTGCACAGTGATGTGTTCGTGTTTGGAAGCGAGCATGGCAATTGAAAGGGCGTGATAGGAACAGAATAAATGCACGTTTCGTGTAGAATATTTAGTATTACAATATTTCATAGAGCAAGAAATGATTGTATAAAGGCTTTATTAACCCTTCCCTTCCTGTGATGCGTAACTAGTACACATTGCTTCTATTATTATTCACCCTTCTTTTAAAGCTACACAAGGGAGCATAGGGAGGCCACCAGTCTTCTCCATTCAGAGCGGTGTAGGTAATCTCCCTCCACGACATTCCTAACGCTCTGACTTTCTTGTCATATGAACGGTACACCGTGAGAGAGGGTCTTCCAGGCCGTCGGGACCCCAATGGACAGAAAAACAGCGCTCTCCTCGGCCAACTATCATCGGGCATTCTCAGAACATGTCACAGCCAGGACCATCGCCTCTCCCGAATTACAGAGACGACAGACCCCTGTCGGGTGCACACATAACAAACGACGCTGTACGCCGGCGCATTGCTTCTAAAAAAACTTTAATATATTTATAAATATATTCAATACTGGGTTCAGATTTTAGGTATTCCTCTGTAATACATTTACGCATTGAATGAAAAAATAATATTAATAATAATTAGCACTTATCGGCCACATCAGAGATATTTTGTGAAAATCGGGAATAAATTCACCAATACAATCAAGCGTGTGCCAGTGTGTGACGTAGGTATATTCATTCTAAAAAAACGCTATGGGTGAGGAAGCGACGCTATTCACGTCTCACTCTACTTCGGTATAAGCGATTGGCAATTATTCTTATTTTTCCAATTTTAAATTGCTCATTTTTACATGTGTATTGAATACACAGCACCGGAATGCGCGGATTTTTTTTAGCACAGGAAGGGAAAGGTTAAAGATGGATGTTGTTATTAGTAGAATTAAGAAAAAAATCTTTAAGATTGTTGAGAGAATCAGTTTGAAAGACTTACAAAATAAATATATTTTTCTGAAATTGAGAGCGAGGAAGACTGCCTACCCCTACCCTAGGGACATGGAGTGATGGTACGTTTTTTTTTAATCAATTATATTTGATATTTATGACCATGTCTAAATCACGAAAAGTAAAATTTGAGTAGCAATTAAATAGATAATCGTCATGGCCTAGTTGATCAGATATTTGTCTTTCAATCAGGAGGTTGTGGATTCGATTCCAATTGGTTTATAATTTTTTTTTAAATGCTTTGAAATCGATTTTAGCTAATTGGCTTCTTGAATATTAATCTCATTGGTTAAAATAAATTGCTGTATGATAATAAATCTACCAGGTTGTACTGTATACAACAAAAGTGTAATAACATACATTAATATAAATAAAATAATAAATCTCTAGAAAAATAGGGATAAGGGTTTAGGACACGATGATAATATTTTAATATAAACATAAAAATGAAGTCATCTGATTGCGTCCGAAAGATTGTTCCAAAATCGAGTCGAATGAACCACAAAGGATGATGTGCGATATGATAAAAATATTTCAAGTTTAAAAAAAACATTGAAATTTTCACATATATATGGAAGACATTTGGGATTGTTTAACGAATCAAAGAGGGCTGACAGAACGTGAAGACTTAAAAGTCATCGAGTCTAGTAGTGTATTCCATGTCAACTTGAAAAATTTATTCGGTTCTTAATTTGAGTTTGTTTATTTGAAACCAAAATTTTAGAGAGAACTTATCACTCTTTTGTTATTTTTTATATTCAATATTTGAGATGATACAAGAAAAAACTATATTAAAAACAACATAACGTGCTGGACTTCCATGAGAAAGATCACCGGTTCCAGCCTTGCGATTTGCTACTTCCCTCAAATGACACAGGCATTTTTTTCCATGTAGTAAGTATTCAGCGACTAAGGATATCTATGAGTTATCTATTCTTTTTATATCCTTGAATGGTTATAGAAACCATAGAGAATTCATTATACACAACCAGCAGAAAAAATTAAAAAAACTATGTCTTAAATTAGGAAGAAATTATTTCGAATGACTAAAACAACATCAAAAGTTATTAAATAAGGTAAATAAAAATGCAATTTTTAGACCTCTTTAACATTAATTAAAATAATTTCAAGACATACTTAAGTCTGGGACTTCCATTAAATTTTTCATGGTATCAAATGTATGCATTTAAGACATCTTTATTATTTATACAGATAAAAATCTTAAAATTATGAAAAATGTTTTAAAATTGTTTGGGACAATTACCATGTCCCAATATGTTTTTTTTTAAGTTGGAGTGTATGGTTTCTCCCCTTTATTTTTTTCAACTCTGCAGTCTAACGGTAAAATCCTTGATTTTCACCCAGAGGTTTCGGTTACGCTTGGAAACATAACAATGACGGAGCGAGTCTAAAATTTGTTGGTAACTGGTTTCAGAGTCTCACTGCATGGACAGTAAAGGACTAAGTAAAAAAAAGATCGTTTGAGCCATTTTATTTATTTACGAATTTTGATTTGTATCTTATTTAACACTTTTATTGCAAATACAATCTGGCGGGATTATTGCCAGGCGGCAATCTCTTCCAACCAACCAGACAAAAGTAAATGAAGCAGGTTACATGGTCGCATAAATCATTCAAATGATTACCCATCCCCACAAAATCCATAAACATATACGTGAGCACATGCCCACGAACCCCACAAAGACGGACAATCACCCGAACATTATTTTTCATATAAAGTGAGATATCATCAATCAAAAGGAAAGGAACGGATGGTGGAGAGGAAAGGAAAAATCAGGAATGAAACACGTTATTTTACTGACTAGAAATTAAGAGTTTTTTCAGTCGCTTCTTAAAGCACGATAAGGACGGAGCGAGTCTTATATTGGTTAGTAACTGGTTCCAGAGTCTCACTGCATGGACAGTAAAGGACGACGTAAAGAAAGAGGAGCGGTGAACTGGAAAGGCCAATAAACAATCTCTGTTTGAGCGTAGCGCTAATCCACGATTGGAAAGACGCTGAAAATTTGTGGCGAGATAAGAGGGGGCGGCGGGACAGTTAAGGATATTATACAATAGAGACAGTATGTGAATTTGGCGTCTATTTCTAACATTCAACCAGTTCAATGCCTTCTGGTATGAAGTTATATGATCATACTTTCGTAGGTTGAAAATGAATTTTAGACACACATTTTGAAGACGCTGTAATTTGTCCAGCTGTTCCTCTGTAACATACGTCCGCATAATCCAGAATCGGAAAGAGCAGAGATTGAATATCTTCTCATAGAACAGAGTATCTTATCATAGATAAGAATCAAAATGGTTCAATAGTGACTGAATACCTGAAAGTAGTAGTAAAAACATTTCATTCTGTGCTAATAATTACAAAATAATTTATTTAGTATTAAAATATTTTCAATGTTTGAACTTGATCCAGAAATTTCTTTTAGTGGATAATCAACTTATGAGAAAAAATCACACAACTTCAAAGTACAATTTTAAAATTATTCAACATTAACAATGCTCTCTGAAGCGAGATAATATTTTTCTTATTTTGACAGATGCGACAGCTTGGATCAATAAGAACTATTTTATTTGTATTATTTATGGAAATTATTAAACATAAAATAGTTTTGTCAATAATAAATAGATAACATAAATTACGACTCCGTTCCGCAATCTCAGTTTTCGTAGTTCTAATAAATGGAGGGGGGAAAAGAGAAATAAAGAATCACGGTGCTGATTGTCACCAGGCATGTTTAACCGTTTTACTGCTGGACATTTTTTTCGATACTATAAAACGTCTATGTATAGACTCTCAGCACTCTAACGGTTAAGACGAATATTTTGATTACGGGAAAGCCCTATTTTGAAAGCCGGTTAATGCAAAAACTGTATATTTATCGGGTTGATATTCGTTTTGACATTTGAGATGGCCGGTTGCAATTGTTTCCGATCTTTCTTTACTCAAAATTCTAAAAAGCAGGCGTATTTGAAGTCTTCTTCCATTATTACTAATGCATTCAGGCCAAATGGAGACTGAAAATGTGCTAGAAAAGTTAAGATGGGATAAACATGTCTTTACTATAGGAAATTGTATCCCAAATCTCGTAATATACAATAAAATCTATACCGTTGTATTACAGATGTTGACAAATAATGTATTATAATGTAATTAACATATTGCATGCAACAAACAAAACGAACTAACCTCCGATTCAGAATCGGAACGAACGCAAATACAAGCGGCGCGTCGGCGAAATCCATCTTCATCGTATATCCTTATCGAATTCGGCTTTTCTTTCACCATTTTCACGAGGAATTCCGAAACAGAAAAATAACACACACAAAAATCAACCGAAAACAGATTCACAAAACCACCAACTAAAACCACAAATAAAAAAGAGTGATAATTTTAATGATCAACAATCGCCATAACTGCGGAACTCCGTAATATTTTGTCGAGACATCTTCAGCACTGAAGTTACACTGAACACCGTATCGGAATTGTTACGGAAAAGCGAACCGTTTAAAATGTATTGAAGCTAAAACTAGCTGTTAACGGAATATTTAAGGTCCATATTGCATGGCGCGTGATAAACATTTTCCCATGACAAAAATCGAAATGGAAACGGACATAGCACATCAAATGTCGCAAGAACAGTTCCATCAGCTGACAGCAGGAAATGACGATCCTCATAGACAAACATTGTTTATGGTTTGCTTCCACGATAGGGATGGAAAAATCAATAATCGTTATTTTTTCCTTAATTGGAACCCGATTTTTAATTTCGATTATTTATTCAAATTAGTAAATTTTTTTGTCATAAAATTATTAAACTTTTTAATTGAAAAAATCAGAATATTAATTGCTAATTTCTTGATAATTTATGACAATGGATTATTTTTGATTTGTCATAAATTATTATCTTTCTCTGAAGATAATAATTTATTAAAGCATTGATATGAAATTTTAACTATGTTTAATTTATTTTGTCTAGTTACAAAGCAAATCAACTTCGGTGGTTTAATTTTATAATATCGGAGTTAAAATAAATCAAATCGTGGATTGTTTTTTTTTTCAGATTTGTTTCATATAACATTTTTTCAAAACCATTTATTATATCTAATAGTGATATTGGTCTTATTACAGACTTCAATTTTCTGATCAATTAACCATAAAATTCATTATTTTATAGTACACAGAAATGTAAATGACAGGGTTTTTTGTGTTCTATTTTGGGATGAATATTACACAATCATTGATAACAATATTGTATTAAAAAGGTTCTTGTTAAAATATTGTAAAGTTCATAATAATATATTGCATTTCATTATGATTGAATTGGAGAACAAAAAAGTTTTTTTGTGTTTTATTTTGGGATGAATATTACACAATCATTGATAACAATATTGTATTAAAAAGGTTCTTGTTAAAATATTGTAAAGTTAATAATAATGTATTGCATTTCAAGCAACGAGGGTATTTATAACTTTTTTTAGCTTAGTTGACAAATTAAAAAGTCTTAATTTGAGAATCAAATCCCTGGGTGACAAAGAAAAGACATTTAATATGTTAACATAAATTAAATTGCAAATCATTTCAAATAAATGTCTTAAAGATTCTTAATTTGATACATATTCCATAGATAGTAATCCTATACAATATATAGCAGTGATCTTGAATTGTATTGTATGACACTTTCATTATACATAATAAAAACCTGGTAGATTTTCGCCATGCATAAATATCTTCCAACCAATTAAAAAGATGTTAATGAGGATTTAAGTTAGTTAAGTAGACACACTGTTTTAAAAAAATTAGGTACCTGCGGGAATGGAATCCGTAATCTCCGTGTTGGAAGCCAGTCATCTTATTGACTAGGCTATAGATATTGTATCATCTTGAAACATTTTTCAAGCAAAATCAACCTTACTATAATTTACGAATGAAATTTAGAACTTAATTGCACAGAAAACAACTTTCTTAATGTTAGATTATCTACCTACTAAAGCTCGATATAGAGTTACCGACACATTTATATTCCCCTTGGTTGAATATGGTGACAGCTTCTAGGGACTACGCATTAGAAAAAAAATATGCAAAGCCTCCAAAAAGCATCTTGTAGGTACTGCCAGAAGACATGTTGCATGCGAGCTTTAACGAATATTAACACAAAAGTTTCTTCATTTGAGTTTTTTTTAACAAAATTATCAAGGCAAGGGAGAAAATCTTTCCAAATCTGATTCACTTGACCCAGCCTCATTTTTCTCAGTCTATCTAAACCACTCACTATGGACATGTAACATATATTAGATAAGTCATTCTTTCGACATTCATCCCTCTGTTCTTCATTTTATTAACAATATTCACTTAATCCATCCATTTATTTCTGATGTCTTTATTCTTTAATTCACACAGTTTATTTAATGGATACATTTACTCTTATATTAATCCTTCTTCTGCGAAATCCATTTTTAACTCCCATGTGTCATGGTGTGCACCAACATTGACATTATACAATGGTGTTTTTACCATTTTTGATAGAGTGGTTGTCCTGTACATATATATTAAAACTCATAATTTATTTGTAACACAATATGTTTAATTTATAGTAAAAAACATGTATTGTTTTGAATCACCAATATCAATTAATTACAAAAGAAAGGCTACTTTCCTACAACATAATTTTTTTTAATCGTGTATATAGATTATAAATCATACATACATATTATCACGCCATGTCCCTTGCGGGGTAGGCAGAGAGAACAGATCTCCAAATTTTTCTATCCAAGCACATAACTTTTGCCTCCTCCACATTCATATATTTCATCATGCATAATCTACTATTACTCATACTTCTCACTTTACCTTCTTTCAAAATCTGGTCCAGCCTCATTTTCCTTGGTCTACCCATACCTTGCACTTCTGAATTGTATTATATATTCGCTAAGTCATTCCTTCATCCGTCATTCTGTTCAAACCATCTTAAAGCTCTTTTTTTCATCTTACTTAAAACATCCATTCATTTCTGATGTCTTTATTCTGCCTTCTTTCAAACATTTACACTCCACAAATTTTACTTAGTGCGTGTATCTGCATAGCATTAATCTTACCCTTATCCTTCTTCTGCCAAGTTTTACTTGCATCTATTAAGGTAGGCACTAACACACTTTTATGTATTGTCATTTTTGCTACTGTTGATATTGCGTGGTTGTTGTATAAAACATTGAGTGCTCCGTTCACCTTGTTTCCTGTCACTACCCTTCTTTCAGCTTGCCCATCACACGTAAATGTCAACCTGCTCCAGTTTTTCTGAGTTAACTCATACATCGCACACACGTTTTACCACAGTTCTTTATAAATCAGTGTTAAATGAAAATCTTTACTTTTTTTGAAATACGAGTATTAACCCTTTGCACTCCTATGTCAAGTGTGGCTCGACATCATATTTCTTACACCAAATCCTATGTTAAGCAAGACTCAACATTATACAACGCAATTTCTAAAATAATTTAAAATTATTAAATCTAATTTTTTTTTCTTTCAAATACTTTTTAATACTTAAAAAGGGACTGAATTTGTCATATTCAGACTTTCTACGCAGTTTTACATTGTTATTATTATTGTAATAGGACCAACAGTCATTTTTGTAGTGCGCAGTAATTAACAGACATAGTGGTATTCCACAAATTCAAGGTCCATGGGATACTTCTATGATGTTTGCAGATAGTTGGTCACATGGTTCAAGTACCTACACTACTATTATCAGTAGTGAAGTACCTGTGTCCTCGAAAAAAAGTGCAGTACGTCTTGGAAAAAAATATTAAGTGTTTTTTGTGATGTTTTGTGTTTTTTATTATGTAAATAATGTGAATTCATACATTTTATTCAATGAATATGCTACGAAGGAAAATATGCAAAGAATATCACATGAGGAATTTAGAAACAAATTATTGATGAGTCTAATCGGAGACATTCGTGCACCGATACAAAAACCGGGCCGGTTGTCCACAGATGATACTGTCCAGCGTTTGGATGGGAAGAGTAATTTTATTTTTACCCATAACAACACAAAGACTGAATGGTGTGTCCCAATCGGAAGGTCAAAGGAGGGAGAAAATAAATTACATTCTATTGTGATACTTGTGATAGGAAGTCTGGCCTTCATCCAGAATGTTTTGAAAAGTACCATACGTTGAAAAATTATAAATTATTCTGATAAATAAATTAGTTGAGCATATACATTATTATTTATTTACTATCTTACTACTTAATATAAACAAAAAAATAATAATTACGCACTCTACTGTCCCAATACAACGCTTTATTGAGACCCCTTTTTTTGTCTATTTTGTAAATTAATTAAGGAGTTGGTGGAAGGTAAAAAATAATTAAGGAGTGCAAAGGGTTAATGAGTCTAAAACTAACATTAGTTTTGATATAAAAATGAACAGTTAATTTCATGTTTTTCTAAAAGAATATTTCTACAATTGTTTTGCAATTTTTTTATTTGCTCAGTTATCTGTTAGTAAATAAACATCAAAATTGATGGTTACGTAATCTGAGCAGAAATCTACTAATTTTATCAACTTAGTAAATAAATATCGAAATGGATAGTTTCGTAATTGGAGTAGAAACGTACCAATATTATCAACTTCCTAGTAAATAAATATAAAAATTGATAATTTCAACACAAATGTACCATTTTATCAACTTAGTAAATAAACATTGAAATTGATAATTTCATAATCTGAGTAGAAACGTACCAATTTTATCAACTTAGTAAATAAACATCGAAATCGATAGTTTCGTAATCTGAGTAGAAACGTGCCAGTTTTTTTAAACTTAGTAAATAAACATCGTTTCGTAATCTGAGTGGAAATGTGCCAATTTTTTTTAAACTTAGTAAATAAACATCCCAATCAATAATTTCGTAATCGGAGTAGAAACGTACCAATTTTATCAACTTAGTAAATAAACCAATGCACCAATTTTAACAACAAAAGTATGGTTGGATAAAGTGAATATTTTGGAAGAATGAAACGTACGAAGTCATAGAAATTGTATGAGGTGTATGCATGTAGAAGAGGCTAAAGATGTGGGTCAAGATATGAAAATATAGAGCTCTGCTCATCCCGACAGGGAAATGGCGTGATGGTATGTATGTTTGTAACTTATTTCATTCAATTGTCATTTTTCATTCATAAAAGCTACATTTAGAGCAGTATAAGTGTTCTATGTTTTCAAAAAGCTACATGTAGAGCAGTATAAGTGTTGGTGTATGTTTTTCAAACAGCTACACGTAGAGCAGTATACTATAAGTGTTGGTGTATGTTTTTCAAAAAGCTACACGTAGAGCAGTATAAGTGTTGGTGTATGGTTTTCAAAATTTATCGCTTACTTTTATTTTGGGAAAAGAGTTAAGTAACTGATAGGTTTATTTATTACAAAATATCATTATAAATAAGTTACTCTTGTTAATACATATTTTTTAGTGCTAATTCATAGATAATGGATATAAGAAAAGGTATAAAAAAAAATCCAATAAATAAATTTATTTCATACTAAATATAAATAATCAAATCAGTGAAATCTTAATATATTAGGTGTTAACATAAGTTGTGTCCGTTTTTTTCCAAATTTAAAAATGAGCACCAAACGTAAAACAAAATGGTAAATGTTATACGTCATTCGAAAGAAAATTTTCTGCTCTACAAGATATTGTGTTTGCTTTTACGTTACATATATTATTTTATTTGATTACAAAATGGAATGTCAAGTAGACGAAAGTGAGCATTTTCGACACCTCCTTCTGTTTGCGTTCAATCGAGGGAATAAAGCTGCCAACGCTGCTCGCGATATTTGTGAAGTGTACGGTGAAGATGCTATGAAAGAAAGAACAGCTCGTCGATGGTTTTTGCGTTTCAAAGACGGTAATTTCGACCTGAAAGACATGGAGCGTTCTGGACGACTAGTGGACTTCGATGAGGACCGCTTAAACCATATTATTCAGGAGGATCCCCTGCAAACATTTTTCATCACCATTTTTTTTTTCATCACCTTTTTCAAACCATTTTTAATCACCAGTAATGATGTGGTAAAGGAACCTTTGCTTGTGGCCATGCGTAGCTCGATGACGCGCGAGCAAACCAGCAGAAATTGTCGAACGTTGATTTTTGTTGTTTTCACTAAAAACATGTAGAACCCAAGCGCCGAACTTCTGAACTTTTCCCATTGATTTAAGATGGCGGTACACAGTCATGTGACTACAATTCATTTGCTCAGCCAATTCGATGGTGGTTTAAAGAGGATCTTCATGAATAATATGGTTTAAGCGATCCTCATCGAAGTCCACTGGTCATCCGGAACGCTCCATGTGTTTCAGGTCGAACAGAAGGTGTCGAAAATGTTCACTTTCGTCTATTTGACATTCCATTTTGAAGGCTTGTAAACAAATAAAATAATATATGTAACGTAAAAGCAAACACAATATCTTGTAGAGCAGAAAATTTTCTTTCGAATGACGTATAACCTTTACCATTTTGTTTTACTTTTGGTGCTCATTTTTAAATTGGAAAAAAACGGACACAACTTATGTTAACACCCAATAATTAAAAAATATTAAGGAAGTAATTTTTGACAGTATATTTCAAAATTTTTCTTATGAATGTCTTTTAGGAACCTGCCCATGTCTTGTAATAAATAATGAACTTTCTTATCAGGAAAGAACAACTTGTCTAGCACTTGAATAAAGTTGTCATAATTTCCCGAAGATTTATATGACGATATTGAAGTTTGAAATTCCTTATAAGAATCTTTTTCTAAAGACACTTTTACACATTTCACAAATTCAACTAAATCTTTTGGAGCCTTTTTTACTTCATTTAAATTTGTTGAACTATCAATAGTTGGAGAACTTTGCGAGTCAAAACCGAATGGTAACATTTTCAATTTTTTCTTCTTATTCTTTAAATCACACTTTTCTGAAGATCTGTCCCTTTTATGAATTGTTACTTCAGCATAACTGGATGAAGGAATATTTTCTACAGGAGTGTCATTACAAGAATCTAGAGCATCGAACAAATCAGAAGCCTTCCTTAGTGATTTTTGTTGGTTTACTGAGTTGGGCATAATACTTTTGTAATATTCTATGTCACCTAACACTTCATGAGATTTCGGTAAATGTGAAAGGACATCTTGAGGCTTTTCCTTCTTGGGAATAGTACGAATATTTGACTTTATTGTTTGAACAACATCATTCTTTGTGGCATTGAAAACTTCCGACTCTCTCAAAGGTTTTAATTTTGGCGAAGGTAAAGTTTTTTCAGCATTTTTGAAAAATCTGCAAAGTTCACCGATAGTTTCACCAAATTTATTACTAACAGTTAAATGGCCTTTTAACCACGTTGAAAGTTGTCCTTTAAGCCGAGGACTATTAAATCTCGTATCACAGAGTAATATTGCACCATAATCATTCTTATGTCTAATAACTCTTCCAATGGCTTGATTAACTGCCCTGGAGGCTTCTAAAGAATACCATTCATCCCCTGATAAAAATTCATTGTCTTTATTTCTCTGTTCTTCTAAATATTTCTTCTTCAATATAATCCGAGGATCTTTGAGAGGTGGAAATGGTAAACCAGTTACTATAACAGCACGTCCATTCATATCAGCAAAATCTAAACCTTCAGAAACTTTTCCTCTACATACAGCCATAAAGCAGGCTCCCCTCGAATTTACATCGTTGATTTTGTTATAAAAATCTGTCATAGTGGCATTAAATGTATCTTTGCGTTGTGGTTCAACATAAATCGGTTTAATATCAGAGATATTTCCCCATATTCCCTCCAGTTGCCATTCTTGCTGACATTTCGCCATGATGGGATACGAAGGGAAGAATACAAGTAAACCATCTGGCACAACTCGACAAAAGCTGAGTATGGTTCTTCCTAAAGATGATATATATTTTGGATTGTTTCGGTTTTCATAATTGGAGTTTAATATTTGTGCATCGGGCCCTTGACTGATTATTTTTACGAATATTTGATTATAATTTACTATATGTGGATTTTCTAATCGTACTTGAATAGGTATACCTAATTCAAGAATCAAAGGTTTTAGAGGAGCAAGAGTACCACTAGTTAGAATAACAGACCTAACATTTTGGTCTAATAATTGCTTCATTCCAAACCCTGGGCTGAAACACCAGTAACTGATGACCCTTTCGGATGTACTTCCGATCGGTCCTTTTATCACAGCCCAAGAGTCAGTTTTCTTTTTCTTTTCTTCTAAATGGACGTGAACTTTGTAACATTTCATTATCCGATCTCTGTTTACAATCTTCGAATCACTAAAGCATATATTTAACAAGTCAGCGAACTTTTGTAATCCATTGCCCTTCCTTTGAAATGGGGAATTTCCACTGGACATTGTCAGGAATTGAATCAAGGCTTCGACTAGTGCAGTTACCACATGAGAATTGGTGTCATTTATTTGAGCTTTTAATAATAAATCAAATATATAGCTTCCATTAAAAGTTACACCGTCTCCAGGTGTGACATGAATTTCATCAACAGCTTTCTCTAATGCCAATAAAATTGCTTTTAATGTGCAAAGATCTTCGGGAGTGAAATCTTTAGGTTGTGAGTTATCATTTGTTGAGAAATCTGCTCCCTCTTCTTGTGCTTCTGCAATTGATTTCATAATATGGGTAACTTCTTCTATACACAGAGCAATTTCCGTAGAACGAATTTGCAATGATGCTGATTCTTCGCACATTCTTTCAATATTATGCGCTTCGTCTAATATAATAACATTATTTGCTAATTCTATACCATTGGCCTTCCGTGACTTGGGATCCAGTAGATAATTATACGGTAAAAATATTATATCTGCAGATTGTTTTAATTCTTTCGCAACATAATAGGGGCAACATTTTAAATTTTTACCAGCCTTAACAAGATCTTCAATATCCAAAATATTGTCTTTTAATCTGGAATCTTCTTTTTTGGAATCGACATTATTAAAGAAAAAGCATGTTTTAGTTTTAACTTTGGCTTGACACAAAATTACTTTGTTCGCGTTGTTAGTTTCTTTAGAGACTTCGGGATGAATACACATTTGATCTCTGGATCCCAGTACTGCTGCTTTCACATGGCGATAATTTGATCTCTTTAATTCTTGCATAGCTTGCGATAATTGAGAGTGAGTGCGAGAAGCGTAAATAATTTTCGGAACTCCCCAACCACTTGATCCTTCATTTTTGGCTTGCTTTCCGGCTACATTCTTTAGTTTATTCTCCAAAGAATTCATGAAAGAACCCGTATTTTCTGTTATACCGATTTGAGCATTTATTTGTATCTGTGCCTTTTTCACTAAAAGCCAGGCTAGTGATGAACATAAAAGGCTTAGAGTTTTGCCTGTTCCTGTAGGGGATTCTAAAACCCCGTTGAAACCGTTTTGTAAACATTCAATAACCTTTTCCATATAAGCACGTTGAACTTCGTATGGTTCAAATGGAAATGAAACTGGTATACCTTTTATCATAACGTCCGACATGGTGACAATGTTTATTTATATTAAAATACTCACTATTTTAATTATTATAAAGTAAAAATATATAAAATTGACATCTACAAGATTTGACACTTGTTGACACGAAAGAATGGCGCCAATTTATCATTGCCATATAAAATTTTTGTTACCTTAAAAAAATTGTTTTTTTTTGGGATTTTCTAAATATACTGCAATTTATAAGACGATAAAAATAAATCCTGCGAGTACAAAAAAAAATCCATTTTTTTTGTTTATATTTTTCGCGACGAAAAATCTAAATGAAAAGTAAACCCTCAAATGTTCGATATTTTTTCAATGCGGGTAGCAACATTATCATAACCTGAAAAATCATTTTGACAACCCTCATTTGTATCTCAAATATTTTAGGGAAAACTCTAATTTTTTCACTAAAATGTCGAGTTCCAGTGGTAAAGACTCATTTATGCCGGTAAGAATTCGCAATGAAATCATAACTTTTGGTATTTTTTAAATTACTATGTGCCCTATTTCTTAGTATGCTTCTAACAAACTGTGGAGGCGTTAGGTTGAATTCAGAATGTGTCATTCAGGAATAAATCATCGTGCATTTTATATAGAGTCTATTCATGCATTTTCATTAAAACTAATGCTTGAGTACAATACATATACAATGTGGCTACACAACGTGACTCGACTCCGTAAAAAATCCGTTCACTAAATATACTAAACTTGTCAGTTGAAAGCTTAGCGATCTTTAAATTTTCTTTGTTTCATTTTATACGGAGAAATCAAAGATGTTTGTGCAATGTAAAATTTTAATGAATGTACATTTTTTACTGCATCTAAAGAGCAAACAAACCTTTATATCTGAAAATAGAACGCTTGATCAGGAATGAACTCTTTTATAGAGATTAAAAAATGTATAGTTAATTGAATGTTAACTGTTATGAAGTATTTTGTAGGGTGTACACACATTCAGAATGATAGTTGATTAGAGTGCCAATCATTTTCATGTTGCGCGGTTGATTTTTGTTGAGGAACTATCTAATGTTATTGTTAAATCAGAAAGAAGTTATCTGGTGCGATGGGAAAGATTTTTGAAATTGTCGAGGTTGTTTTTCCCAACGAGAGGGCTTGACTCGTCACCATTCTACAGAAAGAAATAAACTCCGTAATGGGAGAAAAGTACTTAACTGGCAATAAGCAATATATTTCCATGCCATAAATTGTTATTAAAAGTAAAAGATAGTCAATAGGCAATTCCTCGTGGTCAAGGATGATTGTCAGCCATCCTGCAGATGGAGGGCACCCGTGTATGTATTGGTTTATTGTGTGCAAGCTGCAGGCTGGACTCCCTTTTTTTTTTTTATTTAACAAAGTAAATAATTGTACAAACATTTGTCAAGGCTATACCTATATACAACTTTATTACTTAACTAATCTTAATTATATGTTATAATTTATGAACTTACTTAATCTTATTTTCCTACATATCATTTTATTTTATTTATTCAATCTTAATATATGAGATCTTAGAAATAATTAACACCTACATACTACTTATAACTAGATAACAATTCTTACACTAATTATTTAGCAAAAACAAGTCCACTCGTTCAGGCTACTTGTATTCCATCACATTCACTCAGACCTTGGTCGTCCCAGCTAGGTTGGACTCCCAATGGAACCCAGACTAGAAAAAAAAAAGATTCCATTCTGGTTTTAACATATGGACATTATTGATATGAAATTTTGCACTAATTAAACATTTTTTTTAGGACTATAATGATGTCTCCATAACGTTTGATGACCAGCAAAAAATTAATAGATTTGCCCGGTTCAATGCCAAATTGGAGGATATAAAAGAAGAACTTAAAACTAAACAAAATGACATCAAAAGTTTGCAAGAAGCTTCCGATGAACTTTCACTTATGGACGAAAGTGATGGAAACGTACCGTACCTGATTGGGGAGGTTTTTATTTGTCAGAGTGTGGAAGACACCCTGGTTAGTGAATTATTTTCTGATTTGTTCTTATTTTTATGTTAACCTTTCCCTTCCTGTGCAAAAAAAATCCGCACGTTCCGGTGCTGTGTATTCAATACACATCAATACACATGTAAAAATGAGCGATTTAAAATCGGAAAAATAATATTCATAGCCAATCGCTTAAATTAATTAAATTTGAAGTTAAAAGTGATAATAATTGAAATTTAATTGCTGAAAACATAAATCATCGGCCGATGTTCACAAAACGGGCGAAGATACCACCTCAAATGGATGCCCGCGAGCTACTGAAGCGAGCGAACTGAGATTCTATTTCTTGCGTTCCCATATACCGAAGTATACTGAGAATGAGAAGTGAATAGCGTCGCTTCCTCGCCCATAGCGGTTTTTTAGAATGAATATACCTACGTCACACACTGGCACACGTTTGATTGTATTGGTGAATTTATTCCCGATTTTCACTAAATATCTCTGATGTGGCCGATTAGTGCTAATTATTATTTATATTATTTTTTTCATTCAATGCGTAAATGTATTACGGAGGAATACCTGAAATCTGAACCCAGTATTTATTATATTTATAGAGATATTAAAGTTTTTATAAGCAATGTGTACTAGTTACACATCACAGGGAAGGAAGGGTTGATCTATGAATATATCTTTTATGAGATTTGAATGGAAAGTGAAGATGAATTGCAGAGTTTGATAATTAAATTGTATGCTAAGAAAGAACTGAGAATGGATGTTGCAAAATCAAAAGTAATGGTGACAGAAAAGGGTAAAAGAAAATTTAAGTGGAGACAAGTATATGGGTGAGCAATGAAGGATTAGAGCAAGTTGAAGAATTCTGTTGTTATGTGGGTAGTTTGTTCTCAGATGATGGAAGAGTTAAGAGGGATATCGAATAGTGTGTAGCGATAGGAAACAAAGTCAATGGGGTATTAAAGCATATATACTCAAACCAGACAGTATCAAAACCTTTTAAGATGATAGTCCACAATAGAATTTTGGTGCCAAATTTGATGTGGAGGAGTAAAACGGGGATGGGGAAAAAGACTGATGGGAGTAGAATAAATATTGTAAAAATGCATATATTGTAAAGGTGACAATATATAAAAATGTATGCAATGTAAAGGTGACAATATATAAAAATGCATGCATTGTAAAGGTGACAGTATATAAAAATGCATGCATTGTAAAGGTGACAATATAGGTACATGGGGGGACAATGTATAACATAATATGGAATGAATGGTTAGGGTTGAATGTGAACTTAAGGTTGATGTGTTTAGTGTGATGAAGAAAAGCACTCTGAAATGTTTTGGGCAAATAGAATGAATGAATGAAGTAGGTGTAAAAGAGAAAGTGCAAATGTGAGTGGAAGGTGTGAAAGAGGAAGACTAAGGAAATGTAGTCAGAGAAATCGTAAAATTTATATGAGAAAGTGTATGGATATGAGTCGAGGTAGAAAGTATCGCACCGTGTCCTCTGCTAATCCCGACAGGGTAATGACATGATGGTATGTATCTATTTGTGAATCTTTGGGTGTTCCTTTTTGCTTGGCGCCCCTAGGAAAATTCTGTTTACCTGTTAGCAAATACGACTGCTTAAGAGATCGCTAATGTGTCGATTATCTTGCCATGTTTTATCAATTTAAATTTAATAAAGATATTTAAATGATAATATTGAAAGAATTTTTTTCTACTTACAGAAACGATTGGATAAAGCAAAATTGTCAAAGATAGATGAAATAGGAAAACTGGAAGCAGAATCTGAAGCCATTAAAAATCAAATGAGCGAACTAAAAGTTCATCTCTATGGAAAGTTTTCAACGCATATAAATCTGGAAAATGAAGATGACTAAATTAAATACTTATTGTTTTGCCTTATTTATTATTTTGCTCTAATATTGTGATAGTTTTTTTTTTATAAAATACATTAAATTCAATAAATCAGCTTTAATAACAAATAAATATTCACATCTAACTATATACGAGTGAGTATAGGTATCATTTAAATAATTTAAAAAATTCGCGATTCATTTTCATTTGATTAATGAATTTTATATTATTTAAATTTAAAAATAGCTTTTTTTTTAATATTCATTTTACGAAAGAAAGCTTTTTGACATCTAACTTATTTTTTCACTCATAACATCATAAATTGGTTCTGAATTTGTATCAAGAATGTATCGTGAAAATAATATGAATATTTCTTATGCAAAAAATATATAATACATTTAAAAATAATAAAATTTGATTCTATATTATATCTTTACATTTATTTCTTAACTTCATCTTAAGTTAATATATTCCTTTTTATTTCAACATTAAATTTTTTTCATTATTACCCTATATCAGTGATGGGTAACGTTTTTAGCTCGGCGTGTCAAAATTCTGAAAAATCCAGGCTTGACCCGGGTGCCGTGTCACAAACTAAGAATATTAATAATTTTTGCAGCCCTTGTAAATGAAAGAGTTTTGTTTTTGAACTATTTATTTATTATTATTAAAAAGCATAAACAAATAATTATTTACATTAGTGACTTTTTTGTTACTGAATTACATTTGCTAAATCTTCAATTGAAGGTTGGTATTTCGTACATTTTAAACACGAGCAAGCGTTGCAAACTTCATCAGTCAGTCGGTTTCTTTTATTTGTTTTAATATTATTCAACGCCGAGAATAAGGTCTCACGTTGAGGGAAATATTGTGAGTAAAGCCATCGCTAGATTTTTCAGAGTGCCAAAGGTGTTCGGTAATCGGTTCCAAGCATTCAAAATATCTTGTTCGTAGTGGCACTCTTCTTCATTCTCCAAACGATTTCTTTCTAGATTCATGAGTTTGGACCTCAAATCGACAAACTCTTGAGCCCAGATGCTCCAGTGCAGTCGTAAATATACGAGCGAAAAAAGCGCATCGCTCTTTCTTGGGCGAAGATCGTCTGTCAACGATGCGTGTCACCTAAAATGTCTTGGCGTGTTGCCTCTGACACACGTGTCATAGGCTACCCATCACTGCCCTATATGATTCCATCATCAGGAACATAGGGATGCCATAAAACATCTCCGTCAAGATCGGTTCACAGTCTGGGATTCCACGTCCATTCATGTTAGTCCGAGACTTCAAATCTCCCTATTGTAATATGTTTTCAGGATAACACTACAGTAGAACTTTTATTATCCAGATTTTCAACTATCCAGATTAAACAAAATCAATGAAAATACTCGTAGATTATAAAAATGTGTTGTGTAACATAGAATAGATAAAACATAAAATAAAATAAACATAAAATAAGAAAATATAATAGATGAACGCTTATAGATAGAATTAATGAAGCTGGTGTGAGGCTGGGGCTGAACATGAACGTGAGTAAAACTAAGTTCATTGTGTTTGGCCGGCAGGATCACGCAGGAGCACGTCTTACATTGAACGGTGCTGATATAGAGAGAGTGGAAACATTTAAATACCTCGGAAGTATCCTAGTGAAAGACCTCGACCCAGAAACTGAAGTCAAGTGCAGAATTGAATCATCTCATGCGACTTTTAATAAAATGAGATGGGTATTCTGCGATGATAATCTAAACTTGAAACTTCGACAACGGTTAGTCAAATGCTACGTTTGGTCAGTGTTATTGCATGGAGTGGAATCATGGACCCTCAAAGTAAGTAGTATGAACCGACAGGAAGCATTCGAAATGTGGATGTACTGGAGAATGCTACGGATACCCTGGACGGATATGATCAGCAACACAAGGGTTCTTCAAAGAGCCAAAGTTGATAGAGACTTGCTGACTAATATTAAAATCCGAAAGGTGTCCTATTTGGGTCATGCACTTAGAGGAGCAAAGTACAAATTACTGCACCTGATCATCCAAGGCAAAATAGAAGGCCGAAGAGGTGTTGGCAGGAGGCAAATCTCCTGGCTCCGCAATATACATGATTGGACTGGCATAAGGGGCGTTGGAGATCTTTTTCGGGCTGCCGGGGACAAAGATATCTACTCTCAAGTGATATTCAATGTTAGGGGGACCTGAGATGACACTGAGAAGAAGAAGTTGTGTAACACTTGGACGTACAGTGTCATCTATAGGTGTGTATTAAAGGTATATTTATTTAAAAGTACACTTATAGGAAATTAATCAACATTTTCACTCAAAACATTTATAAATGATACCAAGGATTAAAATCTCAATCACCAGTGTTCATCTCATGTACAGTTCCATCATGTCAGCAGGTCAGTGGAAATATTATTAATTATATATAATACTATTAATTATATATAGTCGTATAACGAATATTATTAATTATATATAGCCGTATAACGAATCAATTATTTTGATACAAACATATAAATTCAATTGGATCTGTTCCAATTTTATATAAAATAATATAGTTTTTAGTTCATAAAGCATTTTATTCTTTATATTTCCTGTAAAAATGCTCACATAAAAATAAAAGTACGAAACTGAAATTCAAAAAATAAACATACAAATTAAAAAACAAAAGAAATCATATGCACATATGTATGTTACATGTAATAAAAAACATAAAATAAAATGTTTAAAAACTGTTTTAATCTGATGATTAACATTAACATGAAGAATCAGTAAGCTATAATATGCTGCCATCATCACTTTCCGCTGTTGTGGATTGCTGGACCCAGTTTAAAATATTGGTCCAATGCTGTCTGCTTCGCCTTGCAGTGTTTTGTAACAGGTAATGGTTGAGTTTACTCCTCGAGACACTTGAGCGCTGCATTCTTCGGCGGGATCATTTTGAAAAAGGATGTTCATTCCCTGCTCGAAATAAGAAAGCGCATTCGACAAGTTTTTTGTTGTTAGCTGTTGGCATATAGCAGGCTACGGCTCTGGTTCTGGCTCCTCATCAAGTGCTCGTCCTGTTTTTAACTGGATCAGTTCCTCGTTTGAAAGAGGTTCTCTGTCAGCATCTAGAAAATCAATCAAATCATCTTCTTCCAAATCCTCAAACCCAAGATTGTTCGCTAAGTTTAATATGTTTTGTCGAATTTCAGAAAGAGAATTAACTTTAGGCTCATTAGTTTTTATGCATTCTGGCCATATTTTTTTTCAAACATGGTTCATTGTGGTTGATTTTAATTCCTTCCACGATTCGCTAATGTTGTCTACGGCAACTCTGATGCTGTAGTTTTTCCAAAACTGTTTTATCGAAGATTCACTATAGTTACGAAAAGTTCTGCATAAATAATAAGCCTTAAAAGTGGCTATTGCACCCTGATCCATTGGCTGGATCAGAGCTGTTGTATTTTTGGAAAGATAATCAATCTCCACGTCTTCAGATTAATTAACCGGGTGCCCTGGAGCATTATCCAAAATGAGCAATGCCTTGTTGCTCAAGTTATTGTCCTTCAAATATTTTTTTACTTCTGGGCAAAAGTAACAATGGCCAAATTGTAAGAGTTGAACTTCGAATTGCTTCCGCACCCACCGTATTCTCCAGATTTGGCCCCCAGCAACTATTGGCTGTTCGCATACCTCAAAAAGATGCTCCAGGGAAAGAGATTTGGCTCCAATGAAGAAGTGATTACCGAAATTAACGCCTATTTTGAAACCAAAGATAAATGGTTCTACACGGCTGGCATAGAAAAGTTAGGAAAGCGTTGGAATGAATGTATCGCTCTTGAAGGAGACTATGTTGATGAATAAAGAAGAATTTTGGCAAACAAATGTTGTTTTAGTAGTTTGTCCCGGGCCTTATTGATCGATGTGTTATGTAATGAATTGTTCATAATTTTCCTTTAAGTAATAATTTATTGTGAATTTTGATGTGTTTTAGTTTATGATTATCACTCTGTAGATAAACAATTCTGAAAAAACTTAAAGAATTTTATGTAAATCAAATTAAAAAAATAAATACATACACATTGGTAGATATCACCAACAGCTCTTGTTTTAACACTACGAGTATTAAAATCACTGCAAAAATGAAACATTCAATTCGAAAATAAAAAATGGTAGGTTTTTTTATTTTCTTTCATTATTTAGCTATTCATAAAAATATTATCATAGTGTCTCTATTAGGGTAGGTAGAAATAACAGAACTTTTCTATCCAAGCACACAGCTATCGCTTCCTACACAGTCTGCCATTATTTACACGTACTTCTCATTTAACCTTCTTTCATAATCTGATTCAGTTGATCCAGCCACCTTTTTCTTGGTCTACCTCTTCCACGCACACCTTGCATTTCTGACTTGTATACTCACTTAGCTATTTTTTCGTCATCCATTCTCTCGACATGTCCAAACAATCTTAAAGTTCCTTTCTTCATCTTACTTAAAACATTCATTTTATCCATGCACTCATTTCTGATGTCTTCATTCTGCCTTTTTTCATACATTGACACTCCTCAAAGTTTTCATTGTGCATGTATCGCCACAGAATTAATCTTACTTTATCCTTATTCTGCCAAGTTCAAGTTTCACTTTTACATGTCAAGATGGATATTCAGCTGTCCAGTGTGTCAAGAAATATTTTATAATAAATATACATTATTTGGCTCCCATTACATACAATGGTGTGCCGACTTCAATAAAGGTAAAGGTAGGAAAACCATTTAGACAGTCGATCGGAGCGTGGTTGTTATTGCGACAGGATTTTGAGTACTTGGGCTTTCAGGATGAATGATGAGTGGAAAGGATTTATGTGAGCTCGTGAGTGTGGGTTTCTTCTTGTTGTTTTAATTTTGGTTGTTTTTGTATTTGTGTTTCTGTGTATTTTTTTTGTTTTAATTTTAATTTTTATTCTTATGGTTGTGTGCGGTATATTTTGGGATGAATATTTTTGGTCTTTCTGGAGTGATGATGTGTGAGGAGTTGTATTTCGCAAGATGTTTCCAGTTGTAGTTGAGTGTCACTGTTTGTCAGGTTGATGAGAGCGTGCAACGGGGTTTTGTTTTTTGTGTAATCAAAAATCGGAAAGAAGTATCGATTTATTTTTTCATGCTAAATATCCTCAGTGAGATACAGGCAAAAGCCTAGTTTACTGGGAATACGACAAATGAAAGGCAACAAACCCAGATCCATTAAAATTGTATGTCCAAATCAAATTACCTGTTGTTTTTTCGCGAATTGTGTATATTTATTGTCATGTGTAATAATAAATAAATAAAAATACAAATTATGAAGTATTTTTATATATTATTTATAGTTAAAGTATTAACATTGTGGAGGTTTAAAGACATTGTAATTTGTTTTATCAAACACTGTTTATTCCACTTTTTGTAACGGTATAACCCTACCGGTTTCAAGGCTTTCACCTCATAATCAGGAAGCACAAACAAGACTCTTGTTTGTGCTTCCCTGAAGATGAGGTGAAAGCCTTGAAACCCGTAGGGTTATACCGTTACAAAAAGTGGAATAAACAGTGTTTGATAAAACAAATTACCAAGTATTTTTATTTAAAAAATATTTTTCTATAAAATATGTCAACAATGATATAATAATCACTTTATCACTGTTGCAATATAATTCTTAATAAATGCATAGAATGTTAGAAGTATTATATGCATATGAAATCTTATAACGAAACATTTATTGCCTTTATAACAATGAAGGTTTGTAGTTTCGCTGAATATGTATAACTAAGTGTGGCTTATCTTTTGTGTGGTTAATCTCTTATCTCAGCAAAAAAAAAACATAAATTCTCTGTATCTGTGATATATCCTGTGGTTGACACGGAATAGTGTTGTTTTATTGACTATTTTATTCTGTATAACAAATCTATTTCATGAAAATTCTTCTATTTGATTTATTCAAGATTCAATATTCTCTCAGTGTAAAGAACGAAAGATTATAAAGGCTATTTCAAGGTAAACTATATTTGTATGTTACGTGTGTATCATAACAATTTTCATATTATAAAGATTTTTGTGCAATTTTAATCATAAATTCCATAAATTAGAACTAGTTTTTGAGGAATCTTCTAAAAGGTAGTTGATACGAGTGTTCTAATTTAACCTAAACATTTGACTTGTTTTTAAATATTTAGGGAAATAAATAACAATGCTTTCTATGGACTTGTATAGAATAAAAACATTAGATTAATTGAACTGTAGAAACACATTTTGACAGCTTGATGTTTTTGTACATATTATGTGAATTAATTTTATTTATTTACGTAACAAGTATATTGTAAGTATGCATAGTACCATATACACGTATGAAAAATAAGACAAACAAAATAAAAGTGGTTTAAAATGGACACTTAAATTAAATGGATCTGGGTTTGTTGTATGTCATTTACCTTGACCTCAGTAAACTATGCTTTTGCCTATATCTTACTTAGGACAGGACCTAGACTCCCTAGTTTCCTGGAGTGTTTAGTGTCCTGTTTAACATTAATAAATGTGTCTGTGTATCTTATAGTCAATCGTTTTCACCAATCCACCATCAGTATACTATACAGGAAGTGGCATTAAACGGAGTTTCTGAATTAAAAAATTTGGGCGTATCCTTTGATGTTGGACTCATGTTCGTTAACCATGTCTCGCGTTTGATATCAGACTGTTACAAACTACTCGGTTTTATAATGAGAATATCAAGAGAATTCAACAATACCAATTTTTTCGAAACTTATATAATTATCTAATTAGAACCAAATTAGAATATGCATCTACGGTTTGGGCTCCTCATCAGCTCAAATATAAAAACAATATAGAACAAATACAAAAAAAAATCCTCAGATATCTATGGTACAAAACAAAGGGCGATTACCCAAAATATGCTCACCACGTCGAACTTCTCGCGGTGTGTAACCATAGAAGCCTCCAACACAAGAAGACAAGAATCCATTGCAATATTCCTACGTAAGGTTTTTCAAGGCTGCTTTAACTGTCCCGCAATTTTAGAAGCACTAAGTTTATACGTACCTAATAAATATAGCCATGCAAGGAATCACCCTTTGTTCTATATACCAACTTACAGGACGAATATCATGGCTAAACACTCAGTCACGCGTGGTATAGAGATATTGCACCAACTGAATGACACTGTTGATATATTCTCGGTACCGCCTAGCAGTATGAGAAGAATCCTGGCTGATATTTTCTAACGAATAAGCTAACGCTAGGAGCAGACCCTCTTTCTGTAACAGGAGAAATCCGTGCAAGGTGGATAAAAAAAAATATTATCTTGTCATAAATTCTCATAAACCTGATAAATTATGACACTTAATTAATGTATGTTCTATGTGAGCCAATCCTTGGTATACTGCATCAATTAAAGCAATAAATAAACCAACTCATCATGTTCTCTATACATTTATCTAAGATAAATTATATTTTAGAGTTTACACAAATGTTTATTACCATTTAGTCCTCCTACAATCCCAAATATTTAAACTCCTGTTGTGACAACAACTACTTTCCGATCCTTTGTTGACTTTTTTGCTCTTATTGAATTTGGTATTTCATTGTATGTCATGGGGGTCAGATAGACATATTGCCTTTGGGAAGAATATGTTCTAACTCTAGGAATGGTGAATATTAAGTCAGTTGCCATATGAGTTTATCTCTTTGTTGAGTTTGATATCTCTTTGTTGAGTTTGTATATCTCTTTGTTGAGTTTGTATTTTATTTGTGTCTTGATGATTGTGCCTGAGAATGAGGCATGTGATATTATTTGATACAGACGGCCCTCGACTTTCGCACATTCTACTTTCGCACAATTCGCTATTTCGCACATTTTTTAAAATTCAATTTTTTAAAGATTTTTGACGATAATGCAAAAATTGTTCGCTTCCATGCAGTCGCTCTCACTTTTTTGGAAGAGCTATAATATATGGAACGCAATGAACAATTTTGAAAACTCGTGAGCTGAAATAAAAGAGTCAACAATGAAAGGTTCCTGGAAACAATTATGCCCACAAATGATGAGTGATTTTATAAATTCTGAAGAAACTCCGAAAACTATTACAGATGAAATAGTTAACCTAATGAATGAACTAAACTTGGACGTCAACTACAAATATGTTAATGAGTTGATTGAATCTCACTCAGTACCTCTGTCGATTTGATTTTTCATAAATCTTTTCATAAAAAAACGATTTGATTTTTCATAAATCGATAACAATTTATCGATTTATGAAAAAACGATTTGACTGTCCTCATGATCGCTATACTAAATAAAATGTAGCATTGCCCCTTTGACGTTTCACAAATTTGCCCCAATACAACCTTGTAACGATGTTGAGTAATTTTAATTATTTTATCAACTTTAATATTATATAAGCCTCAAGCCTCAAGTTATTTAGGTAAATACATTATATAAGGTTGTATTGTGGCAAATTTGTGAGCTGTCACAGGACTCATCCTAGAATTTCCGAACTATAAGTGCATTTTTTTGCCTATTGTTTACCAAAATCGCTTGTGCGTTTTTTTACATCATTTTGGCATCAACATGTGAAAGGTTTCGATTCTGCAAAGCAGCTTGCATCTCGTTCTACTAATGAGGCCACGTGTTTTTTGTATCTCAAGATCTATCCATAAAATTCCCAAAAAATCCAATTTTTGTTCTATATAAGCATTGTTCCACTAAAAACAAATCTAAGTTCTTAACCCCTATAAAATAAGTTTTCGACAATTACGTAAGTCTGCTTGGTGAAGTTTGGTAATATTTTGTGGTATACATACATAACATATATTGAACTTAAATATATATGTTAATATTCAATAATTTTAAACAATGACTGTAATTTATTATTACTACTGCTTTTGTATCTCCTGTACATGTTAGTTTAAGATAAAATTTTGTATTTTTTGTCAATAATTTTAAGTACTTGTAAAACTTGTCATAAATTCATTTGCATATAAAAGACACTATTGTGTCGTTAATCAAATAAAATGGAACCAAACAAATTATTACCTTAACCTGTTCACCGCGTTAAAAATCAAATTCCACGAATCCTGTGCGCGGCACAATTTCAGCGTTTTTTAATTTCTAAGTTTAAACACATATTTTGTTTAGAACCACTGATATTTGATTACAACACCAAGTAAACATGACACTTAAGTAATTTTCTGATAATAAATAATAGTCATTACTCTTAAGGAGACTCATTAAATAAAGGAGATAAACTAAACATTACGTAAAATAAACAAAGGAATGCTACGATCAAATCAATGCTTCATGACACTCACCCAATCAAATGCATATAGCACTAGTAATGTTTATTTACGTAAGAGAGACTTAGTAATGTTTATTTACGTAAGAGAGACTCATCGCAGGACTCGATCCGCGCGACAGGTTGTTAATGCTGGAAATATTGAGAAACCAAAAAAATTCGGCGCTCTGTTTATTCAACAAAATCTCATAAACCAATATATTATTTGACATGGTTTTCAGAGATGTCGCTAGAATAAAGATTATTTTAAATTTTAGTTCAATTTTTATTCCGGTTTTGTGTAATTTTTTTTAAGTATTTGTGATTTGAAACTTGGATTGTCGTCAGATCACAGGCGTTTGTGCTCCCCGCGGGGAAAGAGTTAAAGGAAAAAAATTGAAAAACAAAAAAATTATTTGTACAGTGTATGGCGATGGTACAGAAAGTGATAATGTAGTTTAAAAATTCCCTCATGGAGATACGATAATCAAATATGGTGTCGCCTCAGGAAGGCTGATTACTACAGATGACAACCAAATTAAAGACTTAGATCAAGAATAGCCAGTGTTCTATGACACGAGAGACACTGAAAATATTGAAAACAACTATCCTGATTGATGCAATTTACCGTTTGAATTTGAAGTTAAGCTACGATTTAACTTTCCCGACACCCAAACGGTTACTTTTCATTGGTGAATAATTCTAATATTTTTTCTGTTTTTAGGAAACTCTTTCTCCTTCCAAAACAATGAATATTTTATTTGTTATTACCATTTGCATGGTGTCTGTAGTAATGGCAATGGAAAAGGTTACAGCTAGAAATTATGCAAGGTGTGAACTTCTCAAAGATGGAAAATCAATATCAGAAAAAGTGGAAAACCCTCCAGAATGTTCTGAATTAGAAGAACACGAGAAGAAAGCCTGGGAAAATGAGAATTCTAAGTTTGACGACTTCAATAATGTTCTTGACGTAATTGAAGATCAAATCTCCTCACAAAACAATATTGAAGATGATGATAAAATAAACTATGATTTAAGATTCAAATTATATAATCATTTGAGTGTTTATGATAGAACTAACAAGTGTAAAAATGAAAGTTCTGTAATTGATCATTGTAATTGTCTCATCGAACTCAGAATTGAAATGATTTTATGTTTGAAGGATTATAAACATTGTTTGAATGATACTTTTGTTCCATTAAATGTTTCAGGCTAAGAAATTTATGGAATAAGTTTAATAAAAACCTTATTACTGTGTCATAGGTGTTATTATTAAAATAGATAAAGAAGTTTTGCTTTTATACAATTATTTAACATAATCCCATGTTATGAGCAACGTTCCCCCTAATTTTTTCATTATGTGTGCGGCCCATCAACTTATATGTGCAAGAAAAAAAGAGGGAAGTGCGCAAATATGCGCTGTATTGAAAAGTGAAGTATGTTTTATTATTATATAGACTGGATAATGCACTCACACTATAGTTCAGAAATTCTAGGATGAGTCCTGTGACAGCTCACAAATTTGCCCCAATATAACCTTGTAACGACGTTCAGTAATATTAATTATTTTATCAACTTTATTATAAGCCTCGATTCTAATAAATAGCAAGTTATTTAGGTAAATACATTACATAAGGTTGTATTGGGGCAAATTTGTGAGCTGTTACAGGACTCATCCAAGAATTTCCGAACTATAACAAATAACAGAAAAAGATACATAATTAATACTGTATTTTTGTTTAATATCAAAGGCGGATAAATGATTTTTAGCAAGAAAACACAGTGGTTTTCACAATAACGATAACAAACTTAGACTGTATCGCCTCGTAAGGATATGCATTCTTTCTCAGTTACACAATAATGAAACAGTCACAGTAAAAAGAGATAATAGGTACGCCTTTGTTTATACTTTTTCTATACAAGCAAAAAATTTAAAACACCAATAAAATAACACGAAGACCTTTGAACAAGGGATAATTCATGAAGTCTTTATTCGAAATACATAACATAATATGAGTAGGTATATAACATAGTGTTTCCATGTTCCGCACACATCTCAAAGAAAGGAACCTGAGAACCCACCATAAAATGTCAAATTAAATACATAATTGCGCAAAACAAAATATGGTTACAAGTTCCTTTCTTTGAATGTGTGCGGACAATTTTTAACAGATGTGCGGCCGCACACGCGCACACCTTAGAGGGAACGTTGGTTATGAGGGTAATTGCTTTTTAGAAATCCACATAAAACTGATGAACTTTCACATATCTTCAGATACTTTATTCTAACTTAGTTAATAAGCTTTTTTTTTTTTTTAATAAGGCTATACAAGTGTTAACTGATAACAAATAAAAGACACATTTTGATGGGAGCTTATATACCGACTTATTTATATGTTGTATCATTTCAAAATCACTCAGTGGATGAATCTATTTCTTTTACTGGTGTCCCTCTTACACTTGGAGTTGTTTCGATTGTCAATGTTATTGGCATAAAGAATCTATCTAGAGTCTGCTGCTTGGCTGTCCTTTTTAGTCCCCTCTATTTACTCGTAGTTATACATATTCAGCGAAACTTCAAACCTTCATTGTTATAAAGGCAATAAGTATGTTTCGTTACCAGATTTCATATGCATATAATACTTCTAACATTCTAGGCATTTATTTAGAATTACGAGTATATTGCAACACTGATAAAGTGATTATTATACCATATTTGACATATTTCAAAGGAAAATATTTTTTAAATAAAAATACTTGGTAATTTGTTTTATGCTCTTGCGATAGTGGTACCATCGGGCGGTGAGGCTAAGTACTTATCGGACCGCCCTCGTATATACAAACAGAATAAATGGTAATTAAAAATATTTGTGTAAATGGAGTCTTACAGTTGGAGCTGTTTCGATTGTCAATGTTGTTGGCATTAAGAATAGTCTGCAACATGGTTGTGCTGTTTCATTTCTCTAGTTCCAAACAGTATAAACCACATTGTAAGACAATTTGTGTAAATTGAGTTCGGGTATGAAGGGATTACTGTATGTATTCATACATAATTTACAATTCTCTTTTTTTTATATTCAAATAGTGTTTAACCTGTTCACCGCGTTAAAAATCAAATTCCACGAATCCTGTGCGCGGCACAATTTCAGCGTTTTTTAATTTCTAAGTTTAAACACATATTTTGTTTAGAACCACTGATATTTGATTACAACACCAAGTAAACATGACACTTAAGTAATTTTCTGATAATAAATAAGTCATTACTCTTAAGGAGACTCATTAAATAAAGGAGATAAACTAAACATTACGTAAAATAAACAAAGGAATGCTACGATCAAATCAATGCTTCATGACACTCACCCAATCAAATGCATATAGCACTAGTAATGTTTATTTACGTAAGAGAGACTTAGTAATGTTTATTTACGTAAGAGAGACTCATCGCAGGACTCGATCCGCGCGACAGGTCGTTAATGCTGGAAATATTGAGAAACCAAAAAAATTTGGCGCTCTGTTTATTCAACAATATCCCATAAACGAATGTATTATTTGACAAGGTTTTCAGAGATGTCGCTAGAATAAAGATTATTTTAAATTTTAGTTCAATTTTTATTCCGGTTTTGTGTCATTTTTTTTAAGTATTTGTGATTTGAAACTTGGATTGTCGTCAGATCACAGGCGTTTGTGCTCCCCGCGGGGAACACGTTAATACCTAAGGGCCAATCAAAATCAAGACAACCTTTCCCAGTGCCTAATTTCTCCAGATTCATATGCCGAAATCTTCAAGATTTGACACATCACTACATACTGGTGACACAATGCCAGAATCTCCATCATAAATCAATTTCTGCCCATTTTCATTATTTAGGGCAGTGCTCTGCAACCGGTGTGCCGTGAGCCAGATACAGGTGTGCCGCGGTCAAATTCAATATATTTGACATTTTACAATTTTTCATTATGTATTTAATACACAATGACAAATTATTTTTCATAATATTGTCTATTTTTCAAAATGTAGTATAGAATAATTATTATAACTAAATAATTTTTCAATGGTCCCCCAGCGCCTGGTGCCAACTGTTGAAAACTGCATAGTTTGCTTTGTACACACCATGGCCGCACCAAATTAGTCATAGACAAAGAAAAATGACCCTTATGAATCTTAACACTACTCCCATTTTCGACGACATATTTATGTGAGCAAAGTTTTTCAACTCTTGTATTAATTAAAAATGATAAGCGGTCATGCTTAAAAGGTCTTGATCGATAACTTCGGGTTTGCGCTGTCAAAAATCGAGCCGAATATAAAACTTTTGTGTTCATTGAAACAAGCGCAGGTATCAAATTAATTAATTATTATTTTATAATAATTATTACGATTGCGTAAAAATAAATATGTTATAGTTTTATGTACTATATGTATACTTTTCAAATAAAAAACAAAAATTTATTGTAAAATTTTTGTATCAATTTAATACCTATATATTTTAGCTTTTGGTGTGCCGCGGAATTCTAGGAAGAATTTTGGTGTGTCATAGGTGAGAAAAGGTTGCGGAGCATTGATTTAGGGTATTGTCCATGTTAGAACTATTGTTTAAAGGTTGAATAGTTTATAAAAATATTTGGTAGATGTCAGTAATGTCTTTATTTTTAGAAGAGATATCGATCACTTGAAAACACGGTACTATACTAAAGAAAATGTAGCATGGTCCCTGTGACGTTTCATAAATTTGTAACAACGTTCAGTAATTTTAATTATTTTATCAACTTTAATATAAGCCTTGATTCTAATAAATAGCGAGTTATTTAGGTAAATACATTACATAAAACTAACAATAATGACAAATTAATAAATTTTGTTACAAATTACCGAAAATGTGGCAGTTTGTTAAAATCAAATAATATAGAGTGATGTTTGTCAAAAGTCACTACATTAGTCTGCATTGGCTAGGGATGGGGTATAGGATAATTTGATTTTAGTTTTTTTTATACATAAAATTAAATGTTCGTAATAAGTATTAATTCATAGTGGATCTTGGCCTATTTGAAGATAGATACAAATCATATAATACATTAGAAAATCAGTATAATGAAAATTAGGAATTAAAACGTTAGTTTAGAGAAAAATAATTTATCATTTATTAAAAAAACGATTCAATTTGTAAAAAAAAATGATTTTACCCCATCCCTTTGAGACATGACATTTCAAATGTCACAGGGACCATGCTACATTTTCTTGAGCATTTTCTCAATGCAAATCTTGTTTATAACGTTAAAACAAGAATGTGAGATACAAAGTGTTGATTTAAGGAAATCTAGCTTAAAAAAATCGGAAACATACCTACATTATGCATGACCCAATCAAAGATTTGGCATAATTTTTATCTGTAAGTTTATATTAAGTTGTGATAATTCTTTACAATTTACTGGGTCACAGTTGATTGACTTATTCCTCTATCATATGAAACCCAAGAAGAATTCAGACCTTACTAATAGTAGAGTAATTCCAAAAGAGATTTCTGCGACACCTTAACTACAGGAAATATGGATTTTACCCATGTCTCTATCCTATAATATTTTTCATGGGTATGTTTCACACTTTTTTTTAGTTTTTGAGATTTATTAATATCGCTTATCAATAATTAGTAAGTAATAATATGAAATCAGACAAAAAAAATGTGCATATATTGACTAAACTTTATAGTTTTTTTATATTGAGACAAAAATGCGCAAAAAATATTCAACTCACAAAACACTTTATTTTTTAGTTATTTGAGATTTATTAATATCGCTTATCAATAATTAATACGTACTAATATGAAATCAGGCAAAAAAATTGGCATTTTTTTGACCAAACTTGATATTGAGAAGAAACTGCTCAAAAAAATTTCTACTCACAAAACACTTTTTTTTAGTTATTTGAGATAAATTAATATCGCTTATCAATTATCGGTAAGTAATAATATGAAATCAGACCAAAAAAAAAAGGCATTTTTTTGACTAAACTTGATAGTTCATTCATTTTATTGAGAAGAAACTGCTCAAAAAATTTTCTACTCACAAAACACTTTTTTTTAGTTATTTGAAATTTATTAAATTCGCTTATTAATAATTAGTAAGGAATACTATGAAATCAGATTAAAAAGGCATATATTGACTAAACTTGATAGTTTTTTATATTGAGACGAAAATGCGCAAAAAATACTCAACTCACAAAACACTTTTTTTTTATAGTTATTTGAGGTTTAGTTATATCGCTTATCAATAATTAGTAATAATATGAAATCAGACAGAAAAAATTGGCATATATTGTATTCCTGAAGAGTTAGAAAATGTGTACGCCACGGGTCCCAAAAGTGGTAGATATTGGACCCCCGGTGGTGGATATAAAGTTTTTAGTGGTCGATTCGGCCATTGGGGTCGATGAAAAAAGTTTATTCAATGTCACTCATATAATAAAAAATTAAATATCACGAAAAAACTATCTTTAAAAAAAGTGAAATTCAAAATATAATATTTTTACAAAATGAGTAAGTACTAACATTTTAAATACCAAGTATAGTATTTGGTGTTACCATAAGTTGTGGATGTTTTTTTTCAAATTTAAAAATGAGCACCAAAAGTAAATCAAAATGGTTTTTTCAAATTTGAAAATGGGCACCAAAAGTAAAACAAAATGGTAGAGGTTTACGTCATTCGAAAGAAAATTTCCTGCTCTACAAGATATTGTGTTTGCTTCTACGTTACATATATTATTTTATTTGATTACAAGCCTTCAAAATGGAATGTCAAGTAAACAAAAGTGAGCATTTTCGACACCTCCTTCTATTTGCGTTCAATCGAGGGAATTTTAGCTGCAAAAGCTGCTTACGATATTCCACACAACTTCATGCAATGTGACATTTCATTCCACACAACTTCATACAATGTGACATTTCATTCCACACAACTTCATACAATGTGACATTTCATTCCACACAACCTCATACAATGTGACATTTTATTAAGTCCAGTTTTTCTAAACAGATAAAATGTGTGTTGGATCCTTTTTCCATATTATTGTGCAAATCACAAATATGTCAGTTTTTTAAAATTATTTTATACTATTTTTTATATCAGTTTTCATATCAAAACAAATTTGCATTACAACGAAGGGATGTCTCTCAAATCACTTTACTTTTAGATCTATGAAAAATAAAGCCTATTTGCACCTCATTTAAAATGTTAAAGTTATACTATTTCAAGATTCTTTATAAAAACAATTTGCTAATAAGTAGCATGTTTAGATTTTTACGCTTCGAAGAATATAATATAGAATGTTTGACAAGAGTATCAAGGACTTTTTATGCTTTTAGATCCGAGTGTGTAGACATTTTGACACGTTTGTGCCTTGACATCCTAAAGGTACAAAAGTGATACTATAAGTGATACTATAGACGAATTTTTTATCTTAAACACTAAGAAGAAATACTTTTTAAACTAGGCGTATTATTAACTTTTAAGACGAAAATGTAGCATTTTTAACCGTTTTGTATGTTTCAAGTCATAAAGTGGTTATTTTGACACTAGAATGCTTTTACAACAAAGTGGTATTTTTTACGGTTTGACTTGATTAAGATCTCAAAGTGGTCATTTTGACACTACACTCCCTTTCTGACAACAAAGTGATATTATTAAGGCTTTAGTATCTTTAAGATCTTAAATAGATTTCGACACTATACTGCCTTTAAGACAACAAAGTGGCATTGTGAAGGCTAAAGCATGTTTAAGACCTTAAAGTGATCATTTCGACACTATACTGCCTTTAAGACAACAAAGTGGCATTGTGAAGGCTAAATCTTGTTTAAGACCTTAAAGTGACCTTACGACCACAAATAAGCATTGTTAAGGTGTTAGCATGTTTAAGATCTTAAAGTGGTCATTTCGACACTATACTGCCTTTACGACAAGAAAGTGTCATTGTTAAGGGTTTATCATGTTTAAGACCTTAAAGTGGCTATTTTGACACTATACTCTCTTTATGACAACAAAGTAACATTGTTAAGGCTTTAGTATCTCTAAGATCTTAATGTGGTTATTTCGAGACTTTATTGCCTGTACGACAACAAAGTGACATTATTAAGGCTTTAGTATATTTAAGGTCTTAAAGAGATTTCGACACTATACTGTCTCTAAAATAACAAAGTGGTATTATGAAGGTTTAAGCATGTTCAAGACCTTGCAGTGGTCATTTCGACATTATACGAGTACTGCTTGTACACCAAAGCATTGTTTAGGTGTTAGCGTGTTTAAGATCTTAAAGTGGTCATTTCGACACTACACTGCCTCTACGACAAGAAAGTGTCATTGTTAAGGCTTTAGCATGTTTATGATCTTAAAGTGGTCATTTCAACACTATACTACCTTTACGATAGCAAAGTGACATTGTTAAGGCTTTAGCATGTTTAAGACCTTAAAGTGGCCATTTCGATATTATTCTGCGTTTACGACAACAAAGTGTCAATTTTTACTATTTGGTATGTTTAAGACTTTAATTAAGGGATGAATGTAAACTAAAAAGGGTGAATATTTACTGACAAAGATATACTCGTAGACTCCCCTGTCTATACTGAGAAGAACCAATCTTAGTTTGGTTAAGTCTGTAGTATTCTCCATAGCACGGTATGGAGGGGATATGGACGATAAGAAGGATGAATAAGAAGATGATAGATGCTTTTGAGATGTGGTGTTAGAAGCAGGTGCTCCGTATCCCATGAATTGCATGGCGCACAAATGTCTCTACCATCTAAGAATTGGAGTATACAGAAAGACTTTCAAAAACATGCAGAAAAAGAATCATAACGTACTTTGGGTATGTTGCTAGAATTGAAGAAGGTGGTGATCACCGGGACAGTTTAAGGAGGGCGAGCAAGTGTCCAATGATATGGACCGATCAAATAAATGAGTAAAAAGGATCTTCTTTAACGCTTCTTGTCGTGTGATGTGTAACTAGTAGGTACACATTGCTTCTAAACACTTTAATATCTCTATAAATATTATAAATACTGGGTTCAGATTTTAGGTATTCCTCCGTAATACATTTACGCATTGAATGAAAAAATTAATAATAATAATAATTAATACTTATCGGCCACATCAGAGATATTTTGTGAAAATCAGGAATAAATTCACCAATAAAATCAAACGTGTGCCAGTGTGCGACGTAGGTACATTCATTCTAAAAAACCGCTATGGGTGAGGAAGCGACGGTATTCACGTCTCATTCTCACTCTACTTCGGTATATGGGAACCCAAGAAATAGAATCTCAGTTCGCTCGCTTCTCTCGCGTAGTAGCCAGCGGGCTTTCGTTTGAGGTGGTTGCTTCGCCCGTTTTGCGAACGTCGTCCGATGTTTTTTTTTTTCATGTTTTCAGCAATTAAATTTCAATTATTATCACTTTTGACTTCAAATTAATTAATTTAAGCGATTGGTTATGAATATTCTTATTTTTCCGATTTTAAATCGCTCATTTTTACATGTGTGTTGATATGTATCGAATACACTGCACCGGAACGCGCGGATTTTTTTAGCACAGGAAGGGGAAGGTTAAATGCAGCATTTAACATGGCCTAGGATCAGGAAGGGTAGAGAAAAGTGGTGTGCCGAGTTCGAGACAGCAGAGGACTATAATGCTTAGCATTGAGCACATAATTAAGAAGAAGACATGAAATTTGGGATTTAGAAAGGGGGCTAGTTCGTTACAGGCCGTGCCTAGTGGAGCTGTTCTTTAAATCCACAAAAAATGAGTGTTTGTAGCATTATTATGCACTTGTATTCTTGGATTTGCTTTTCCATCAAATTAATATAAGTACATTTTTAATTACGTATTATGGATAAAAAATATTTAAAAAAAAAGTAAACGTCACCAAAGGCAGGGAAAGGATAACAAAATAGGAGTTACGAGAAACATATTTTGTTATATGAGAAATGTAATATTTTTTAAGTTGTCGATTGCGGCCAGACAATGAGGGTAAGAGAACATAAACAATTTTTGATTGCTTGGAAGAAATTACTTTCTTACTATAAGCCCATCTGGTTTAATAGTATGCAATGGAAGTGTAATTTACTTATTTATCTACAATATTTTCGAAAATTAAGTTTCCTTTACATATTATAGTATCAATAAAAAAATATAACTTATCCTATTTTCTAGAAAAAACTTACAATTTAGGAAATACTCGTTCCTAAAGATGATCCCTTCATTCCGTACTCTGTCATACATTGCTCCCCCATTCCGTATTCTGTCATACATTGTCCCCCCATTCCGTATTCTGTCATAAATTGTCCCCCCATTCCGTATTCTGTCATACATTTCCCCCCATTCCGTTTTCTGTCATACATTGTCCCCCAATTGTGTACTCTGTCATACATTGTCTCCCCATACCGTATTCTGTCATACATTGCCTCCCCCCCCATTCCTTATTCTGTCATACACTGTCCCCCCATTCCGTACTCTGTCATACATTGTCCCCCCATTTCGTATTCTGTCATACATTGTCCCACCATTCCGTACTCTGTCATACATTGTACACCCATTCCGTATTCTGTCATACATTGTCCCCCCCATTCCGTATTCTGTCATACATTGTCCTCCCATTCCGCATTCTGCCATACATTATACCCCCATTCCGTACTCTCTCATACATTGTCCCCCCATTTCGTATTCTGTCATACATTGTCCCCCCATTCCGTACTCTGTCATACATTGTCCCCCCATTTCGTATTCTGTCATACATTGTCCCCCTATTCCGTATTCTTGTCATACATTGTCACCCCATTCCATATTCTGTAATACATTGTCACCCCATTCCATATTCTTAATACATGTATTCTTCTAAGTGCACGCCTTTCTACATCATTTATTCGCCTCTTTTCAGTAACATCTTGGCAGGCTTTGATACTGCACGTTTCGAGTATATAATATGTTTAAGTACCCCTTGTTTCCTATCGCTATAAACGCCTTTCAATATCCCTCGTCACTCTTCCATCATCTAAGAAAACACTGCCTAAATAACAGAACTCCTCTATGCAACTCTTTCATTACTCACCCATACATCGCATTCACTTTCATTTCACACTTTTCTATTATCATGACTTTGAATTTCAACATTTATTTTTATGTAGCGCAATAAATATACTTATAAAACGGCTTAAGGCCTGGATTTCAAAAAGCCTAGTAAGTTGCCAGTACTTTCACAAAACAACTTCCAATGCAGTAAAAATATTCTTTGGCGCCACTAGGTAACCAATATAAAAGGTCTTTCAAATTGAGCGGATTTTTTAATTCTTGGATAAAACACAGATGGCGTCGTGAACTTGCTTGGGTCTTGTGACATTTGAGAAGTTTAATGTATGAAATTTATAAAAATGGAGTCGTGTACAATACAACAACGCGTTTAAATTGTTGAATTACGAGTATTTTATGTATTGTAATCTCCGGAAACGGTGATGATAATTGGCCACCAAGATCATGTGATCTGACACCGTTGGACTATTTTCTTTAGGGTTACGTGAAAAGCCAGGTCTACAAGAAAGACCCCCAATCAATTCCTGCTCTGGAGGACGAAATTATTCGCGTTATTGGTGAATTAGAACCGCAATTATGCCAAAATGTCATCGAAAATTTTGACAAAAGAGTGAACATCTGTGGAGCTGCAAGAGGTGGACATTTGGCGGATATTGTTTTTTGTGTTTAAATGACATACATTATACTTCAATGACCAATAAAAAGTTTTTTGAAATCGTAGGAAATTGTGTGTTTTATTCAAGAATTTAAAAATTTGAATTAAACAACCGCTCAATTTGAAAGACCCTTTACAAAGAATTAAAAATAATAATTTAAAAAAACAACGCAATAAAATGTTGCTTTATTAAAAAGTCAGGCATTTTGATTCTCCTTTCGCCACGACATTACGAAGACGAGCCAACGTTGGCTTATCGGCGGAGTCAATATACTCCGCGGGTTGACCTTTGTCGAAGAGAAAGCTGGTTAGGCTATACAGACAGACCGAGAGTATGCTATTGTCTGTCTATATGCCCGAGTACGGCATAACAGACACTCGTAGGATGCTCGAGTATCTTCAAATTAAATTGACTCACCAAATACAATGTGTTCAAGTGTTTCGAAAACTTTAGAAACTTCAAAATTATACTTAAGAAATTGTAGCACAATTCCTGTGACAGTTTAAATTTGCCCCAATACAACCTTGTAACGATGTTCAGTAATTTTAATTATTTTATCAACTTTAATATAAGCCTCAATTATAATAAATAGCAAGTTATTTAGGTAAATACATTACATAAAACTAACAATAATGACAAATTAATACATCTCGTTACAAATAAGCAAAAATGTGGCAGTTTGTTAAAATCAAATAATATTTGGTGACGTTTGTCAAAAGTCACCACGTTAGTCTGCATTGGCTAGGGATGGGGTATACGATAATTGGATTTTCGATTTTTTTATACCTAAAATTAAATGTTCGTAATTATAGTTCGAAAATTCTAGGATGAGTCCTTTGACAGCTCACAAATTTGCCCCAATACAACCTTGTAACGATGTTTAGTAACTTTAATTATTTCATAAACTTTAATATAGGCCTCAATTCTAATAAATAGCAAGTTATTTAGGTAAATATTGTACATTACATAAGATTGTATTGGGGCCAATTTGTGAGCTGTCATAGGACTCATCCTAGAATTTCCGAACTATAGTATTAATTCATAGTGGATCATGGCCTATTTAAAGATAGACACAAATTATGCAATACATTAGAAAGTCAGTATAATGAAAATTAGGAATTAAAACGCCAGTTTAGAGAAAAAACATTTTTCGATTTATAAAAAACTAAACGATTTGTAAAAAAAAAACGATTTTACACCACCCCTTTGAGACATGACGTTTCAAACGTCACAGGAACCATCCTACATTTTTCCAAGTATAATAGAGAGTAGTACCAACCTTAATTCCTGTCTCAACAGTGAAATATTAAGTTAAGGCATGTTGAAGAATTCTGCTATTTAGGTAGTTTTTTAAGGGAAAGTGTTTAATGTCGTGGCGGCAGCCATCACCTTATCCTTACACTCAAATTATATATATTTATTTTGTTATATTTTTAATGTCAATAAAAGTGGGTTCGAATCCTAAGTTAGAGCGCTCTTGATGAGAGCTAACTCTCTAAACGGCGCTATATAGATTCTTCTTTTATTATTATTATTATCAACCAAGATTTTAAAAACGGTTTGGTTTCCACTTATACTAATAAAAAATAAAGGACAATTTATTGCAAATAGTGCAAATTTCAGTGAAGGGACATTTTTTTATTAATTTATTTAACACTTTTATAGCAAATCCAATCTGGAGGGCTTATTGCCAGGCGGAAATCTCTTCCAGACAACCAGACAAAAGTAAATGAAGCAAGTTACATGATTGCATAAATCTTTCAAATGACTATGGATAGTCATTTGATAAGATTTATCACGAAATCTATAAACACATACGTGAGCATAATATGCCCACGAACCCCACAAAGACAGACAATCACTCGAACATTCTTTTTCATATAAAGTGAGATATCATCAATCAAAAGGAAAGGAAGGGATGGCGGAGAGGAACGGAAAAGAAAAATCGGGAATGAAACACGTTATTTTATTGACTAGAAATTTAGAGTTTTTTTCAGTCGCTTCTTAAAGCATGCCAAGGACGGAGCGAGTCTTAAATCGACCTTTTTTTTATAATTTGTTACAAAAATCTCTGCCTACCCCAATAGGGACATATCGTTATGGTAATTATGATTAAAACAACGGACTATTTCGGTGATATTTTATCAAGAAACATCTTTGTTCTATATTGTATAACATATGTTGTTTATAGTTAAGGCATTAACGTTGTGGAGGTTTAAAGACATTGTAATTTATTTTTATCAAACACTGTTTATTCAACTTTTTTTGTGACGGTATAACCCTACCGGTTTCAAGGCTTTCATCTCATCTTCAGGGGAGCGCAACCAAGACTAAATGCTGTTCGAACTGGTACCGATATACACGCTTCAACGGATGGGGGTTGAGGGATGAAGGAGGCATGGGACAATTTCGGCCAAGAGCGGAGAGATTGTATAACACTTTTGTTGAAACATATACAGTACACTACTAGAAAATAGAATAAGAAGAAACCAAAACACATACATCGCATTCATAGACTTGGAGAAAGCTTTTGACAAAGTAGAATGGAAAAGACTCTTCGAGATTTTGAAGAGAATTGATATCAAATACAGAGATAGACGTATAATCCAGGCGCTATACAAGAATGAGGCCGCTATAATCAGATGTGACGAAAACACAAAGGAAGCCAATATAAGACAAGGGGTAAGGCAGGGATGCTCTCTGTCACCTGTTCTTTTTAACGCCTATATACAGAGCGCGATTGACGACTTGAGAGAGAGAATGAGTCACAGAGAAGGTGTAAAGATACACGGGCAAAAGGTGGACATGATAAGGTTCGCTGACGATATTGCTATGGTTGCTGAAAGTGAAGAGGAACTACAAGAGGCCTTAACAACTATGGAAAGCATTCTTCAAAATAACTACAGTATGAAGATAAATAAAGACAAAACAAAGCTGCTGACTGTAGGCCGAGCGCAGCACCAGATGAGAATAGTGATGTCGGGTAAACCACTAAAGAACACCAAGGAGTCTGTCTACCTCGGGAGCAAAATAACATGGGACGGTCGTTCCAAGAGCGAGGTCGACAGCCGTATACATCAGGCTAGACTTGCATTTAATAAAAGGTCGAAAATAATAGAATCAAATAATATAGACCTAAAACTGAGAATACTCCTCATCAAGACCTATGTATGGAGTATCTTGATGTACGGCTGCGAGACATGGTGCCTATCCGAAAGAGATAGACGAAGACTAGAGGCTTTTGAGATGTGGTCCTATAGAAGACTATTAGGAATTTCCTGGAGAGACCGCATCACAAATGAAGAGGTTCTCCAACGAATCGAAGGAGGAAGGCACCTGCTCAGGATCCTGTCCGAAAGGCGTGCAAGATGGATCGGTCATATAATACGACAAGAGGGCCTCTTGCATGCCATAATGGAGGGTATGACCGAGGGGACAAACTCTAGGGGACGCCCACGCCGAGAGTACCTGGAGGACCTGTTGGTGGACGTGCGCTGCTCAACATATACAGACTTAAAGAGAGCCGCACAGGACAGGGGGGAATGGAGGAGAAGAGTTCAAATTGCTGCAAACCAGTCTTAGGACTGCAACCACGGAAGGATACAGTACAACCTGACAGGTTTATTGCCATGTGGTAATATCTTCCAACGAACCAGAAATGTGTTTAAGAAGCCTTAACTGAAAACCAGGCTTAATACATATTTTTGAAAAAATCTAGTTCCAGCGGGTGCCTTTTTATCCCTGCCTTCAATTTATATATAAATATTGTTAATTTGTCAATAATGCTGGGTTCGAATCCCGAGTTGGAGCGCCCTTGAGGAGAGTTTGCTCTTTAAACAGCGCTATACAATTTTTTTCTTATATTATTAATTTTATTGAACCCCGGGTCAATTTTATACAACTTTTTCTTTATCATCTTTTCATCGAGAATTAAACTCTGACAGAAAATATGCGTCATACCACTAGACCACGGAGATCTCTCGTTAGTTTCTACAGCGAATGTCGAGAGTCGCAAACAATGGTGCAAGTCAGTTATTTATATCATATTTAATCCAACAACAATAATAATTATATTCGTGCATAAAATAAAACGAAATTAGAAAATTATGAACAATCCAATAAACTGTTTCTTCTCTCTACTAACCGTGTAATTGCGGCTTAATAGTAATTTCTTTAGATTTATTAGTCAGATAAGTACAATAATACATTCATAAAATCCCTCCATGTCCCTTTTGGGGTAGGCAGAGAGAGGCGAATCTCCTGACTCCGCAATATACGTGATTGGACTGGTATAAGGAGCTTTGGGGATCTTTTTCGTGCTGCCGGGGACAAAGATGCCTACTCTCAGGTGATAGTCAACGTTGGAGGACCTGACATAACACTGGGAAGAAGAAGAGAGAACATAGCTCTAAGATAAAAACGTAGTTTACTGGGGACAAGTCAAATGAAAAGCAACAAACCCAGATCCATTAAAATTGTGTATCCGAATTAAACTACCTGTTGTTTTTTCACAAATTATGTATTTAAAAAAATCTTGTCATATATAAATAAATAAAAGTATAATTTATAAAGTTCTGTAAAGAGAGAAAACTCTCGCCAAGGGCGCTCTTACACAAGGATCGAACCCACTATAATTAATAAATTTAAAATATTACATAATAAATATATACACATAAGTTGAGTGGAGGGATAGTAAGGTAATTGCTGCGGCAATTAGATAAGGTACTTCCTCGCATCTGCATATGTTCAGAAAAACGTACTTGATAAGAAAACATTAGAAAACTTATCATAGGAAGACGAAGTAAAGGGTCTTTCAAATTGAGCGGTTTTTAAAAATCTTGGATAAAACACAGATGGCGTCGCGAACTTGCCTGGGTCTTGCGACATTTGAGAAGTGTAATATATGACATTTATAAAAATTTAGTCATATACAGTACAACAACGCGTTTAAATTGTTGAATTATTTTATGTATCGTTATCTCCGGAAACGATGATGTTAATTGACCACCAAGATCATGTGATCTGGTACCGTTGGACTATTTTCTCTGGGGTTACGTGAAAAACTAGGTCTATAAAAATGACTCCCAATCAATTCCCGAGCTGAAGGACGAAATTATTCGCGTTATTGGTGAGCTAGAACCGCAATTATGCCAAAAAGTCATCGAAAATTTTGACAAAAGAGTGTACATATGTGGAGCTGCAAGAGGTGGATATTTGGCGGATATTGTTTTTTGTGTTTAAATGTCATACATTATACTTCAATGGCCAATAAAAAGTTTTTTGAAATCAAAGCAAATGGTATGTTTTATTCAATTAAAAAACCGTTCAAATTGAAAAACCCTTTAGAAAGATACCTTTGTTGATCTTCCTATATGTGATAGTTATATATGGTAATCGGCTTTAGGTGTAGTGTACTGTGTAGTATTCATATAACATCAAACATTTTGATAAAATCTCCCAAAAAAGGTTGATTTTAAGCGTCATCTAAGGCTGTTTATGCCATCCATATTTCTAACAGTAAGACGCAGATCATTCCACGTCACAGGGCTAGCAACGACAAAAGGTGGATCCTCGACCATGACGCCCTGCAACGACAAGGAGTAGTTTGATAAAAAGACTTCGTCTGGTAACAACGATCGCACGCACTAGACGTGTGCGAGTGTTATCACACTTCTTCGCGTGCAATAGAGTCAACACGGACGATGACAAACTGCGAGTTCCATGTCTACTGTACGGCACCGTCCAGACTGTAGAATAATAGGTGAATGGCTGCCGCTCAATACTCGGAGATTTCGGCTCACTTGATGCTTTCCTGTGAAAAGTAGCAGGGTGAAGAGATCCTTCTTTAGCAGGTAGAAGTTGGTCGAAAGTAAAATACAGTATACTTTAGTAACTGATAATGTATTTTTAGACTAGACTAGATACGAGTTTTTTTAGTTTTATTAAAATTTTAAAACCATGTGCGTTTTGCTGCACCGTAGATCTTTTGTCAGTGATTTGAGGGAATACCTTTTCCACTGTTGTGTCATATGTGTGTGCAGTGTTATTTATATGTGTATACTTATATTAAGTATTTGTGTGTTAATTTATGGAGAATTTTTAAGGTTCGTTAAGTCATTGTTTAACATTTGAATCAACCATAGTTGGGCATGGTGACTATCTCCAAAGGCGTTCGAACGCTCATGTCAGCGGCCCTGGTGGCGCAGTTCAGGTTAGGCGTCCTCCTGGGGGCCTCAGTGTAGCGACGATGGTAAAGGCGGTAAAGATGAGATGACGATGGTGGAGAAGACGGTGAAGAAGGCGCAAAGACTTCATGAGCTTTCTTTGCTCATTATCTCAGAATGTATTTTTGGTGTTTTGCGCTCCTTATGTGTGGCCAATCGCTCATCGTAAGTACCTGTTTTCTCCCGAGTATGCCGTCATGACTTGCGAGATATCACATATCTCGCACGTTTTCGCATGCATGGGCCGGCCGACTTTTGATACTAGCTCGCGCAAAGGCGGCGCATAAGGAAGGTTTCATTTCGGTCGTGACACAGCATGGAAATCAACAAAACATTAAAATATATCAAATAACAAGAAAATATATATCAATCATATTTTAGGTGACGCATACGTCCGATATACCTACTCCAGTGGCTGTAAGTTCGAAGGCTCAAGTAATGGGGTCGGTGTGAATGTTTTCTATTGGATATATTTTTTTATATGTCCGCATTGTCAATTCTGATATGTTGAGAGGTTTCAAACGATTAATGAAATTAATGATACCATTCAACCACCTGTGCTGTTGGAATATAGAGGGAAAGCTAAATTGTAATTATATCTTGAAGACAGAACTATTATACGAGTACATGCCGCAGATCATATACACAAGAAAAACTTTGTTATTGCCTGTTGTTAAATGTTTGCATGTTACGAACAATATTTTTACAAATTACTATTTGTATGATTTACCTCCAGCTTGAGAGATTCCAAGAACTGATGTCTTCTTCTTGTAACACGTGAAGAATCGTGTTGCGTTACCAACGATACCATGTCTCATTTTAGATGTTTACAATGTGGATTCATATGGATTCATTTAACATTCTCTCGTAATTTCCTTGTTGTCTGTCACGCATCGTTAGTTGAACAAAAATGTTTTTTTAAGTAAAGAAATAAACATGTTATTTTTATTAAATCGATTTTGTTATTAATTGGTAAATTACGAAGAACTAAAAGGCTACCAAACGATTTAAGGAGAACTGGATAGATAATGGATGTACATAAATACGGTGGCATAACGTTGCGGTAAACTGCAATTTTTAGATGTTTTTACAGTCGTAGAGTGGACGATGTTTAGCAATGATCAAATAAAGGATAATTAAGTCATCATTGTTGACTTGCTGGGAAACCCCAAATTTGGATAAATATACATCTAAAATTTTAAATATTTATTTATTTTACACATGACAAGAAATATACAAAATTTGCGAAAAAAACAACAGGTAATTTCATTAGGACACACAATTTTAATGGATCTCGGTTTGTTGCCTTCCATTTGTCGAGTCTCCAGTAAACAGGACATATAGCATGAAAAAATCCGATTTTTGATTTTATAAAACCCCGTTGCACATTTTCATCAACCTGACAAACAGAGACACTCAATTACATACATATGTATACATCACGCAAACTCAAACTCCTCACACTTCATCACTTCAGACAGACCAAAAACATTTATGCCTCAATATACCGCACATAATCATAAAAGCAAAAATATAAATAAAAAACAACAAAAAAACACCACACTCAAGAGCTCACACAAACCTTTTCAACAAGTCATTCCTCTTGCAAGCCCAAGTACTCAAACTCTTGTCGCAATAACAACGACGCTCCGATCGACTGCCTAAATTATTTTCCTCCCTTTACCTTTATTGAATTCGGCACCCCATTGTATGTCATGGGAGTTAAATAGGCATATTATCTTTGGGCAAAAGATGTTTTAACTCTAGGGATGGTGAACATTTGATCAGTTGCCATGCGTGTTATGTATCTCTCTGCTGAGTCTGCATCTTCCCTTCCTCTCGATGATTGTGCCAGAGAATGGATTTGAGATGTAAATTGGCTATGTTCAGGACCCGATACTCCCTGAAAAGCTACGCTGTGGAATAAATTGAATGATACTATGGTCATGTTGCCAGGAAGAATTGCGGGAGACTTGAGAAGCTGGTAAAGATAAGGGGAAACGAACAAGAGGAAGGGCTCTTACAAGTAAAGGAGTTAACATGACCCTATTTAAACACTATATACGAGTATGTAACATGACTCAGGACTAGAAAGGACGAATATAGATGGTGCAACAAGTCCCAGATATAGCAGAAGACCACGATGCTAAGCATTGAGTACGCGATATGAGAGAGAGTATATAAAGCTGGAACGTATATTTTAGTACGAGATTGTGTATAATGCCTTCGGAAGAAGTCAGTTATCTTCTTAATCTGACATGTTCTATTAGCCATAATCATTAGCTGATGAGGTACATGGCCACGCGGTAGCCCACTGGACTTCCATGCGTCAGATTGTCGGTTCAAACCTCGCGCGGTGATATATTAAGAACTCGAAACCCCCGTGTGGTAAACTTACCAACTAAGCCACGGAGGTCGTTATCGTGTTAAAATAATAAACATTTCTGATTTATTTATTGCCTTTTCCATTGTTATACTCGTATGTTCTTGTTGTATCTACAGTATCAAAAAATGCAAGTGGGAGTGAAACGTGGATGTGGAAAAAGACTTCTTCTTCCCAGTGTCATGTCAGGTCCTCCCAACGTTGAATATCACCTGAGAGTAGGCATCTTTGTCTCCGGCAGCCCTACAAAGATCCTCAACGTTCCTTATACCAGTCCAATCACGTTTATTGCGGAGCCAGGAGATTTGCCTCCTGCCAACACCTCTTCGACCCTCTAGTTTGCCTTGGATGATCAGGTGCAGTAATTTATACTTTTCTCCTCTAAGTACATGGTCCAAATATGACACCTTTCGGATTTTAATATTAGTCAGCAACTCTCTATCAACTTTGACTATTTGAAGAACCCTTGTGTTGCTGACCATATCCGTCCAGGGTACCCGTAGCATTCTCCGTACAAAGACTGATAGGAGCCAAATAAATGCTAAAGAAATACTTGAATAGAGCATAATACATGGGGTGACAATGTATGCCATAATACGGAATAAAGGGATTAAGGATGAATGTGAACTTGATGTGTTAAGTAAAATGAAGAAGAGCACGATGAGGTGGTTTGGGCATATGGAACAAATGAATGAAGAAAGACTGACAAAATAAATATAAAGTGCCCATGTAAGTGGAAGGCGTGTGAGAGAAAGATTGAGGAAATTATGGTTCGATCAAGTAAATGATATTTTGAAAGGAAGAAAGTCAGAGATATCGTAGAAGTTGTAAAAATGTGGAAGATACTATATATGAGTGTGAAGATAGGAAAGTCTAGCGCTTCGTTTTCTCTGCATATCTCGATAGGGAAATGGCGTTATGGTATATGTATATGTGTATCTGTTCTTCTGTGGTGTTTGTTATCAAAGAATTCTGAAAGTCTCATGGGTTGATAAAGTCCGTAACGATGACATCTTGAAACGGATGAATTAAGATAGAGAGAATTATCCACAATCAAAAGAAGAAAGTTAGAGTACTTTGGATATGTAATGCGAGGAGAATACCATGAGATCCTTCTACTGATACAGCATGAGAAAATCCAGGGCAGGAATAAGTCGTATTCTCTGACTGAAGAATATGCGAGAGTGGTTTCAATGCGCTACCATAACTTTGTTAAAGATAGCGATGGTGACCGCCAACTTCCGAAGCAGAGAGCAACTTTAACCCTTCCTGTCATGTGATGTGTAACTAGTACACATTGCTTCTAAAAACTTTAATATCTCTATAAATATAATAAATACTGGGTTCAGATTTTAGGTATTCCTCAGTAATACATTTACGCATTGAATGAAAAAAATAATACTCGTATTACTAATAATTAGCGCTAATCGGCCACATCAGAGATATTTTGTGAAAATCGGGAATACATTCACCAATACAATCAAACGTCTGCCAGTGTGAGATGTAGGAATATTCATTCTAAAAATCCGTATGTGTGAGAAAGCGACGCTATTTACGTCTCACTCCACTTCGGTATATGTGAACGCAAAAAATAGAATCTCAATTCGGTCGCTTCTTTCGTTTAGTAGCCAGTCGGCTTTCGTTCGAGGTGGTCGCTTCGCCCGTTTTGTGAACGTCGTTCGATGTTTTTTTTCATATTTTCAGCAATTAAATTTCAATTGATATCACTTTTGACTTCAAATTTAATTAATTAAAGCGATTGGCTATGAATATTCTTATTTTTCCGATTTTAAATCGCTCATTTTTACATATGTATGTATTGAATACACATCACCGGAACGCGCGGATTTTTTTAGCAGAGGAAGGGAAAGGTTAAAGAAGACAATGATTTCTTATATAGACTAAATGCAGTTGTATTAAATGCTATTTAAATATAAGACCAAGGGATTTTGTTACTGTATATTGAGGTGTCAGTTTTTCCAAATAATTTTAAATCCTGACTCATAAACCAAGTAAGAATCCTTGAAGTCCACTTCGTCACAGGAACCTCAGCAATCAAGCCTTCTGATGAAGATTTACTGGCGTAGGCAAGTAACCACAGTTCACTATCACAAGTGTTGGAAATATCATATGCGGATAGGCAATAACACTTAGGCCGAGGCCACACCAAATTGCGTCGTTAGGTACTAAGCTAGGTTTTACGTGGTGACTTCATGCCTGGCGACATCAAAGGGCTACGCACAAATTCATTTGACAGTTGGGAGCGGTTGAGTCAACACACGATGTCACTCTCAAAACTCACCAATTTCGTTACAACTTACTATCTTTATTTACTTTCTGTGCAACTTCATTCCTAAGTGATTTTATTACAGGTACATTTTTGTATAATTTGCTCGATGGGTTTCACAAAGGCTCCCTTTTATACACAGCTGTCATTAAAACTTCCGCCATCTTGTAAATTAACTAACACGTCTGTTCGCTAGGAGATTCACTCCATGACTAATCGTCATGCAACGTGGCGCGACGCTTGCAGTGTGGCCACTGCGATAGTATGCGGTACGTTGGTTTGCTAGGATATGTCGCCTAACTCGCAACATAGCTCTAAGCATCAAGCGTGTGGCCGAGGCCTTACACACGTCTTATATGTACGAGTATTGTTACCAGATAAACTCTTTGAACAGAGTTTTACGACGATCTCCGTGACCTAGTTGGTAAAACGTTTGTCTTCCCACTCGGAGGTTGCAGGTTCGATTCCCGATGGAACCCAGTTTAAAAAAAAAGAATTGAAGCCTGGTTTTCATTTGAGACATCTTTACTATACTTCCGGCTGGTTGGAAGATATTGCAAGATGGTAATAATGGTTGTACCGTATACAACGAAAGTGTGATACGATACAATTTTTTTTTCAATTTCAAAGTTTCGATGGTAAGTATATTAAACTTTCTATATTATCGATACATCTAAATCCGCTGCAGTCTTTCGTTAGGCAGACATTTATGTAATGCTATTTTTGTCTATCTTAAGAGCTGTTTGATTAATAAAGACTGTGTGCTTGCTGAAGTGCAACAACTTGTACATAATAAACCAATACACGTACAGCTTGCACAGCCTCCTATCCACAAGATTGACAATCATAATTGGTGGGTATCCTACCTTTTTTTGGTTACCATAGACAATTGAACCCAAAACCCGCGGAGGGTCATTAAATGAAAATTACAGAATAGTTAAATCTCATTAAACAAAAACATATATAAGATAGTTAATATTTAAATTTAAATATTTAAAGTCTCATGGGTTGATATTTCAAAACAACCAAATCAATAAGCATGTTAAAAAAACAATCTTAACTTATATAACTCGTTTTTTTCTCAACGTAAAAGTGTCATTTGACAAAGTACGAGTATCATTTGGCATTCTGCGAGTATTTAAAATGTTTTTTAAATATACTCCACAAACTTTTCAATATTCATATTTAGAAAATAATCCTAATTTACATTATCTTTATTAATATAAACGTGCCATTTGGCAAATATCACTGAGCGTTTCGGGAGCATTTAAAATGTTTTAGAAACCTACTCCACAAACTTTTCAATATTCATATTTAGGAAATAATCCTAATTTACATTATCTTTATTAATATAAATGTGCCATTTGGTAAGTATCACTGAACATTCCGGGAGTATTTAAAAATCTTTGAAATCTAACCCACAAATTTTTCATCATTCATGTTTTGGAAACAATCCTAATTCACATTATATTTATTAATATATGTTGAATGTGTCATTTGATTCCATAAACTTTTCAATATTCATATTTAGGAAACAATCCTAATTTACATTATCTTTATTAATATAAATGTGCCATTTGGCAAACATCACTGAGCGTTTCGGGAGTATTTAAAATGATTTTGAAACCTACTCCACAAACTTGTCAATATTCATATTTTGGAAACAATCTTAATTTACATTATCTTTATTAATATAAATGTGCCATTTGGCAAATATCACTGAGCGTTTCGAAAGTATTTAAAATGTTTTTGAAACCTACTCCACAAACTTGTCAATATTCATATTTTGGAAATAATCCTAATTTACATTATCTTTATTAATATAAATGTGCCATTTGGCAAACATCACTGAGCGTTTCGGGAGTATTTAAAATGTTTTTGAAACCTACTCCACAAACTTGTCAATATTCATATTTTGGAAACAATCCTAATTTACATTATCTTTATTAATATAAATGTGCCATTTGGCATATATCACTGAGCGTTTCGGGAATATTTAAAATGTTTTTGAAACCTACTACACAAACTTTTCAATATTCATATTTTGGAAATAATCCTAATTTACATTATCTTTATTAATATAAATGTGCCATTTGGCACATATCACTGAGCGTTTCGGGAGAATTTAAAATGTTTTTGAAACCTACTCCACTAACTTTTCAATATTCATATTTAGGAAATAATCCTAGTTTACATTATATTTATTAGTATTAATGTGTCATTTGATAAAGTATCACTTAACATTCTGCGAGTATTTAAAATGTTTTTAAAATCTCCACAAACTTTTCAATATTCATATTTTGGAAATAATCTAATTTACATTATCTTTATTAATATAAATGTGCCATTTGATAAAGTATCACTAAGCATTCCGGGAGTATTTAAGATGTTTTGAAATCTATTCCACAAACTTTTCTTTTTTCATATTTTGGAAATAATCCTAATTAACATTATCTTTATTAATATAAATGTGCCATTTAGTAAGTATCACTGAGCATTCCGGGAGTTTATAAAATGTTTTTTAAACCTACACCACAAACTTTTCAATATTCATATTTTGGAAATAATCCTAATTTACATTATTTATAATAATAATATAAATGTGCCATTTGATAAGTAATCACTTAGTATTCCGAGAGTTTATAAATGTTTTGGAAATCTATTCCATAAACTTTTCTGTGTCAATACTATGGAATAATTCTTACTTACATTATCTTTCTTACTGTATAAGTGTCATATGAAAAAAAATCATATGAGTAATATATTTGAAACTATTCTACAAACTATCATTTATTAAAATTTTGGAAACAATCCTAACTTACATTATCTTCTCAATGTGTCATTTGACAAAGTGTCATTTGACAAAGTATCATTTGACAGTTTTTGAAATCCAGTTCATATTTTGTTCTCTATTCAATTTCGGAAACAATCCTAACTTACATTATCTTCTCAATGTTAGCGTCATTTGAAAAAGTATCATTTGACATTCTTCGAGTACTTAAAATGTGTTTGAAATTCAGTTCATATTTTGTTCTCTATTCAATTTTGGAAACAATCCTAACTTACATTATCTTCACAATGTAAGTGTCATTTGACAAAGTATCATTTGACATTCTTCGAGTACTTAAAATGTGTTTGAAATTCAGTTCATATTTTGTTCTCTATTCAATTTTGGAAACAATCCTAACTTACATTATCTTTTTTAATGTAAAAGTGTCATTTAACAAAGTGTCACTTGACATTCTGCGAGTGCGGCGATTTGCATGCCAGTGCGGCGAGATCCAGCGCGATACTGTAACATCTGGAGAAAGTGACAAGAGACGAGCAAGCGCTCGTTTGTTTTATTTTTTCGCACGGAGAAAATTAATCTTTCGCGTTGTGGTTATGGTCGCACACAACGGTCTATCATTCAATTGGCTGAGTTTCACAGAGGCGAGAGTTGGGACAGAGATTATCGCTAATCTACTGTAGTCATTGTTAACAATAACTCGGTTAGACGAATCTTTGGTTTAACGTCATTTCCAACTGCGAAAACGAGTTTAAAAAATCCTCCAAACCTAATATATTTCTAACAACAGAAAATGGTAGACGTGTTTAGCTCTATTTTAGATAAACCCAGATTATAGACAACAGCAAATGGTAGACGTATTTAGCGCTGTTTTAGATAAACCCAGATTATAGACAACAGCAAATGGTAGACGTGCTTAGCGCTGTTTTAGATAAACCCAGATTATAGACACCAACAAATGGTAGACGTGTTTAGCGCTGTTTTAGATAAACCCAGATCATAGACACCAACAAATGGTAGACGTGTTTAGCGCTGTTTTAGATAAACCCAGATCATAGACACCAACAAATGGTAGACGTGTTTAGCGCTGTTTTAGATAAACCCAGATTATAGACACCAACAAATGGTAGACGTGTTTAGCGCTGTTTTAGATAAACCCAGATTATAGACACCAACAAATGGTAGACGTGTTTAGCGCTGTTTTAGATAAACCCAGATTATAGACAACAGCAAATGGTAGGCGTGTTTAGCGCTGTTTTAGATAAACCCAGATTATAGACCCAAACAAATGGTATCGTGTTTAGCGCTGTTTTAGATAAACCCATATTATAGACAACAGCAAATGGTAGACGTGTTTAGCGCTGTTTTAGATAAACCCAGATTATAGACACAAACAAATGGTAGACGTGTTTAACGCTGTTTTAGATAAACCCAGATTATAGACACAAACAAATGGTAGACGTGTTTAACGCTGTTTTAGATAAACCCTGATTATAGACACCAACTAAAGATGTGAAAAAATTACATTCTAAGAATAACTTGAGCAGAGTTAATAATGATTTGAATACGGATTATTATAAACATTTCAAGTAGGTAATTAAATTGCCAAGAGCATGTGGATTAAAATAATATGTCATTAAAAACGCTTTATACTCGCAGTTTGTCATATTTATTACGAAACTACTAAAAAATAAATAAGTATTTTGTTACAAAAATTACCAAACTATTGAAACAATATAATGCTCGTTGGGGGTCTCAGTTCGACGGACAGTGCCCAACGGTACACGAACTCATATTTCCTCCGCTTGTCGGGCGACTGTGTTATTCATTACACCATGGCCTCCAATGAGCGAGTGTGTTATCCAATACATCACGGCTTTCAATGGGCTAGTTATAGTTTGGAAATTCTAGGATGAGTCCTGTGACAGCTCACAAATTTGCCCCAATACTCTACGTAATTAATTACCCTATGTAATGAATTTACCTAAGTAACTTGCTATTTATTAGAATTGAGGCTTATATTAAAGTTGATAAAATAATTAAAATTACTGAACATCGTTACAAGGTTGTATTGGGGCAAATTTGTGAGCTGTCACAGGACTCATCCTAGAATTTCCGAACTATAGTGTGTTAATGGACCTCTAATGAACGCGTTTTATTCATTATATGGGCAGATGTATTATCGATTACATTACGACCTCTAATAGGTGGTTGTGCTGTTCATTGTACCACGGTCTCCTATTAATAGGTTATTCATGACATCACATTTTCCAATGGTTTTATGTGTTACCCTTTTTATGACTGTCTTTAATTTGTGGGTTTATTATCCATTACACCACGGCCTCCAATGAGTGGAAGTGTTACCTATTACACTACATCATTCAATAGGCGGGGGTCATTCTCCGTTACACTACGGTCTTTATGGGTGGATGTATTATCCATCACACAGCACCCTCCAATGAGTGAAAGTGTTATATACGAGGCGTATCCAGAAAGTAAGTGTACTGAGGCTCTCACGACCGGATGGATTTTATTTTTCGGCATGTTGGCTACACTTTCGTGTAGCCTGACCCTTCCCCTCCGCAACGAGACCGGTTCGAGGTCAGTACGTTGAGAAGTGTCGACGCGACAACACTAAATCTACTAAATCCAATCTCCCGCCAAGTGCGAAATACGGGGCGTCATCCGTTATCTCGTTTGGAAGGGAAAACCTCCGGTTGAGGTTTATAATGAGGTGAAAACTGCATATGGTGATAAAGCTATGAATCGTACGAGTGTGTACAAGTGGTGTCACGAGTTTAAAAACGGTCGTACTTCTGTGCATGATGATCAGAGGAGCGGAAGACCTTCAATTGTGATTGACGAAATTGACGAAATTGTTTTGGGACTGTCAAGGCATCATTTTAATTGAATATATGCCTCAAGGGGAGACCATTAACTCTGCAAGATACTGTGAGACCCTAAAAAAATTGCGGAGGGCGATTCAGAACAAGAGGAGAGGCATGCTGACAAAGGGAGTCAGCCTGCTGCACGACAATGCCAGACCACACACGGCTAACGCCACGAAGGAACTGCTCGCCTCGTTTAAATGGGATGTCCTGAACCATCCCGCGCATTCCCCTAACCTAGCACCTTCAGATTACTATCTGTTTACCTCCCTGGAAAAAGGTTTTCAACCGACGAGGAGGTAAATGAGGAGGTGGAGAAGTGGACGGAGGGGTTGGCGGGAAACTACTTCGAGGAAGGCATCAAAAAGTTGATACCCCGCTTCACCACCTGCATTGAGAGGAATGGCGACTATGTCGAAAAATAGCTTACATATGTACTACGGTAACCACGTAATTTTTTTGTTTAAATAAAAAAAAATGTAACCTACAAAAATTCAGTACACTTACTTTCTGGACTTACCTAGTATTACACAACGACCTTCAACAGGTAGGAGTGTTATCCATTACACCACGACTTTCAATGGGCGAGGGTGTTATCTTTAACACTGCGTACTTCAATGAGGGAGTGTATTACACATTACACTACAGCGTTTAATGAGTGAAGTGTTATATTATTTCACCACGGCCTCCAATAAACAACATGGACTTTTCGGTCTATCTGGATTGATAAAGTGTGAGGAGCTTGATTCGCGTGATATATAATGAGTAACTAAGTGTCCCTGTTTATCCATTTTATGAGTATGCAACAGGGTTTTGTATGATCAACGATCAGAAATAAATATCAATTTATTTTTCCATGTTATACTCGTATATATATTCTAAGTAAGATACAGGCAAAAGCCTAGTAATTACTGGTGACACGACAAATGTAAGGCAACTAACTTAGATCCATGAAAATTGTGTATTAACATTAAATTACCTGTTGATTTTTTCACTAATAGTGGTTTTATAAAGCTTCTTTGTTATATTTAAATTAAATAAAAATAAATGAATGAAATCATCGAATTATTCAGATATAGGAGTCAAAAGATAAATTATTCGACTATACTACCTTGATCAAAAAGTTTTAGAACCGGCCACCGTGTGGCGCTGTCAGTCATCCGATTGGAATTCTTTTTTTTTGTTAGATTACCACATCTATCATTGACACTTCCCTTTAAATTTCAGCGTCATAGCTTGATATTAGTAAAAGTTACGCTGTACTGAGTACATCTACATTTGTGCGTGAGTCGAAAACCGATGAAAACATCGATAAAATTAAAGAAATGTTGGCCGAAAACCGCAAATTGACCATCAGAGAGCTGGTAGAGGACTTGACCATCGCTTATGGATTCGCTCAAGACATTTTGGTTAATGATTTGGGCCTCAGACGTGTCGCTGCAAAACTGGTGCCGAAATACCTCAATTTCATGCAAAAAAAGGACCTCGTTGAAATCGCGAAAAACATGATTTCCATGAGTTTTTGACCAAAAACAACACGATTACTATCCAGCAGCCTTTGAATTCACCTGATTTGGCTCCCTGCGACTTTTTACTGTTCAACCGACTTAAAAAACCGCTTCGCGGAACGCGTTACATCACCCGAGAGGATGTCATGAAAAAATCTAAGACGGCTCTGATGGACATACCGAAAATTGAGTACCAGCGGTGTTTCGAGGATTGGATCAAGCGCTGGCGTAAGTGCGTTGCAGTCGATGGGGAGTACTTTGAAGGGGACCATATTGATTTTGATGAATAAACTTGTATTTTCGATTTTATGAATAAAGTCCTAAAACTTTTTGATCAAGGTAGTATATAAATCAGTATTACCAATGACAGCAATGACCATTATGATAACAGAGTTTGTCTCCGATGAAGGAGCTGAGCGTCACATGAAACGCGTCTATAAGAGGACACACACGGCTAAAAAGTATCTGGTTAAAAAGTGAGATGGTTTGGGCATGTAAAACGAATGAACGAAGACAGATTAACAAAACAAATATAAAGTGCAAATGTGGTGTGACAGAGGAAGACCCAGGAAAGCATGATTGGATCAAATTTATAATATTGTAGGGACTACGGTCGTCCCTGAATATTGTCAATACACACGGTCAATGACCGACGAAACGACCTTTGGATACGTCCAAAGGTCGCATACCAAAACATTGATATTGTTTACCCACGAATACTATTTACGATACATTCCACAGTAGAAAAGAACGCATCACGCTGTCTCGCCGTTTTCGCAAACAAATCGTCTACCCACAACACTAATTGCGATGTCTGCAATATTTCGATCGACCATCTCTGCACGCACAGAGGGAGATAAAAATATATTGCGGGCGCACTTACGCGCCCGTTCTCAAATGTATAAATACCTACTTACCGATAAATAAAGCATCATTGATCATTAACCACTATTTATTATTCATTGATTCATTCACTCTCTCTTTCCGCATCGCTAATTGACGTATTTTATTTAAATACCAAACAATCAAAATCATCATCGCGTCCCACTAGAACCATTCGCTAAAATATTTTGAAAGAAAGAAATGTAAAGGTGGATGTAGAGGCGGCGAAAGAGGTGTCACGATATAAACGTCTGATGGCCTCTCCTCTCTGCTTACCCCGACAGGGAGACGGTGTGATTGTGTAAGTTTATATGTATTATACGAATGAATGAAACGAACTACTGAAGTCAAACTACTGTCGAACACGAAGGCAGTCCTAAAAAATCAGATAAATCGCAGGAGCTGTAAGTTAACGTGTATGGATGTAATGGACCCAAACTGGACGGAATCAAAATCTGCTAAGATACCACAACATAAGTCCACAATAGAATTTTAGCTCGTAGAAGAGGCAAAATATCTGTGTCACGGTAGGAAAGTCTTGCGCTCTCTCCTCTCTGCCTACCCTGACAAAAAGACCGCGTGATGGTATGTATTTACTGGTAAGCCAAGTTTTTTTTGTATTTATCGTTCAAACATGTTTGATTTATTTGTTCCCAATATATATTAACAGGTTTTCACAGAAAATAAACATATTGTAAAGAGTAAAGCAAACTGTGGCACGGAACCTTAATCTTCCTTCTAGAGGTTCCATCGCTGGGTCAACATTTGAAATCTATTTGCCGTGAAACAATCGCACCATTCTCCGCCAGACACGATATTCTCTCTTCGGGCCTCCCCACTCCAGCGACCGCAGCCGCCACTCAAACTTCCTGTTCGACTGCAAGAACAACTTTCATACCGGCGTATGTAGTCGGAGAATCAACAACTCCTCTCAACCGGTCGACAATCATTGAAAATTTAACTAAAACGTCAACTACGTCGTGTTTGAATTTTGAACAGGTCGGAAAACCATCCCTCACTGCTGTGATCAACGGGTCGCGCGCTGCGTTTCAAAGTACAACTGCGGAGTATTTTTGAATAAATCGGTCTTCAGCGTTGAAAGTGTTTTAAATTTTTTTTAAATAATTTTTCTGTGAGACGTCTTATGGAGAAAGATCATCAACCAGACTCGATGGCAACCGTAGCCATGAAGCCGGAATACCCACCATCTGAAGTATACAGCACTTCAGAGCCACCACCGGTACTTTTTTTAAATTATTTTTTAATATTAACATTTAGAGCTGTCTGTTTCATCAATAAATACGGTCCCGTTATCGGATTTGCTATACTAAAATTTCAACGAACCCGTGACCGATACGGATCCGTGGTGATTGGCGAAACAAATCGGCTTAAGTAAATAAAATAATTAGGCCTCGCAGTTACTTAACTAAATTCACTTAATTTCAAACTATTAAACGTAGAAATAAATGTATTTTTATAATACTCGTAATCACAATATTGACATGAAATTTACTAACTTTTTTTTGAATCATAGTACCGTATTAGCCCGACTGTAAGGCGAGGTTTTTTTTATTTAAAAAGGCGACACGTAAATAGGGGGTCGCCTTATATTCGAGTTTTATTTTTCATAATATTATAAAGTTGGGGAAAATGTTTTTTTTCTCCAAAAAGCAGATAAAAAATAGGGGTCGCCTTATAATTAGGGTCGCCCTATAGTCGAGCCAATACGGTATATGACGACCTCCGTGGTTTGGTCGGTTAGACATCTATCTTCCGACCCACATGTTACAGATTCGATTTCCGTTGATACCCAAATTTGAAAAAAAAATGGATCCAGTCTGGTTTTAATTAAACATTTCTTTTGTGTACTGTCAACAACGAACTTTACAATATTTGATAATATAAAGTATTTTTCAAAAAAAACTTGATTTCATTTCATTTTAGAGTATTTAACAATAAATTGCATTGTTATTCCATTTATTATTTCCACTGGAGTTCCACAAAGTTAAATTTTAAATCTTTGAAAGACAATTTTACAACAACGAACATTACAATATTTGATAATATAAAGTATTTAAAAAAAATTGATTTCATTTCCTTTTAGAGTATTTAACAATAAATTGCTTTATTATTCTACTTATTGTTTCCACTGGAATTCCACAAATTTAAAGTTTAAACCTTTGGAAGAAAATTCTCTTTTGTTTAACGAAGTTATTCTGATATCTAAGAGGCTTAATTATAATATTAAAATCTCATGTTACAATCACTTTTAATAACTTTTTGTCAATGAAGGTCAGTAAGTGGATTTCTTGTGTTTTGAATTACAAGGAAATTATTCCTTGGTGTTAAGTTATATACGTGATTATGTCACCGACTGAAAATATATATAATTTTTTTTTTGTATTATTATTAATGTCTAGATTATATAAGATATTATTTGACTGTTGAACAGCTGATTGTAAGGATGCTAAATTACGTATTCAATTGAATATTATTTGTCATAATTAATCACACATTTTTAGAGAATGGTAATAATTTTAATCTCAGAGAATGAACGAAGAAAATTTTGCAATTCTATTAGGTTTGAAAAAAAAATTATATTCACAAATAAAAGTATTGCCTTTATTCGAGTAATTGGTGTTAGAAATTCAAAATTACGTGCTTGCTGGAAGGAAGAAAAAAACGTTAATTTTTTGACAATATTTGAGTGAAGGCTTACTTTTTAAATTAAATGTTTTATTATTTAACTAGTAATAATATTGTACTGCACTATAGTTGTATTAAGTACAATCTGGCGAGTTTATTGCCATATTACAATCTCTTTCAAAAAACTCTAAGGTGTTTAAATAAATTTTCAGTAGAAAATAGACTAAAACATTTTTTTTTCCAAAAAACTTGGCAACAACGGGAATTGAACCCGCAAACCCCGTGTTGAAAGACAAACCATCTAGGCTACGGAGGTCGTAAGTAATTCACTTTCGAAAAAAATAACATAATTTAGATAGCTATAATCAGAAATGGATGCTTTAAAATGTCGTCGATTACTAAAAAATCATATTCTAAAACTTATTTTAAAACAATCAAAATATTTCGCATGTATTTATGTTCTTATTAAGTTTGTTTTTGTTTAAATGTTGAGTAATTTATTAAATGCAAAACCCGATTCGCTCTAATCAGAAACGGATACTTTAAAATGTCGTCGATTACTAAAAAATCAGATTCTAAATCTTATTTTAAAACAATCAAAATGTTACGTATGTATTTATGTTCTTATTAAGTTTGTTTTTGTTTAAATGTTGAGTAATTAATTAAATGCAAAACCCGATTCTCTCTAATCAGAAACGGAGACTTTAAAATGTCGTCGATTACTAAAAATCAGATTATAAAACTTATTTTAAAACAATCAAAATGTTTCGTATGTACTCGTATTTACTCGTATGTTCTTATTAAATTTGTTTTTTGTTTAAATTTTGAGTAATTAATTAAATGCAAAACCCGATTCGCTCTAATCAGAAACGGAGACTTTAAAATGTCGATTACTAAAAAATCAGATTCTAAAACAATCAAAATGTTTGGTATGTATTTACGTTCTTATTAAGTTTGTTTTTGTTTAAATGTTGAGTAATTAATTAAATGCAAAATCCGATTCCATCTAATCAGAAACGGGATTTTAAAATGTCGTCGATTACTAAAAAATCTGATTCTAAAACTTATTTTAAAACAATCAAAATGTTTCGTACGTATTTATGTTCTTATTAAGTTTGTTTTTGTTTAAATGTTGAGTAATTAATTAAATGCAAAACCCGATTCGCTCTAATCAGTAACGGAGACTTTAAAATGTCGATTACCTACTAAAAAATCAGATTCTAAAACTTATTTTAAAACAATCAAAATGTTTCGTATGTACTCGTATTTACTCGTATGTTCTTATTAAATTTGTTTTTGTTTAAATTTTGAGTAATTAATTAAATGCAAAACCCGATTCGCTCTAATCAGAAACGGAGACTTTAAAATGTCGATTACTAAAAAATCAGATTCTAAAACAATCAAAATGTTTGGTATTTATTTATGTTCTTATTAAGTTTGTTTTTGTTTAAATGTTGAGTAATTAATTAAATGCAAAATCCGATTCCATCTAATCAGAAACGGAATTTTAAAATTCATCGATTACTAAAAAAATGCAGATTCTAAAATTTACTTTAAAAAATTCAAAATGTTTTGTATGTATTTATGTTCTTATTAAGTTTGTTTTTATTTAAATGTTGAGTAATTAATTAAATGCAAAACTCGATTTGAATAGATAGCTCGAGGAAGTCTCACTGTAAATTAAATAAACAACAAAACTGCTGGACACTGCTGTGAAAAACTTGTTGGATATCTGAGTCAACAGGTGAACTAGTTGCGGCCCGGCGCTCTATACGGATGTGTCTACACGCTATTGTATGCAATTCTATCTGGGTTTCATTGCGCTGTATTCTAAACAGCTATTTCAACATTAAAATAATTCCAAATATATTACAATACTGACTTTGTTTGATTTGACAGTAAATATTCGAGAATTTATCAGCGGCATGGTCTAATGATTCTGTATGTTAGTTTAGCACCTAGGCGTCTTGAGTTTAACTCCTTCGGATTTACACTCAGACGTAACAGCAAGTTGAACTATGTGACATAGTTGGTAAGATGCTTGTCTTCCAATTCGGGGGTCGCAGGTTCGATTCCAGCCTGGTTTACACTTAAATCTTATATAACATTTATGTGGATTCTTGGATGTGGGGTTTCTTTTTGTTGTTTTAATTTTGTTGTTTTATATTTGTATTTCTGTATATTTTTGTTTTTATTTTTATGATTGTGTGCGGTATATTATAGAATGAACATTTTTGGTCTTTCTAGAATAATGATATGTGAGGAGTTTGATTTCGCATGATGTTTACAGTTGTAATTGAGTGTCACTGTTTGTCAGGTTGATGAGTATGTGCAACGGGGTTTTGTTTTTGTGTAATCGAAAATCGGAAAGAAGTATCGATTTATATTTTCATGTTAAATATCCTCAGTGAGATACAGGCAAAAGCCTAGTTTACTGGGGACACGAAACATGAAAGGCAACAAACCCAGATCCATTAAAATTGTATGTCCAAATTAAATTACCTATTGTTTTTCGCAAATTATGTATATTTCTTGTCATGTGTAATAAATTAATAAATAAATAATAAAAAAAACATCTTTTTGGTTAGTTGAAAGAGATTACTACATCACAATAAGCCCGTCAGGTTGTACTGTATACAACAAAAGTGTAATACAATAAAAATATTGAATTTTCAAGCTTTTTCATTTAAATTTCTTGTTGACCTGACTCCTAGTAGCTGCCCATTAATATGATATATTGCACAAAACAGCGTAATAGAAATTAATGTTTTTTAATATTTAAACTCAACTCTACGAAAACTTAATTTTAAGGTTATATTTTTTTGTAGATTCATTAGGAAAAACGTCGAATCTGTTTTGAAATTAAATTGTCTCAACGTTCTCTGCTCTGTTGAAAATTTAGATTTTTAATACTTACGTATTAGTCAAATTCATTCATTAATTCGTACAGTGCCCCTCAACAATCGGACATTGTTGTCTTAGACCCCTTAATCGAACTTTCGGGTTTGGAACTATTGGAGTAGGCAGGAATCTCAAAGTTCGTCATCGCACGTGATGGAAATACTACTACACGCTAAGTGGTAATAATAACCGCACACGTTTAGTTGCGTATATTAATACAACTTCTCACACAAGTATACTCGTAGTTACATATATTAATGAGTTTTAATTTATATAACGCAGAATTTATATTTTTTGGAGACGACTAAATTATTCAAATATGTGATTAATATTTTTTTCATGAAAGTTTCAATCAGTTTTCTGGTTTACACACATTTATATTAATTCTTGTTATTACTTTCATCAGTTTTACTACCACTGATGACACACTTGAAATAACTTTTATGATTTGAAAATACAAAGTTTGTTATTGTCGACTTTTCTGCTTTCGAAAAGTCATAAATAATTTTCTCCCTAGAAAAAATAAACTTTTTCAACTTTTAAATACAATACATAACCTGATATTTTGTTCAAACTTTTTTCAAATTGTAATTTCTTTCATAATATGAAAACATATTTTGATATGATTATACTGAACGTAGTTAAGAAGAATATTCTGAGAAAGTTTGGGCATGTAGAACGAATGAATTAAGAAAGACTAACAAAACAAATATACAGTGAAAAAGTGAGTGAAAGGCGTGGTAGAGGAAAGTATATTTGGATGAAGTCAATGATATTTTGAAGGAAGGAAATATAAAAAGTTTGAAAAATAAGTTATATGAAGAGGTATATGGATGTAAAATAGTCGATATATGTGTATCGTGATAGGAATGTCTAGTGCCCTCTCGTCTCTGCCTACCCCAACACGGAGACGGTGTGCTTTTTTTTTAAAGAATAGATATGACCGAAGTCATAGGTATCATTAATACCTTCGAACACTAGACGGAGTAGCACAGCGCGGGGCTCGAACCGACGACCTTCCGCACAGAAGTCCAGTGCGTTACCGCGCGGCCATGCACCTCAAAACTTTACATTCTAATGTTGTCTAGCTCAAAGCCAAATATAATGTACATACCATCATACCATTTACCTTTTGTGGTAGAAAGAGAGGACAAATTTTCACGCCTTTTTATCCATACCACAGTTCTCGCCTCGTCCATATTCATACATTTCGTCATTCGTGCTTTCATATTTCACATAATTTTTATCTTTCCTTCAGTTAACATTTCTACATCTACAAGTATCTCCTTACATTTCTTTCTCAGTATATCTCTTCCTCGTTCTCTATTTTTCATTCCAAACGAATATATTTCTCAGGTCTTTCACAACTCATTCACTTAATGTGGCAAAAAACTATCTCAAAAATAAAAAAAATATCGCAATAAAGAAATAATTTTCCTTCATTTCGATTTTCAATTTGGAGTGACTGTGTAATTTGAAAGCTTTGTGAATTTATAAACACATTAATTAAAAGTAAAAAGTTTTACTTTGGAAAGAGATTTATCAATTTTCAATATGAAGAATAGTTTTGATAAGTCCATGTTTTGCGTTTATTATTATTTTATGTATACATTATTATTTTTCTTAATTTTTTCATAATGTTTTTTAAGTTGTCATACCACGTCCAAATAATAAATGAACTCAATACTTTGCAATGAACATTCATTTATTCTTAACGAATCATATCGTGTTTTTCAATTTTATTTATAAAAAGGTTTTCGCAATGAATTTAGGTAAGGTTTTTGTAGTTGTATCAAGAATGAATCGATTGAATCGGTGAAAATAAACTTTCACTAAAAAGTTCTTGGAAATATTTCCGATTAAAACTAAAATAAACGAATGTTTATTGATTTCTTTACATTTTATGTCTGGAATCTCTCTTCGGGTATTTATGTTTAGAAAATTGATTATTGAAAAATATTTACGCTATATTTTTATAGAATATCAGTCTAATTGGTAACATTTACGGAAAACATATATAAAACTTTAGCTTCGATTATGTTTTTATATTTAGAATATAAGTCTAATTGGTAATATTTAAGGCAAACATACAAAAAATATAGCTTCGGTTCTGTTTTTATAGAATATCAGTCTAATTGGTAACATTTAAGGAAAACATATGACAATTCGGTTCTGTTTTATAGAATATCAGTTTAAGTTGTTTATAGTTAAGGCATTAACGTTGTGGAGGTTTAAAGACATTGTAATTTATTTTTAACAAACACTGTTTATTCCACTTTTTTATGACGGTATAACCCTACCGGTTTCAAGGCTTTCACCTCATCTTCAGGGGAGCGCAAACAAGACTAAATGCTGTTCGAACTATATCGGTGTCTATATCGGTGTGTCTATATCGGTGCCAGTTCGAACAGCATTTAGTCTTGTTTGCGCTCCCCTGAAGATGAGGTGAAAGCCTTGAAAGCGGTAGGGTTATACCGTCATAAAAAAGTGGAATAAACAGTGTTTGTTAAAAATAAATTACAATATCAGTTTAATGTGTAGCATTTAAGGAAAACATAAATAAAACTATAGCTTCGATTCTGTTTTTATAGAAAATCAGTCTAATTGGTAACATTTAAGGAAAACATATGACAATTCGGTTCTGTTTTATAGAATATCAGTTTAATTGGTAACACTTAAGGAAAACATATATAAAACTATAGCTTCGATTCTGTTTTTATAGAAAATCAGTCTAATTGGTAACATTTAAGGAAAACATATGACAATTCGGTTCTGTTTTTATAGGATATCAGTTTAATTGGTAACACTTAAGGAAAACATAAAAATATAGCTTCGGTTTTGTCTTTAGTCAATAACTACCAAAAACAGGTTTCCTTGATATTAATGGAATTTTTTCCTTTTCAAATATAATATTTTTTATTGGAAAACAATGCTGTCATTTGAGTGAATACGGGAAAACTGAAAAAAAAACGGTGGACATGTTTTAACGATATCAAATATTTTTAGGTTTCAATAAGATCTTTTTTAACCCAAAAGTTTTATCAACACGAATTCAACAATATTATACAGGCTGTCCCAAAAAAAATGTATACACACTTTTACATTGTGTCATTTACTCGAACTTTCTGCAATAATTTGCCATACCAAGCATTCGTCAAGTGTTTAGGGATGAGGAACACTTGTATTTTCAGCAAGATAGTGAAACTTTCTACTACTATCGAGATGTGATATCTATTTTGATGAAAAATTCTCGATCAGATTGATTGAAAGTAGACTAATATTGAATACCCTTTATGTTCTCCAAATCTCACGTTCATGAATTTTTTTATGAAGACTTCTTCTTCTTCCTAGTGTCATGTCAGGTCCCCCCAACGTTGAATGTCACCTGAGAGTAGGCATCTTTGCCCCCGGCGCGGCAGCCCGAAAAAGATCCCAAACGCTCCTTATACCAGTCCAATCACGTGCATTGCGGAACAAGGAGATTTGCCTCCTGCCAACACCTCTTCGACCCTCTATATTGCCTTGGATAATCAGGTGCAGTCATTTGTACTTTGCTCCTCTAAGTACATGACCCAAATAGGACACCTTTCGGATTTTAATATTAGTCAGCAACTCTCTATCAACTTTGGCTCCTTGAAGAACCCTTGTGTTGCTGATCATACCCATCCAAGGTATCCGTAGCATTCTCCGGTGTATCCACATTATGAAGATAAATAAAAAATAAAGTTTATGACATTAAAATCAGCAACCGTTAATTAATTGAGATCAGCTATTGAAAAAAAATGCACCCAAATACCTGAGCAAATGATTCGCGATGTTTGCATTTCCACGTTATCAACAGTGCATAGACCACAATTACCAAAATCTACGTATACTTTTTAAAATTTAAATTATTATTTTTAGATATAACTTAACAAATACTAAATACATAATAATTCAAAGTGTGTATATATTTTTTGGGACACACTGTATATATTGAATCACATACCAAATAACTAGTTTTTGAAATACATTTTTATTATATTAGTCGTTCGGTAACACGTTGTATAAGTGATTGTATGGTATATATTATTAAAATCTGTTAAAATGAGAACTTGTTTTACATACATTAAATTTTTATCCACTTACATCATATTATAATGTATAAATTAGTCCACTTATTTTTATTTTCAAAGATAAACGACATTATTTTAATATATATGATACATATTTAAACACATATGTTTTATTTATTTTGTGCTATACGTCGTTGTAGTTACTAGACCTCGTAGTCTAGGATCTTTTCGCCATTCCAACATCAATTCAATAGGAAACCGTAGCTGTGCCGTGGTGTTTGTTTTTTCTTTTAAGTAAGTGATCCGTTGCTCACCAGCAAATTCACTGGCCTCACCGTTGTACTGGATCCGATGTCAAACCGAAGTGAAATGATCGGAGCATATTGTCATGTTTTTTTTCTCTTTTTGAAAGAATAGATATGACCAAAGTAATAAGTATCCTTAAAAAACCCAAATATTAGGCGGTAAAAATGACTGCATCATTCGAGGGGAGTAGGAAAGCACGGGGTTCGAACTGATGACCTTCCGCAGTTATTGCGCGGTTGTGCATCTCTTATGGTTATACATGCTATATTTCGCGGGCTTATTGCTACAAAACATTTTTTTCCAACTAACCAATAGTCCGGAGCTAACTCAGCTTTTCACGCTACACACTCCCTGTAGGCCCACTCGGCAAAATGTTTTGTTCCATAGTGTACTGGTTGTAAAGAATTATTTGTACAACTCTTGCATAACAAGATTGCACAGATTAGGTTATCAATATGGACATTGTATGGATTTTCATTTTATGTTTAGATTTGTTTTATTATGTTGTTCGACTTAAACTGTTTTTTCTTCTTTTCTATAACACTGCTGACACGTCAATGTTAAATTTAGGGTGTTGTTGTTTTTTAATATTATTATCAAAAAGGTTATTTGACCGTTGAAATAAAATAAATTTAAACTGTTTTAATCCATTTTTTTAAATTTTAAGGTACATTGTATTGTTGATGAATAAATAAATACATAAAAAATATAAACCTTCCTTTCGGTCCAAAGTTTGAGAGCTTCTGATTTCAAAGCTAGCTTATGTCAACGTAAACAGCGACAACTCAGCTATTTGCATAAGGAACTCATTTACAAAACGATTGTGGTTTTTTTGCTTTTCTATCTCGGAGTGACACAATCATGGATAATATTGTACAAAACCTGACAGTCGTTATTTGAATATTATTTTGTTATATATTTATTAGCAGATTTCTTAATTTTGTAAAAAAATTATAATTCACTTTAAAATTAGTATCCAAAGAAAGAAAATTTTGCAATCGTGCAAAAAAAAATACAGCTAATGATCTTTGATTTATTTTATTTGAATAAACGTTCACTTTAATTCAACAATATAAAAAAAGTATTAAAAAAAGCGAACAAATATATTAATAAGACAATAATAATTTATAAAAATCGAATTTCTTTATGTAGCGTGTCCATCCCCTGATGTTGACGATCGTTATTGAGAAAATACTCGTATCTCTGTCTTTGACGGCACGAAACAGTTCTTTAACTATCTAGATACGTGTCCATTTGCGAATGTTGCATAATCAAGACAGGTGCCTTTTACTGATTCCCCATAGATTATCCTCGATTTGGCCTATTTACCGATTATCCGCGATTTTGCCCATTTATCGATTATCCGCGATTTTGTTTATTTACCGATTATCTTCGATTTAATTTATTTTCTTTTTCCTCATCTGTCAAGTTAGTTAGTAGTCAAACTTTCCCAAGAAAACCACATAAATCTACTTAACGATTTGTGGATCACGTTCCTCAGGATTGAGGTCACGACGACGAAGAACAAGTCAGATCTCCTGACTTTGGTGATTGCTTTGGATAAAAACTTGCGTCATGTGCAGCTTCTCAACTGTCTGCACAGCGGTCCAATCAATGATATTGTGTAACCAAGACAGCTGACTTTTTTCAATTGTCCATTAACCTTTGATTTTTATGATTAGTATCAGTTTATGGAGGTGATATATTTTACCTTTCAGAACATAATCTGTTTGGGAAAATCTTCGTGAACTTTTGTGTATTAAAAATTCCCATTTGTAGGAGGTATATGGATATAGAAGAGGTGAAGAATGTGTGTGTCGAGTTAGGAAAACCTGGTACTCTGCCTCTCTGTCTACCCCAACAGGGAAATGGCGCGATGGTATATATGTATGTTATATACAATCGATGTCGATGGTTTTAGCGTTTCAAAGACGGAAGTTTCGACCTGAAATACATGGAGCGTTCCGGACGACCAGTAGACTTCGATGAGGACCTCTTAAACCATATTATTCATGAAGATCCCCTTCAAACCACCGTAGAATTAGCTGAGCAGATGAATTGTAGTCACATGACTATATACTGCCATCTTAAATCAATGTGAAAATTCCAGATTTTTGGCGCTTGGGTTCCACATGTTTTGAGTGAAAACAACAAAAACCAATTGTTGAACGTGAACAGAAGGAGGTGTCGAAAATACTCACTTTCGTCTACTTAACATCCCATTTTGAAGGCTTGTAATCAAATAAAATAATAAATGTAACGTAAAAGCTAACACAATATCTTATAGAGCAGAAAATTTTCTTTCGAATGACGTATAACCTTTACCATTTTGTTTTACTTTTGGTGCTCATTTTTAAATTGGAAAAAAAAACCGACACAACTTATGTTAACACCTAATAAATAACATAATTGTCTTTTTATTGTTGAAATAAAAACAGCCATGAAGCATGATAGACCAATAAAAACAGCCAAGAAGCATGATAGACCAATAAAAACAGCCACGAAGCATGATAGACCAATAAAAACAGCCATGAAGCATGATAGACCAATAAAAACAGCCACGAAGCATGATAGACCAATAAAAACAGCCATGAAGCATGATAGACCAATAAAAACAGCCACGAAGCATGATAGACCAATAAAAACAGCCATGAAGCATGATAGACCAATAAAAACAGCCATGAAGCATGATAGACCAATAAAGAGAAAAACAATTTAATTAAAATGAAGTAAACAAAAGGTTCATTTCCTTTTGTCTCTAACTCCCCATGCGTTATTGCAATCAGTGAGCTCAAATCATATCGCACAACACCGAGCATTTGTATCTGTCAGATTTTTCTTAAACAATATACTGTCAAGTTCAAAATTATTTTGTATACAAAATAATATATAATACCACATTATTAATGTTATCAGATTTAAATGATCGTTTTATAAGAATATTTGCGCAAAATAAGTTATTTCAAAATGTTTTTAAATTTATGGAGTAGATTGTAATTATCGCAACATCCGACTTGGAAATTGCATATGACAGGAAAGAAAAGTCGTATAAATTAAGATTTAAATCTTGAGATGATGAAGAAATTTCTATCATGATTAAAAGAAACCGTCACTTGGAAGCTTGAATTTATTCTGACGATTAGAAATATCTTAAGGATTAGATGAGAACCGAATTCGTTCATATAAATAATCACTGAATTTTGTTCTAATCCATATATCATATATCAACGCTCGTGACATATAAACTAATCCATATATCATATATCAACGCTCGTGACATATAAACTAATCCATATATCATATATCAACGCTAGTGACATATAAACTAATCCATATATCATATATCAACGCTAGTGACATATAAACTAATCCATATATCATATATCAACGCTTGTGACATATAAACTATATGTATATTAATATGTAACGTATATGTATTTTATAACATGTTGTTTATAGTTAAAGCATTAACGTTGTGGAGGTTTAAATACATTGTAATTTATTTTTATCAAACACTGTTTATTCCACTTTTTTGTGACGGTATAACCCTACCGGTTTCAAGGCTTTCACATCATCTTCAGGGGAGCGCAAACCAGACTAAATGCTGTTCGAACTGGTACCGATATACACGCTTCAGCGGTTGGGGTCTGAGGGGTGAGGGAGGCATGGGACAATTTCAGCCAAGAGCGGAGAGATTTTTGGGAAATAACCGTTGCCAACCGTTGAAGTGTGTATATCGGTACCAGTTCGAACAGCATTTAGTCTTGTTTGCGCTCCCCTGAAGATGATGTGAAAGCCTTGAAACCGGTAGGGTTATACCGTTACAAAAAAGTGGAATAAACAGTGCTTGATAAAAATAAGTTACAATATTTTATAACATTAATTTATGTACCAAATCCTATCATTTCCTCTATATAAAGTTTTTACACCACCACCCAAATATTCAAAAACAAACAACCCAAGTCCGTTTTACAACATCAGATGAAGGAGTAAGGTGTCCTGAAATCGGACCGACTCTCCGAGTATAAATTATTAACAGTGTTCTAATCCAACGTAATGAGACGTATGCGGAAGGTCGCCGGTTCGAATCTCACGCTGTGCTACTCCCCTCGAATGACTCTTCCTCAACCATAGCGGTTTTTTAGAATGAATATACATACGTCACACACTGGCACACTTTTGATTGTATTGGTGAATTTATTCCCGATTTTCACAAAATATCTCTGATGTGGCCGAGGAGTGCTAATTATTATTAATATATTTTTTTTCGTTCAATGCGTAAATATATTACGGAGGAATATGATACCTAAAATGTGAACCCAGTATTAATTATATTTATAGAGATATTAAAGTTTTTAGAAGCAATGTGCACTAGTTACACATCACAGGGAAGGATGGATTAACCATGTACACAAAAGGATGACAAAAAATAATAATCTTGAAGGCCACTTGGCAAACTAAGATAGATGCTTTTAGGTAATGTGTTGCAGAATCTTGGGAGTAGATTGAGACTGGGAGGAGACGGCAAGTGACCGATCGGCTTCGATAACAATTTCTATGAGTTGTATGTTATGAAATATGAGGTTTATCTTCCATGTGATCGTTATTTGTAAAGGATTTTTGCATGGAGTAAATGGATTAAGGTCATTAGGTAAATCCTTTGTGTCAAATCCTGTTTATTGTAATATAAGGATTTTATTTTAAAACCGGATTGATCAGTTTTATTCTTTTGATTTTGATAATTAAATAGTTGATCGCACTCTCATTTTCAGTTATTATTTTGCACACAAAATTAAACGTCAGGTATTATTTCAAGGTTAGCGTTATAGTCTGAATGTTATAGTTACTGTGTTTATGTTTAACTACGGTTTATTTTTATTAAACTCGTTCTGTTAAAAGTAACGTTTTTAACTTAAATAACTATTGAAGCGGATGAGCTGTTGATTTCCACTCTGTGGCCTTTAACAACTCAACTACCGAAGTAAATGTAACGTAGTGCTAGATCTAGGTCGGCCTTAAATACTGCGATGTCTACCCTTTTTAGACATCGTAGTATTTAAGGAGAAACATAATGCTGTGAATATGTGTGCACAAAGGGATACGAGTATTTGTGTAATGTCAATTCAGTTTGAAAGAAGGCGGAATGAAGACAGCAGAAATGAATGCATGGATAAAATGAATAGTTTAACACGTTCACTGCGTATAAAATGTCATACAGAGATTTTTTTCTATTGAAATATCATATACAAGTGTATTCCTTCGTGTCTTTAAAACACATGAAACCGGCGACAAATCCTTATCGGGAGACGTTTATGAGTGCACTCAACATTCAAGGCTATTTTGTATGGACACGGGAGCCGTGTTCGACGCAGTGAACGTATTAAGTAAATTAAAAAAAGGAGCTTTAACCACTTCAGGCTCGCACTCGTACCGGTACGGGTGAATTAAACAAGTCGTTACACCCGCGCTCGTACCCATACGGGCAGTCACTTGGCTTTATGCTCGCTTTCGCAAATGTCCGATTTCTATATACTAGTTGCAACCCGTGATTTTTTTTAACCTGGCGAATTTATTGCCACGTGGCTATCTCTTCCAATCAACCAGAAATATGTTTTTATAGGCCCTAAGTGTTAACTAGACTGGAATCCTATTTAAAAAAATCTGGATTCCAGCGGGGATCGAACCCGCAACTTCCGGATCAGCAGAAAAGTGTCTTACCACCAGGCCACGGTTATTCACGGAAGTAAAACAAATTCTATGATACATTTTTGAAATACCGAATGGAGCAAGATCAGCTTAAAGTTTTTTGTATTCATTAATGTTTAAAGTTTAAAATAAAAAAGGTACATCTTGATTGATGAATTATTTAATTCTCAAAAATCTCTTTATACACGATGTTTTGTGTATAAACATTACTGTTGTTCAATTTAAATCGTTGATAAAGTTTTCCTTGAAGACTTGTTTCTGATATATTGACTTGAATGTTTTCGCGTTTCCGACATCTTGAAAAAGCCACATATAATTGTCTGCATTAAAAAAAAGAGCATAAGATAAATAAACACAAGTAATTATAAGGTTCAATATAATAGGAAATAAATGAATGCTTTAATGAATTACTATTCAAAATAAATGGGCATCGTCCCCTTTTACACCGGTTCGTTCAGTATAATTTCAATATGTTTCGAAGTATTCCTCTCTCGCTCTCTTGCATTCAAAATTCAATTCTCGTATTCTTTCTTTGGCGACAACCGTACGGGTTTTGGCCTATTTATATTATGATAGAAATGCGTTGGGTTAGGTTAGGTTAGCGCATCTACGAGTATCTCATTATTCGCGAATTTTCAAATAATTTCGTTATAATTATAGTGTTGTGATTTCTGGATACTGTATTATTTATGTTATTTTATAATTATAAATAATTGAGTCAAAATAATGTTTGTATTGTATTTTGTTAATTTTAAAATTCGTTTCCACGATTTTACAATAACTATTTAAAAAAGAAAAAAAAACTGTGTTTTCTAATTATACTAGGTAAGTCCAGAAAGTAAGTGTACTGAATTTTTGTAGGTTACAATTTTTTTTATTTAAAGAAAAAAATTACGTGGTTATCGTAGTACATATGTAAGCTATTTTTCGACATAGTCGCCATTCCTCTCAATGCAGGTGGTGAAGCGGGGTATCAACTTTTTGATGCCTTCCTCGAAGTAGTTTTCCGCCAACCCCTCCGTCCACTTCTCCGCCTCCTCCTTTACCTCCTCATCGGTTGAAAAACTTTTTCCACCCATGTGCAGCTTCAGGGAGGTAAACAGATAGTAATCTGAAGGTGCTAGGTCAGGGGAATGCGCGGGATGGTTCAGGACATCCCATTTAAACGAGGCGAGCAGTTCCTTCGTGGCGTTGGCCGTGTGTGGTCTGGCATTGTCGTGCAGCAGTCAGACTCCCTTTGTCAGCATGCCTCTCCTCTTGTTCTGAATCGCCCTCCGCAATTTTTTAGGGTCTCACAGTATGTTGTAGAGTTTATGGTCTCCCCTTGAGACATATATTCAATCTGCGATCGTCACGGAGCGCATTTTCGATTTTTTCCACAATTTCGTCAGTCACAATTGAAGGTCTTCCGCTCCTCTGATCATCATGCACAGACGTACGTTCGTTTTTAAACTCGCGACACCACTTGTACACACTCGTACGATTCATAGTTTTATCACCATATGCACTTTTCACCTCATTATAAACCTCAACCGGAGGTTTTCCCTTCCAAATGAGATAACGGATGACGCCGTGTATTTCGCACTTGGCGGGAGATTGGATTGACATTTTTCACGAAACGTGTTGTCGCGTCGACACTTCTCAACGTACTGACCTCGAACCAGTCTCGTTGTGGAGGGGAAGGGTCAGGCTACACGGGAGTGTAGCCAACATGTCGAAATAAAATTCATCCGGTCGTGAGAGCCTCAGTACACTTACTTTCTGGATACGCCTCGTACATAGATATTTAAAATGCAATAAAAAATCTATTCATTTTGGACAATTTCTTGAAAAACCCCGAGCATGAAGTGGTTAAGATAGTTTGGACATGTGGAGATCAGATGCCACTCTTCGGAAACTCCACGGCACAGCATCTCTTTACAATTGAATTGACATCGGAATGGTGAAGGGATCTTTGGCTACGAGACCTAGCAGCGACGACGATATGTGAAAAGAATAAATGATAAAAAGAATGACTAAGCAAGTATACAAGTCAGAAGTGTAAGGTGTGCGGGAAAGAGGTAGACTGAAAAAAGTGTGGCAGGGTTAAATGGACCAGATTTTGAAAGAAGTTAAAGTGAGAAGTACGAATATTATATGAATGTGCATAATTAGATATATGTATGCGGAGTAATAATATATGAATGTTCTTAAAAATATATATGTATGCGGAGGAGGCGAAAGTTATGTGCTTGAATATAAGGGTTTTGAGATCTGCTCTTTCTGCCTACCCCGCAGGGGGCATTTTTATTTATTTATTTATTTTTTCAAAACAGGCTTAGCCAAATTACTTTGAAAAATACGAGACATTAAAAAAGAAGAAAAAATTACATTGAAAAAAAAAGTAAAAAATTATATAAAATAAAAAATAATGCATATGCATACATACGAGTATATACACACAAACATATGATAAACATATATTCAGTCATTTAAGTATGTTGATGAGTGCTTTCTAACGCGCTTAATCTAAGAAGAAAATTTACTTTTGCTTTTGGTAATGTGATATGAAATATGTCAATATCCGAAGCAGTCCCGTTCAGAAGACTTAAGGCCCTTCCAACAGGCATAGCGGCTGGAAGACCCGTTCTTGCGTATGTTATTGAGAACAGTTCTTGTCGGCGCAGTCTAGTGTATGGGGCTGTCTAGTGTATGAGACATGACGTGATGGGGTTGATAAACACCTGATGTCCTTGCGGCCGGGCTCGCCCTCTATTTGACTCTAAGTGACTGTCCTAAGAGCTCTTTTTATATATTTTCATTATTTTGTGTAGGTACATGGTTAAACATGGTATATCCATACAGCAATTTCTTCCAATCAATTTTTTATTGTATTGCGTAAAATTCTTTTGTATACAGTACAACATGGCGGGCATATTTCCATGTGGCTATGTTTTGTAATAAATAAATATAGATTTATTGACAGCAACCTAGTATGTACATAATATACGAGTATTTAAATAACACTTTAAAAACACATAAATTGCAGAGAATACATTAAAGACAGAAGCTATCAAAAGGTCTGGACTCATAAAATAACATCCCCTCGGCCAAGATACACCCCACCAATAACGGGCGAGTCCAGCCACGAGGACACGAGTTGTTTTTCAGCCCACACCCTAATCAACCAGAAATATGTTAAAAAGGTAGAAACTAGACTGGCACTTTTTTTTAAATAAATCTATTCTTACGAGAATCGAACCCGTAACCCCGGATTGAAAGACAAACATCTTACTAACTAGGCCACGGAGATGCCTGTCTCCCAACTAGGAGGTTGCGGGTTCAAATCCCGCTGGAACCCAATTTTTTTTAAAAGGACTTCAATCTGGTTTTCACTTAAGGCCTCCTTAGCATTTTTCTGGTTGGTAGGAAGAGATTGTCACCTGACAATAAGCTCACTAGATTGTACTTACAACGAAACGAAACGTACAAAGTGTAATACAATACAAGGTACTTTACCACAATACTAGATGAGAAAATTCTGTTGAAAAAAACATATCGACTTGTTGGACCTATTTGGCTCCATGACCATATTTTTGGATGATTCGGCACAGCGTATGTGATATTGTTCAGCCCACTTGCCTATCACATGGCCCATTTCTCTCTCGCGTGAATTTCTCTTCGATTTATTATGTTGAAAACATTCGACTTGTTGGACTTTTTTGACTCAATAACAATGTTTTTGGATGATTTGACACAGCATATAGGATATATATATCTGCCCACTTACCTAGCACATGGCCTATTTCTCTCTCGCGTGAATTTCTCTTCGATAAAACGTCGTGCCAAAATAATTTCTCTCTTATTCACCGAACCGAGCGTACCGTTTCTCTTTCTTTGAACGCTCACACCCGCTGTGGTGAAAAAGACATAACACGCTCGGCTGGGTGCGCTGTACGCAGCATCTTTCCTCTGCTTGATAATAATATTATAACGCTCTCGATATTATTTCGCTTACGGTTTTCTCTTTGACTCATGAGAATTATTATTGCACCTACGCCATTATTTCAAATTTCCTTTGTATTTGCGCCTTATTTTGTTTCAATTGTGACGGATTTGCGCAATATAATTGTGATGAAATTTTTTTACGTTGCCACTAGCTTTATTTTGTAATATATTATAATTTTGTGATATACTCGTACAGTGGACTCTTGATTATCCGGGGTTACATTAATCGAGTTGCGGATTAACCGGGGTAGAAACATTTAATAATTATTTATCTGGATTATAAAAAAAAAACGGATTTTTTTCTACCCCGGTTAATCTACAACCGTGTTAATGCGACCCCGGTTAATCTGCAACCGTGTTAATACGACCCCGGATAATCGACAGTCTACTATATAATAGAACGACCCAATAGGCTTATTTACCATGCTTTTTTCCCAACCAATCAGAAAGATCTCTCTAGCTTAGTTGATAAAACTCTTGTTTCTAATCCGAGGTTGCGAGTTAGATTTCGGCTCCTACCTATATTTTTTCAAAACAGGTTGCAGTGTGATTTTCTGTTATCGGCTGGAAGAGAGCTTTATTTATAAGTAGATATTTATTTACAAATAAGTACATAAGTAAACGGTATAATGTACCTTATAACAAAAATAATAAAAAATAAAAGAAGCAATAGTGAGTGATCAACGTATTAAGTTTGACAAAATATGCAAAAACGTATTTTACAGTTACAAAAATATTTAGAATGAAACAAGTATTAAATCGTACAAAATCACTTATTACCAACACAATACGGGGCCATCCATAGGCGCAACTCGCACTGTGCAAAAAATAAAAACACGAAAAACAAATCATTGAAAAACAAATCACTGAAAAACAAATAATTGAAAAAACAAATCATTGAAAAACAAATCATTGAAAAACAAATCATTGAAAAAACAAATCATCGAAAAACAAATAAAAAACAAAATACAAATTGAAAACCAAGTATAACATAAAAGACAGAATCAGACAAGTTTAACTTCACTTCATTTGGACCATTTTATTCATTTGTAAAATACTCGTATAATACTTCTTGACGTATTCGTGGCTGGGATTATGACCGGGTGACTATATTGACTTCGGCCTCATTGATCAAGCTTTCGGGATTTTAACAACTGGGCCAGCCACGAAATTATCGTTATATGACCTGCGTGACGTAGTTAGTAAGAGGCTTGTTTTCCACTCTGGGGTTTCAGATTTGATCCCCGATAATACCAATAAAAGTTTCAAAAGGGCCTCAGCCTGGTGATATATTTCGTGTGGTTACAAAACTCACAAACGTTCAGTAGAATTTCTAACATTAAATTTTTTTTATTTGGTTACCATCGAGAATCAAATGATTAAATTTGAAGAAAGAAGAGAGGGTTGGATATAAGTTTGGAGTTATGGTTTTTAAAGTGATCAACTATCAGGTTCTTCGATATATTAAGGATTTTTTTAGACGAGAGGAGATCTCCAAATCTTGTCTCAGATTAAGGTCGAGCGCTGCGAATACTTTAACTTTTCGAATGTCGACAGAACATTTCAGGTAACGAGGTTTCTGTAACCACTTAACAGTCGGATTTTTAACACGCGACGTAACACAATGACGAACTGTGAACGAATAAATTCTATATGAAAATATATTCCGTTCGGAGAAAACAAGTTGAAACAAGATCTGCCCAAACGAGACTCAAGAGAAACACTTCCAACAAGTCGAAACAAGATTTGCCCGAACGAGGCTCGGGCTCGTCAGTATAAAAATAAACTTCATGCCCGAGTCCCGCTCGGGCAAAACTGTCAAGTGGTTAATAGAATATTCATCATTCCTCCCTTAGGCAAATCCTCAAATTTGAGAAATTTTTGGTTGATTAGAAAAGTTACTTATTCTCTCTACATCTTCTGTAGATGATCGTAGGAAGAGCTTTCTAAATGGTCGGGAAACAGCGCTATATAAAATGAAGTAAAAAAAAATGTAGAGAAAAATTACACGTGTATATTGAATACGTTTGAGTGTAAAATATTTGTAAAAACAAAAAAATACTTAGGTTAAAAACCGCTACTTTAAATTCACTTCAAGAACACTTTGACAACGCTTTTGGTATTTTTTTCCTTATATTCATGTTGAAATTAGGCGAGTCGAAAATTTTGAAAGCAAATTTACGCCGGTGCGCTCCTTATAAGAACTTTACAAATTATCATATCAAAGACAAAAAAAAACAGCCACAGCATATACAGGCTGTGACTTTTTTTTTGTCTTTGATATGTAGGCAGTCAGTCACATATGTAGGTTGAACAATAAGCAACTGCTGGTGTACGTGCAAAAAATGGCTAATTTGCTGTCACGAAACCATTGCCCATTTTGTTGTGAATTCAAAGCACATTCGCATTTTTAGTACAGGAAATAGATAATTTGTAATTTATTGTGCCTTTTTTGAGAAAGCAATTGAAATTATAATATACTATAAAAGATTATTTATAAATATTAATAAATGGTATTATATAATATACTGATTATAATAATAATAAAAACTAGTAGTGAGTGTTTCATACATAAAAAATAGAATATGTATAAAAAAATAGAATAGTAAAATTAAATGCAAAAATTAAACTATTTGAGTCACCAACGTAACACGGGATGGTCCAAAGGCAGACAGCGTGCACTGCACCGATCCCGGTGTCACTCTTGATATTAACCTTTCTCTTTCTGTGCTAAAAAAATCCGCGCATTCCGGTGCTGTGTATTCGATACACATCAATACACATGTAAAAATGAGCGATTTAAAATCGAAAAAAAAAAATCATAGCCAATCGCTTAAATTTACTAAATTTGAAGTCAAAAGTGAAAATAATTGAAATTTTATTGCTTAAAACATGAAAAAACATCGGCCGACGTTCACGAGACCAATTCAAATGTGAACCCGGTCGTTTCGTTTTAATAAACAATATTTTGTTCGATCAGCCGAGACGGCATGAATATAAACCAAATGAATTGAAAGTGAAACTGCTGGACTGAAAACATCAACGACACTGTCCATTATTATTACGGACAACAGAAAGTTCTGCAGTGTTGCACATGCTAGGCGGGTCTATGCAAATTATTAAATGCATTTATTGATATTGTTTCAAAGCCACGGAAACTGATATATACATACTCGTATATGACTGTGCGCTTAACTTGTTTGAAACTGACAACGGACTGATTGATTGAAACTGACAACGTATTCTACAGTACTCTAGAGGCGTGAATTTCGGGCGTCTTTTCAGACTTAATAAAAAAAACTAAAAACATTTGTCATGTCCCTTTTTTTACAATTTGTTTATTGATGATTTGAGAATGTACAAAAAAATTAAAAAATCAGCTGTTATATCTTATAAAAAAAGGGGTAAGCTGGTCGACATACTGTGCGCTTAACTTGTTTGAAACTGACAACGGACTGATTGATTGAAACTGACAACGTATTCTACAGTACTCTAGAGGCGTGAATTTCGGGCGTCTTTTCAGACTTAATAAAAAAAACTAAAAACATTTGTCATGTCCTTTTTTTTACAATTTGTTTATTAATGATTTGAGAATGTACAAAAAAATTAAAAAATCAGCTGTTATATCTTATAAAAAAAGGGGTAAGCTGGTCGACATACTGTGCGCTTAACTTGTTTGAAACTGACAACGGACTGATTGATTGAAACTGACAACGTATTCTACAGTACTCTAGAGGCGTGAATTTCGGGCGTCTTTTCAGACTTAATAAAAAAAACTAAAAACATTTGTCATGTCCTTTTTTTTACAATTTGTTTATTAATGATTTGAGAATGTACAAAAAAATTAAAAAATCAGCTGTTATATCTTATAAAAAAAAGGGGTAAGCTGGTCGACATGATTAAAGCCCTTACGTTAATTTAAAACAAAAATTATACACAATTTTTTGATAAAAAATTATGTCGTTATAGTTGGTACCAAAAAAACTGCCATGTTACAAAAAAATATAAAGAAGGCGGCTGTCTGAAAAAAATGTATATTTTTTTACCCATTTTTTAAATATTAAAATTTTTCAAGGTAGGGACGATATTAAAACATTATATAAAGGTTTATATCAAATTTGAACGCAATTAATAAAATAAACTTGAGATTTTATGTCGACCAGGTCGAAAAAAGTAATTTCGAGAAAAACGCGTTTAAAGTTTTGAGATTATTGTCTGAGTCATACCGGTGCGGCGTAATTGCTGCCTCATTTATAGCTATAACTTCGTTAATATTGAGAATTAAATTTTTTTATTTTAAAGCATATTTTTAAAGGTCTAAACTTTAAAAATATGCAAAAAAACTTCAAATTTCTCGAGTGGAATACCCCCTTAATAAAAATATGGATTAATTGTCATATTTATTTATTAATTTGTTTAAAACTTTCATGCTAATGCTCAAGTGTTGCGAATGGATTGATTTCAAAGTTCATCTCAAGTCCCTTAATGGGATGCCTCCATTTTTTATCCTCCATCTGTTTGTATATTTATTATTATTATCATTATAATCCTTTAATATACGCATGCAAAAAAGAAATGATCTACAAAACAGCATTTTTTATGTTTTATTAGAAATATTCTCCAAACATACCTCCACCTAAAATGTATAGAAATATTAAGTCAGTAAAATGTGTTTTTTCACAGACAGTAACTGACTTTTCAAATAAAATGGAACTGGATCCTTAGCACCGGTGGGCGTTGTATTATAATGTGACTACTGTACATAAGGGCTCTAGATATAAACCAATCCAATAAACTATCCCTTTGAATCCATGGTTTAATGTACAGTGAAACCCCGTTTTTACGTTTTTGAAGGGACTGATAAAAAAAAACGTAATTGGAGGGAAAACGTAGATTCGGGGCTAGAAAAAAAATGAAAAATTGAAAATTATTTTATATTTAGATAATCACGAAAATCGGAAAACTTTTTTCAAACGATTCGCGTTTTTTTATTATCGTAGCCAAAGTTGTAATGGGTATCATCAAATCATGCGCGAGCGAAACACGTGAATCAACATGTTTATTAACTTTTTCGAGAATTTTCCTTTTCTTTTGAATCGATAATATTTTTCTTTGCTGAGACATTATTTGAAGGGATTCAACGAAAAATAAAAAAAAATGAAAAAAAATGTAAATTGACACACGAAAATTGACAATTGAAATTGTATGTACACGACCGACACGTTTAAAATATAAGCATAGATTGACCAAATATATATACAGTCTGCCTGCCTCTGATTCGCTAAATTTCCCACCAATTGCATCGTATTTAACACGACTCGTGTAACCTAGACCATGAGCGCTGCAGGTGCAGGTGCACACGTGTCTATAAATAGAATCAACATATTTCTGCTTTCAAATATTAATTTCAAATATTTTAAATCGTCGCGCATTTAATTAAATATGTTTATAAATTGATTTGCATTTTAAATATTTCAAACGTAAATCGCCGGAAATAAAAACGTAAAAGCGGGTACTAAATGTACTAAAATAAAACGGGATTGTAAAAATTGAACGTAAATAGCGGGAAAACGAAAAATTCCGGTCAAGTAAAAACGGGGTTCCTCTGTAATAAGAATTAGTAAGATGGAAGTTTCTGTCGTGTGTCGTTTGTGGACGGGCCACTGCGTGGTGGCTGAATGTTGAAACTATAGACCATGTATTTTTCGGTTGTCCTTTGCGAGACAGATTTGATTTACTAAAGGCCGTATCTTTGCCGCGTCCAATGAATGTTGTGTTTCTTCTTTATTCGTGGAACTTTTCCATTTATAGATCGATTGTTAAAGTTTTGAAACTTAATCAGCTGAAACTTTAAATGGTCTAGAATAGTATTATTATATTGACTCGTATAATTGCATTATGACTTGAATTTGATGGCACAAATCATCCTAGTTTCGGTGGATTGTCTATTAAAAAAAATGTGTATTGCACAGTTCATTCCATCTTTAAATAAAATTGTTTCAAACAATACCATATAATGCGATAAAATGTTTTCACGATTATCTCAAAACAGGTAAAATTTGGATTTATTTTGACACGTAATACAATATAACATATGCAATATTACAGCAATACGTGCATTTGATCAATTGCGTTATTACACGCCGAAATTAGAGCATCTATTAGAGGTTCATTGACTGAGTGGTTTAATATTTCAAAAGAAGTAAAGCAGGGGTGCGTTATTATACCCAGGTTGTTAAATATTTTTATATAGGTAGATTCATATGTGATGGAACTACAGAGGTCAGTGGATTGGCATACAAATGTTGAATGGGAACGTATGCGGATTACTGTATGCTGATGACATGGTGGTGTTAGCGAAGAATGAAGATGAACTGCAGAGTTTGATAAATAAATTGTATGAGAGATGCGAAGAGAAAGTGCTGAAAATGAATGTGGTGAAATCCAAAATAAACGTGATAGAAAAGTGTGAAAGGAAAAGTAAACGCGATATATGGGTGAATAACGAAAGAAAAAGTTGAGTTATTCTGCTATTTGGGTTATATTTTATCAATTAATGGAAGAGTTAAGAAGGATATTGAACGGCGTATAGCGATAGGAAATAAAGTCAACGGGGTATTAAAACATATATACTTGAACCGGACAGTATCGAAATCTGCTTAGGTAATAGTCTACAATATTATTTTGATGCTAACTTTGATACACGGGAGTGAAACGTGGATGAGGAAAAAAAACTGAGGGGAGCCGAATAAATGCTGTAAAAATGCGTGCATTGAGAACTTAGAAACTATATGGAAGTAGAAGAGACTAAGGATGTGTGTCGAGATAGGACATTTTGACACTTTCTCCTCTCTGCCTATCTTGACAGGGAAATTGTGTCATGGTATGTATGCATCTGAAGAATGTCCGAATCGCATTTAACAATAATAAGTCTTGACACCGTCATGAAAATAAACGTTTAAATTTTCTTTAGAATCTCGTAAATCAGAAAAATTCACCACAAAAACTTGTTTTTCCAACAGTTACTGGGAATTATTGAAGCGTTAATACAACAGTTACTTTCTATTGATTGTGTTGCGCCAGTACTGTTCACCGGCCGTGCTTGACCAGAGGCGACTTCGTGATGTCTTTATTTATCTTTTGAAGAACCTTTCCCTCATGATGATGATGATTTGGTTATTGAAGTGAAACTTCTATAGGCGCGGTAGGGCAAATTGTCCTGAACGTCACGAAAAGTGAAACGGTGTATTATATTGTATTATTATTAAATTTATGTTACATATTTAATTAATTAATAAATTGTTAAGTATTCGAATATTAATAATTATTTATTATTAATAATAATTAATGTTATTAAGTGTATTATATTCTTATTAAAATTATTATTCATCATTAAAATTATTATTAAAAATAATACAATTTGTTGTATATTATTTTTATATTAATAAATTTAATAATGATTTATTTTGTTTAATATCAAATTATTTTATTTAATATATAATTTATATTAAATATATAATTAAAATAATATATTCATGTTTTTATACAATAATATTAATAATTATATTATTGTATTATTATATTATAATTAATTATAATATAATTAATTAATAACATAATATGAAAATATTATTATTAATAATATTGTATAATAAAAATAATGTAATTATAAATAAATAATTATGTAAACATAATTAATTATATATTAAATAATAACATAAAAATATTAATCTATTTATTATTAAAAATATAGATTTAATATTATTAATTGTATTATATTATGATTAAAATTATTATTATTAAAAACAAAATAATAAATATTTTTTTATTTAATTAAGAGAGATTTTCTTGAATTAAATTCCACATAACCTAACCTAATCCTAAAAAAAAATCGTTAACAAATGGAAAAAAAGCAATGCATAAAATCAACATTTCCTAGGAGCTAAGAAGTTTCACTTCTACCGCGCGAGAGTCTCACGCATCTGTTTTTCTTTGACTTAAAGTGACTTTAGTCTTATGGTGTTGTCCCTGGTTAGTATTATTATAAAATGGATTGTATTATGTTACATATCCGTTATATTATATATCGATCGAGAAACATGTTAGATGTTGTCACATATCACATCACTACTAACGTGTCCCAACACTAGTCGACACGGCAGCCATATTGTCTCCTGTCACTGGTCATTTGTCAACCGTGTTTAGTGTCAAAAAATCAAATTTTAATCTGAACAATGTTTCATAGTAAATAACTTAACGTAGGTGATGGTTTCGAAATGTGATATTGGAGGCGGATAGTCCGTATCCCATGGACGGCAAGAAACACCAATTTAAAAATTTGCGATTACCGAAAACTTTAGACAACATGCCAAGTAATCCTAATATAAAGTTAAGTTCAAAAGTTTCCGGTCCAAGGATATTAAAAAAGGTGTAAAGATAGAATGAAACAAAAATAATAAAGTCTCACTGTAGTTCAATACATTTTTTTAGAAAAATGAATTAATTCTTTAATACCGCTGAAAAAATTTATATTTTGAAGTTTTGTTTTCAAAATGATGTTACACTGGGTACCACTTCTGCGTCAATTTAAAATTTTATTTCATGCGAATCAGATTGTAGTTTTGAAAACAAAAATAATATCACTATAGTTCGGAAATTCTAGGATGAGTCCTGTGACAGCTCACAAATTTGCCCCAATACAACCTTATGTAATGTATTTACCTAAATAACTTGCTATTTATTAGAATTGAGGCTTATATTAAAGTTGATAAAATAATTAAAATTACTGACCATCGTTACAAGATAGTATTGGGGCAAATTTGTGAGCTGTCACAGGACTCATCCTAGAATTTCCGAACTATAGGGTCTAAGTCGGGTCTATAGGATGGGTGATTAATTTCTTGGAAACCATAATACTGAAAGGTAACCTTTGCAGTAACATAAATGTGCACTTACGCCTCGTGACAGCTTTCCTCGGTGTTTTGTTTTTATAGCATCCTTTAAGATGTACATTCATAATCATCATCATCAGCCCGTCTCCGTCCAAAGTTGAACATAGACCTCCCCTCTCCTCCTCCATTCCTCTCTTTCCTTGGCACATCGTTTCCAGTTGCTCCCGGCCACTCTTCTAATGCAGTCTGATCACCGTGTCTGAGGATGGCCCACACTTCTTCCCTGTCTTGGGCGCCACTCCAGCACTCTCTGGGTCCATCTATCATCTGTGCATCTGGCAATATGTCCCGCCCAGTTCCACTTCTGAATGGCGACTCTTTCGGCGACATCAGCTACTTTGGTCTGCTGCCTTATCCTATCATGCGTTATTAATGTTCTCCTATCATGCGTTATTAATGTTAGATGTACATTAATAACGCATAATCCTCGCCAGTAACCGTAGCGTTTGTTTCTCTGAGGTTAATTAACAGAATTTCCTGACAATCTTAAAAAAAAACTTGTTATAATCTTTTTTGGGTTTGAGTCCAATTGGCTTTTTTGGGTCGTGATGATCCCGGACGGCATTACTCCATCAACTTTACGACAGAGGATCATGGTTAAAGAAAACCACACCTTCATCCCCTGCAACAATTAACTCAATAATTCTTTTTCTTTCCCATCGCAGAGTATTACGAATTCATTGCTACATTCAACAAGTAAGAAAATATTTACTCTACAACTAGACATTACGGTTTATCTAATGGCTGCAGTCACCACCTTCCTATCCTAACACACAACTTGTTTTATTTTTTTTTGTAATATTTTTAATCTGTGTATAATAGTAATTTTCAATCTCGAGTTGGAGCACCCTTGATGAGTCTGCTCTTCAAATGGCGCTACATAAATTGTGTTTTTTTTTTAATTATTATTAAGGGTCATTCAAATATCCAAGAGCACCTGTTGAAAATATAAAGGAACAACAACAGGGAGAAATTTTCTTTCATTTTTCATATTTGTCGTACGAAACGATGTTTTGTTTTAAATAGTTGAAATAAAAAGTTCATGGTATTTACGATAAAAATACGTTCAACACGAATAACCGTTCATTCATTAATTCGCCTGGTACCCCTCAAAATATTAGAATCGATGATGTGTACATATTTTCGAGTGTGGTTGACAACAATTGGCGTAGGCAAGGCATAGTTTATCATCGTACGTTTAGCGCATGCGAGTATTGTCACCAAATAACTCTTTAAAACCATTATCATAGCATTTTAACACAGGTGTTACACTAATTTAGATATTTTTTTTACAATCCAGAAACTCTAACGTAATTTTAAAAATGGCAACACATTCAAATACGATGCATGCACTATTGTGTGAAGTGGTATCATCTGGTGATAAATATTGACAACACTACAAGCTTTCAAACGACATCGGGGCAACATGTCTGGACAGCGTGGGTACGTTTTGAAAACAGGGGTAAATAATCTTTAAATATCTTATTAATCACTACATGTAGAGAAAAATTATTCAAACCATTTTAGTTGTTGATAATTCAGCTATGTAAACATTGTTCTTGTTTTAGATTATATAATCATTTTATAGAGCTTTTTGTGTTTTATAAAAAATGATGTTTTGACAACGTAACGTGGGTGTTACATATGAAAAAACCTATAAGGAAAAGTTGCTATTTTTTTTCCTCAATTTTCCTTCATAACTTACCATATAACAAGGAATCACCAAAGAAAAACGTTAACATTTGGATAAATTGAACTTTGCCAAGATAAGGGTTAACCAGACGAGATCTTTTTTAATTCTGTTTTTTAGGTACCATTGAGAATCAAACTTGAAGCCCCCGAGTGGAATACCAACATCTTATTGAAAATGCAAAGGCAGTCAATCGTATATTTAAGACGTGATGCATTTAATTAATTCCATTTCTTCTGCAACAATAAAGACATCAATGATTATAATTGAATATTTGTATGTCTATGGTTTCTGAATATTTGTATGTCTATGGTTTTTTGGTTCATAAATATCGAATAAACACATATCAATGCTTTATGTACATATTAAGCTATCGAAATGCGTGTTTCATGGTTGAATTAATTTAGAAAAAAGCATTCGTATAATATCATAAAGCAAGCCACTCTATGTTTCATCAAATATAAAAAAACTGAATAAATTGAATAATATATTACTCGCATATTGTGAAATAAAACTTATATATAATATAATAAGTCGGCAGTTATTATCGAGTTTTAACAATAACTTGCTGGTATTAGATTTTATAATAATTGTTGCCATTCTAAAATAATTAAATATTAAACTGTTATTGATTTCTGTTGATACACATTCAACATTATTAAACCGATTATAGTAATGTTTTTTAAAGTAGAGTGTTGAACTTGATAAGAGATGAAAAATATTATTTTAGAAATCATTAACACTTTGAATCCTGATCCCGTGTTGTAACGTGATAAACCAGATTTGCGTTGAGTCTCGGTCCCGTGTTTTAACGTTGTTAACATTTACCTTCCTGTGCTAAAAACATTCGCGCGTTTCGGTGCTCTGAATTCAATACACATGTAAAAATGAGCGATTTAAAATCGGAAAAATAAGAATATTCATAGCCAATCGCTTAAATTAATTAAGTTTGAAGTCAAAAGTGATAATACAATAATTCAAATTAAATTGTTAAAAACATGAAAAAAACATCGACCGACGTTCACAAAACAGGCGAAGAGACCATCTCAATCGAATGCCCGAGAGCTACTGAAGCGAGAGAAGCGAGCGAACTGAGATTCTATTTATTGCATTCCCATATACCGAAGTAGAGTGAGACGTGAATAGCGTCGCTTCCTCACCCATAGCGATTTTTTAGAATGAATATACCTACGTCACATACTGGCACACGTTTGATTGTATTAGTGAATTTATTCCCGATTTTCACAAAATATCTCTGATGTGGCCGATAATTGCTAATTATTATTAATATTATTTTTTCATTCAATGCGTAAATGTATAACGGAGGAATACCTAAAATCTGAACCCAGTATTTATTATATTTATAGAGATATTAAAGTTTTTAGAAGCAATGTGTATTAGTTACACATCCCAGGGAAGGAAGGGTTAATACCTCTTTCAAAATAAGGACACATTGCTGACACATAAAACATTTTTGTAAATAATTCAAACTTTAAACGAAAGTTTCCCCTTTGTAGTTTCTAACATGTACAATACCATAGATAGTGAAACTATGCATGCATTTTGACGTATCATTAATCAATGAGCAATGAAATGTCAGTTCTTGAAGATTTTGACGTATGAATCTGGATACCAAATATAATAAGGAACGTGTTTGCACATATGTTGATATGTATTCCATCAACTGACAGAAATAATAAGGAACGTGTTTGCACATATGTTGATATGTATTCCATCAACTGACAGAAATAATAAGGAACGTGTTTGCGCATATGTTGATATGTATTCCATCAACTGACAGAAATAATAAGGAACGTGTTTGCACATATGTTGATATGTATTCCATCAACTGACAAAAATAACAAGGAACGTGTTTGCACATATGTTGATATGTATTCCATCAACTGACAAAAATAATAAGGAACGTGTTTGCACATACGTTGATATGTATTCCACATATGTCTCCGGGTCCAAATATAATAAGGAACGTGTTTGCACATATGTTGGTATGTATTCTATCAACTGGCAAAAATAATAAGGAACGTGTTTGCACATATGTTGATATGTATTCTACATATGTCTCTCTCTCCCTGGCTCCATCCCAACTCATTGTCTGCGAAGACTGTTGGGGTCAGCTCTCCTCGTCCTCAGGTTGTATGCTCTTCTGTCCCGGACTACGTCCCCCAGGCCGTGCCTTTGCATCAGGTTATCTTTTTGCACCACCCATGAATTCTTTGGCCTTCCTCTGGTTGTTATTCGAGGAAGATCCATGGAGATTGTCTGGTTCACAATGTGATCGGGTGCTCTGCGTCCAACGTGCCCATACCATTTCAATCGCCTCTACTCCATCTTGCTGTTGATGTCTGTAACAACCAGGCTTCCACGAATGCGTGAGCTTCTTATTTTGTCTCTTAGGGACACACCAGCTGACCATCTTAGCATGTGCATTTCAGCGGTTTCTAGTTGCCTAGAGTAAGAGTTATACATCGTCCAGCATTCGGAGCCATAGAGGAGTGCGGGTCTGACAATCGTTTGGTATACTTTTCCTTTTAACTTTACTGGCATTTTCGGATCGTGTTTGCAAATATGTTGATATGTAACATAGTCCATCAACTGACAAAAACGAAAAACCCAGCAGAACTTGCAAGGTATGTGCTGCACACAAGAAGAGAAGTGAGACCCGGCACATGTGTAAGGAGTGTGATGTAGCTCTCTACAAAGGAGAATGTTGTCACGGTTATCATATTAAAAAAAAAAAGTATTTTAAACGAACAATCAAAATTTCATAATAATATTCTTAACATTTACTTAAATACAGCCCTTTAGCAAATCCTTTACAAAAATCATAATTATTCAAAAACAAGCTGTCCACTGGGAAATGTTGTTTTGATTTTAATCGTGCATTAAAGTGTTTAGTATCTATTCTAAATGATAATTACTGTTTTAAAAAATAAAGTTTGTGTTATGTCTAAAACAACAGAAACATCATTTCTATCCACATCTATAAAACAATATAAAACTGAAATGCTTCTGAGTTTTGAGAAAAGTGCATCGAAGTGGTTTAATCCAGGCCAGCCTATGTACGAGGGCGGGCCGATAAGTACTTAGCCTTACCGCCCGATAGCACCACTATCGCAAAAGCAATTTTTTTTATCGCGTAATACATTCTCGTTGACAGCTACTGTCAAAATTTCAGCCGAATCGGACGCGTAGTTTTGTTTTGACCGCGTGTGGAAGCGAGCGTGTCCGCGGATTTGAGAAAAATGGAAAAAGAGCAATATCGGTCGGTGATTCGATTCTTGTTTTTGAAAGGGAAATCGCGCAGCGAAATCAAAGAGCGCTTGGAACGAACACAGATTAACAAAACAAATATATAGTGCAAATGTGGTGTAGCAGAGGAAGACCCAGGAAAGCATGATTGGATCAAATTTATGATATTTTGAAAGAAAGAAATGTAAAGGTGGATGTAGAGGCGGCGAAAGAGGTGTCACGATAGAAACGTCTGATGGCCTCTCCTCTCTGCTTACCTCGACAGGGAAACGGTGGGATTGTGTAAGTTTATATGTATTATATCAATGAATGAAACGAACTACTGAAGTCGAACTACTGTCGAACACGCAGGCATTCCTTCAAGGCAGTCCTAAAAAATCAGATAAATCGCAGGAGCTGTAAGAGAACGTGTATGGATGTAGAAGAGGTAAAATATCTGTGTCACGGTAGGAAAGTCTCGCACTCTCTCCTCTCTGCCTACCCTAACAGGAAGACCGCGTGATGGTATGTACTCGTACATATCACATAGGCTGGCCTGGATTGGATATGTTCTCTGAGATTCTGAAGGCAGAACGCAGAAAATTATTTTGAGCCAAAGCAGTATAGGAAAAGGGTCACTCGTTAGATCAAGATGGGACAAGAAGATAAAATCTCCCAGCATTTTAGAAGTTTAGTTTTTTCCACGTCCACGTTTTCCTCCCAAGTTGGCACCAAAGTATTGTTACGGACCACCTTAACAGATTTTGATATTATCTGAGTGAAGTATTCGAGTATAAACTGCAAATAATAATACGCGCTTCATGTAAAATAACACTATTTTTTCTCATATCGTGACTGAGAGATCTTCACAAGCCGTGATATTCGATCTTAACTCTCATGCATGAGCTATTTCAGTTCCACGACTCAAAGCCGCTTCTGGTCATCAACTCTTCAGAACCGGGAAGTACTCCGTAGTATTGTTCTCCTCTGGTCGGTGGATTGCAATTGGTGTTGGTAGTCCCCAGTCTCCAGTAGATATTGCGCAAATACTTATTGTTGTGTTTTTTTTGTGATGCTTTATTTCGACATAAAAGCAAAAAGTGGGTAACTTTAGAGCCGTGAGACAAGCTACAATAATTATTGTTGTTAGAAGCATACTTTTTATGTACAATACAGTATTGAGAAAATAATCATCATTTTATAAAAAAAATATATATTATACTTATTTATGATCAATAATAGACTACGGAGGTTATCTCATTAAAGATCTGTGAGACGACCTCCGTAGTCCAGTGGTAAGATTCTTGACTTCCACCCGGGGGTTTCGGTTACGATTCCTACTGACACAAAAAAAAAACATGTCGTAAACACGTCATCGCTCAGCCGACTGAGCTAAAGTATACATGTCGCCTGTGCGCCGACAACAGAGTGCTAAGGATGAATATAAATTTCAATTAGTTTATCCTGTTTTTTTTTTGCTTTCGTGCAATCTATTTTTGATAATGTGTTACAATGTTCAAATTTTTTGCTTAATACACGAACTCGTAGTTTCAAAACTTTTTTATATATTTTTTCTGAAATAATTGCTGTTACTGACAGTTAAAAAAACTTCTTTATAAATGATGGAAAAGATTTAATAAAGAATATAAATCACAATGAACTCACACTGCGAGCCAAGGCTTACTAAGAGTTTCTATAGTTATGATAGTAAAACTAATGATGTAGCGTTAAGGCCGATGCTCGTCTTGTTGCGCAGCAGAGCTATTGGCTGAGAGAAGCGCTTGAGATATTAAGCAAAATATATTCAACTCATATTCTAAGTATTTTGTGCAGGAGCGAAACAGTGGGTGGGCGAGAGAGGTAGTAGCTCCGGGCGCGCATCCCCAATTGACGCAGAATTGGAGCTTTGTTGAAATTAAGAGTTTCAAATTACAATAACTATTGGAGAAACTGGATCAAACGTAACTTCTGTAGAACTATTCAACATAATCATGAATTGAACTTTAACTAAACATCGTGATTATGTTGTACATATTTCCAACTCTTCCAGTTTCAGTAGCTCATCTGAACGTATTCAATCACCGAAATAAATAAATATAATTGTATTATTGAAACATTTGTGAATTTACAAGCTGTATGTTGGATCACGGATTTGCGCTGCGCTCTAACAGAGATTGTTTATTGGCCTTCCCAGTTCACCACTCTTCGTTTTTATGCCGTCCTTTACTGTATGTGCAGTGAGATTTTGCGTCTAGTTACAAACCACTGTTAGACTCGCTCCGCCCTTAGCATGCTTTAATAAACAAACGACTGTTAGACTCGCTCCGTCCTTAGCATCCTTTAATAAACAACAGAAAATATCTCTTAATTTCTATTCAGTAATATAACGTGTTTCATTCCTGATTTTTCTTTTACTTTCCTCTCCACCATCCCTTTCTTTTATTTTGATTGATGATATCTCACTTTTACTTTAATATGTATATGTCCATAAATTTCATAAATATGAATAACCTTTTGAATATTGTGACCATGTAACTTGCTTTGTTTACTCTTGTCTGGTTGGTTTAAAGAGTTTGCCGGCTGGCAATAATCCCGCCAGATTGTTAATAAAATAAATAAATATATTGATTGGTAGAGTGCGTTTCATGAGAGTTTGCACTTTTTAATACATTGAGAAGCTGAGTGCGTAATATACAAAATGTATCAATGTATTAGTAAGTATCTTTGCCGTGATTGGTTGATGTGATCCGTTAGTATTCAACTTTTCCGTGATTGGTTGATGTGATCCGTTTATTTGACGAAAAATATGGTGACCATAATTTCTGAAGTTACGAAGTTCCACTTTTGCATTGCATATTTATGTAAACACTTAGAAAGGAAGAATATAATAATAATTATTTTTTTGAATTAGTGTTAGGGTCATTTTTTCATTTTTACAATATATACTCGTACATACCTAGTTATAAGTAATTTTGAATTGGTCTTAGTGTTAATTGTGTTTTCTTTGCCTATTGAATAAATAATTTAATTTTATATGAACCATTGATTTCATAATTTTCTTTAGGTACATGCCATAATCTGATATTATATTATTATTGTGGTAAGTATTTTATTGGAATATAAAGTATTAGATAGACAATATTTTAAAATATATAATAATATATTACAAAATAAATTAAAATATGGTCATCCTAGACCAGCAGTGCAAACTCTCGTAAAACCCTTTCTACTATAAGATAAGAGCAGCGGCGGCTGGTCTAGAGGTGCGTTGGTGCGCTGAATCTGAGAAATAATTCGCAATTATTAAATTATATATTCGCAAACTTGACTTTCAAAAATGTTAAATATTTGTATAGATTAAATATGTATAAGAATACGGACAAATAGTACGAGTATTTTTATTTAAATTAAAATTAAAAAAAAAAAAATTAAATTAAAAAATATTCCTTACAAATTGACCGGCCAAGTTTGCCAATACTACCGCAGCGATCTCCAATACGCACCGGACGGAAACGCAAATTCATATAGGGCAGACAGAGATGTACAGTAAACCGTGAGACAGCGATATTTCATATTCGCTCAGCGTCTCGAGGTGCTTTCGTGCTCAGCGCACCAGCCGCCGCTGGATAGGAGCATTACTATAAAACACATATGAAATATATTTGTACCACCTAAAGTATCCGTGCACTGTTAAATTTAATATTAGTATTATATTAAATATATACACTTGTCCATACCTACCTTATTAAATGTTCAAATTACTATCAAATATACAAGTTTTGTATTACAGAAGGGCCATTTTTTTCAGTCCCGGGCACTAAAACACTTAGTTACATCCCTGGTTTCATGAAATAATCATAGTTATAACGAGATTGTGTTAGAATATTTTTACTTATCGAAGCATGGCTGATCTTAATTCCTTTAGGATACGCAACAGTGGCTTACACGTAGTAAAACGGCAACAAAATGGGGATAAATTGGATAGAAATGTGAGCGTTGCGTACTACGAGTATTGTATTGCAATAAAGTGTTCAATACGAGTACACTTGTATATGGTAAAATAATTGACGACAGAATAAGGACATTGTATTGTATTGTACTATATTTTCATTGTGAAAATTACAACCTGGCTAGTTACTCGTAATTGTCATGCGATAATCTCGAGACAGCGATATATCGCGTGCGCATTCCCGCACACATTCAATAAACATTATAAATACCGACGCCTGTCAATAAAATTCCTCTTTACACATTCCGATTTCGACGAGTTTTTATTTATCAACAATCATCCTCAACATCTCTCCTTTAAGGAACAACCGTTCCTAAAGATGTTAAAGAGGTTTTAAGTGAAAATCAGACAGGACTCTTTTTTTTAAATCTCCATATCAACAGTAATTGAACCATCTCCCTCAGGTTGAAAGACATGCTTTATACTAACTAAGCCACTTAAAAAATATGTAAGCTAAAGATGGAAAAGGAGCATTGAGGCAGTTTTGTCATGAAGAAAGAATTAATGTAGAAAGGATTGCGAATTTTTTTTTATCAAATAAATAAAGTAGAACGAGAGGTTCTAAAATATCTGACTATGTTTCGTTATTAAATTAACCTAAACCTGAAAGTAGAAACAGTAAAAAATCTTGTAAATATGAGTATGTATGACGTGGTAGAAGTGAAATATATATTGTATAATAACATATATACCAAGATGGAATGAATTAATGATCTGTTCTCTCTATCTACCCCGATAGGGACATGTTACGGTGATGATGATGTTGCTGAGTATATAATGATTTTTAGATCCAATTAAATATGTTGTTTATAGTTAAGGCATTAACGTTGTGGAGGTTTAAAGACATTGTAATTTATTTTTATCAAACACTGTTTATTCCACTGTTTTGTGACGGTATAACCCTACCGGTTTCAAGGCTTTCACCTCATCTTCAGGGGAGCGCAAACAAGACTTGTTTGCGCTCCCCTGAAGATGAGGTGAAAGCCTTGAAACCGGTAGGGTTATACCGTCACAAAAAAGTGGAATAAACAGTATTTGATAAAAATAAATTACAAAATCCAATTAAATACATACACATTTAAGAAGGCTAGATGTATATACTTAGAGGAGCAAAGTACATATTACTGCACCTGATCATCCAAGGCAAAATATAGGGTCGAAGAGGTGTTGGCAGGAGGCAAATCTCCTGGCTCCGCAATATACGTGATTGGACTGGCATAAGGGGCGTTGGAGATCTTTTTCGGGCTGCCGGGAACAAAGATGCCTACTGTCAGATGATAGTCAACGTTGGGGGGGGGGACCTGACATGACACTAGGAAGAAGAAGAAGATGTATAAGGATAAGTTATGCTAATTTCTGCGGTCAGCTGTTAGCATCCATGTTAAGCAAGCGGGCGGGTCAGGTTTGATTCCTGGCGGATCCATTTCTGGACTGGTTTTATTCGTAGACCATTTAACATCTTAATTTATATTTTCTGTAACTTATATGCTGGGTATAACGAATTCTTATAGCAATATTAGACGACCTCCGTGGCCTGGTGTTAAGACACTTGTCTGCCGATCCGGAGGTTGCGGGTTCGATCCCCGCTGGAACCCTGATTTTTTTTAAATAGGATTCCAGTCTGGTTAACACTTAGGACCTATAAAAACATCTTTCTGGTTGGTTGGAAGAAATTGCCACATGGCAATAAACTCGCCAGGTTAAAAAAAATATATATTTAAAGCAACACAAAAATAACCGATCGTTTAGGAACATTGATCTCCTTGCCGCAGGAACTTTAAGTTTGATCAGTCTAGACTGTGTGATTGCTGAAGTGTAAAAGCATGCACACTATAAACCATTACATGCACATACGTCTTCCATCCACAAGATGACTGACAATCATACTCTTTCACGAGATATATCCCATTGTTATGCTAATTTTATATTTCAAATATTTTTTTTGTGGGTTGGGCCTTTTATGCATATAACATACATCTACACATTCAGCTGCGAACTGTGAGAGACGATTGTTATTGTAAATAACACTACTTTCTCACCATACAATACAGCCTCTTAAATTTATATATCCCCGTGACTGCATAGAGCAGGGGTCTTCAAACGTCGATTGCTGTCGGTAGGTCTATTGTGATATAATATCCTCCACATGTGTCGTATTGTATCACTACACCTAAAGTCGAATGTGTTACTACCACATATCGGAATATATACTAAGATTTTATTGTACTTCGTCTTCCCTTGGTAATTTTTTTGCGGTTTTCTTACCAAATATGTTTTTCTAAATATAAATAAATACGAGGAAGTTCCTAATCTTATGACCGCAACCACCACATTCACATATTTATTCTCAACTTATATACGCTACTTTATACTCAACTTGTATATTTGTATTTATTGTGTAATATTTTAATCTGTCATTAATAATGAATTCAAATCCCGAGATAAAGCGTCCTTGAGAAAACTCTAGTCTCGAAACGGCGCTATGTAAATAATTAACTCAAAATCACTGCATTTTGACTTGCATCCTCGTAAAATTTGTGTATCGAAGTTGTATGAGATATTAAATTCTGATTTTAGCAGGGATGCTAGTAATGAAAAACAAGTGTTCAACGATTTCGGCATCAATTGGCATTCGAAATGTTGCCATTTACAATTTGTGTATCGAAATTGTATGAGATATTAAATTCTGATTTTAGCAGGGATGCTAGTAATGAAAAACAAGTGTTCAACGATTTCGGCATCAATTGGCATTCAAAATGTTGCCATTTACAATTTGTGTATCGAAATTGTATGAGATATTAAATTCTGATTTGAGCAGGGATGCTAGTAATGAAAAACAAGTGTTCAACGATTTCGGCATCAATTGGCATTCGAAATGTTACCATTTACAATTTGTGTATCGAAATTGTATGAGATATTAAATTCTGATTTTAGCAGGGATGCTAGTAATGAAAAACAAGTGTATAATGATTTCGGCATCAACTGACATTCGAAATGTTGCCATTTACAATTTGTGTATCGAAATTGTATGAGATATTAATTTCTGATTTTAGTAGGGATGCTAGTAATGAAAAACAAGTCTATAACGATTTCGGCATCAATTGGCATTCGAAATGTTGCCATGTATTTTGGGGAAGACATTTATATTTCATTAATTTTAATGACCTTGTACAGCACCGGTACAAAGGACTGTAGAATATGTGGATGACTACCGCTCAATACTCGGATATTTCGGCTCTCTTTATGCCTTGCCGGTGAAAAGTAGTAAGGTGAAGAGATTCCTCTTTAACAGGTAAAAGTTGGTCGTAAGTAAAATACAATAGACTGGAGTGAACTGAGAATGTATTTTTGACGTTTTACGCTCCTTATGTGCGGCCAATCGCTCATCGTAAGCGCCTATTTTCGCTCGTGCATGCCGTTATGACTTGCGAGATATTACATATCTCGCACGTTTTCGCATGCATGGGCCGGCCGACTTTTGATACTAGCTCTCGCAAAGGCCGCGCATAAGGAACATTTCATTACGGTCAGTACACCGCAAGTACATCAAACAAACGTCAAAATATAAAACAAGAAAACATGCATCATATTTTAGGTAACGTGTAAGTTCATATGTTATCAAAGTTTCTCAACCCCTGCTGAAGAGTGTGTTGTGCTAGGATTGCTATCATCATCTATGCTTCATCCGGGATGCCATCGAAACGTCAATTTATTATTTCTCGTGAGATGAATTAAAATAATTTATCGCTTGTTTTCTGATCTTTCATTAAAAACTTTGGATAAGATATGTTAAAAAAATATTTATTCAAAAGACATTTTGGTTTAACCTTATCAATAATAATTGATAAAATAGCAAAATGTTTTATGGTTGTATGTGAACTTTACACACGTATGTTGTTACACTTGACTGCATTTAAAGCCGAATGAACCAAAACAATAATTTTAATTCATAGAATATTTTTGTTTGATTTTTTAACAAGAACTTACACTAGCAAGACGTGAACTCAAAAATTAAAAACAAAAAAAAATAAATCAAATAATTTCGGATGCACTGTTATAAAGTCTTTCAAATTCAGCGGTATGTTTTATTCTTGGATAAAAAATGAGCGATTTAAAATGTAAAAATGAGTGATTTAAAATCGGAAAAATAAGAATATTCATAGCCAATCGCTTAAATGAATTAAATTTGAAGTCAAAAGTTATAATAATTGAAATTTAATTGCTGAAAACATGAAAAAAAAAAACATCGGACGACGTTCACAAAACGGACGGAGCGACCACCTCGAACGAAAGCCGGCTGGCTACTAAAAAGAGAGAAGCGAGCGAACTGAGATTCTATAGTTTGCGTTCCCATATACCGAAGTAGAGTGAGCGTGATACGTGAATAGCGTCGCTTCCTCACCCATAGCGGTTTTTTTAGAATTAATATACTACGTCACACACTGGCACACGTTTGATTGTATTGGTGAATTTATTCCAGATTTTCACAAAATATCTCTGATGTGGCCGATAAGTGCTAATTATTATTAATATTATTTTTTCATTCAATTCGTAAATGTATTACGGAGGAATAACTAAAATCTGAACCCAGTATTTATTATATTTATAGAAATATTAAAGTTTTTAGAAGCAATATTTACTAGTTACACATCACAGGACAGGAAGGGTCAATTGAAGTTTTGATTTTAATTAAAAAAAATACAATATAGTATATTTATGTTATTTTGAAATCCATTTAGTATAAGACATTAAAATAAAGATTTCACAGAATGCTCTTCGTATCACTCACCACCCCAAAAGTGCTTTCAAAAATTATATCAGACCGTTATTTAAATGCTAGAATAACAATAATGATGCAGGTATCGTGGTGTAATGGTTGGTATTCAAGCTAAAAGTAACTTGGGTTTGACTTCTGGCGGATTGATTTTATTCTTAGACTTTATAACATCTAAATTCATATTTTTCTGACTTATTTTCAACTTTACATGCATTCTAACGTTAAAAATAGCTTTACGAAGGTCTCCAGAAACCAAAAAAGTAGCAGATTTGAGCTGTCGATCGTTTTGGAACTTGACACAAGATTTTGCTGAGATATACTGAAAACATCGCAAACCCCCCCATACACAAGCATTAGATGCTATTTCGCGTGTGAATTTTATCTAAAAACACGAATACGTAAATTTTAAAATTTGTTTTATGAACAGTAAAAAAATAATAAATACACGAGAGTTCTGTAATGGTGAACGTTGATTGTCCCGAGAGCCATTCTTGTTGGAGCTCGTCTTAGCAAACTGCGTGTGATGTAACCGAGCGAGGCATTCGCGTCAGATATGTACATACTTGTATGAGCATGCATGTATTTATGTACAGTACATAAGAGCGTATAATGAGATTTAAGAGATGAACGCGCCTGAAGCGTGTCAGGGCCGCATAATGAAGGAAATTCTCTACATCCATTCCCATAACTTGGCGTAACAAATATAAAATTAAACCATGAATCGAGATAATAAAAATCCGCCAGTTGTATTTATTTGCACGAATGTCTTAAAATAAAATAATCTAGAGTCTCCAGCCCTGGCCGCTCTGCGGTCCAACCCAGTATTGGTACGACGCGCCCCTTGAAACTTTATATCGTTGTTTCATATCACTGAAGTTTGTACGGTTTACGTTTCTTAACAATATGGTTGCCATAGCAAATATTAGACGCATTCAATAGTTGCTATGCTTTGAACAATGAACAATTCGATAGTCGTTTTACTTTAAAACATGAATAATTAAGGATAGGAAAAAATAACAAAAAATCTGTCAATACGATATTTTCTATAAAACTAAATTATTCATTGAGATTGCCAAGAGATTGGTGTTAGGAAAAATAACGAATAAACAAAAATATTATACATATATACCATCACGCTGTTTCCTTACTGGATAAAGGGAATGATATTATGAAAGAAATAACGTTGTAACCATTCAGACAGCAATTGGCATGAATTTAAGTTACTTTATTCTGACTGCTTGGGATGTTATGTCAATAACCTCACCATTATATACTTTTAAATTAACTTACCAAATAAATAGTAAATAAATAATTATAAAAGAATTTGTTATGTAATACGACGAAGGTGGGAATCGAAAAATATCTCAAGTTTTAGAAAAAAGGTTATATAAAGAACACACTGACTGTGAAAATGTTTGGAGCCCTTGAACGTTTCTCTTGAAATATTTCCTTTGACCTCTGAATATTAGTCAGAGAAATGGCTGTAATAAATATACATCCCATGCTCAAGATGCAGACTTCACGAACATGCAATCAGTGCGTCATTAAGCACCGAACAACCTAAATAATGTCTACTTTTATATCATAACTATCTCTTCTTCTTCGATCTTGTTAAAAAATAACTAAAGGTAACGCAGTTTGAGTATTTTCGGTTTCATTTGTGACAGTGAATTACATTTGTGACAGTGAATAAGCCACATCTCTTGGTATAGTTCTTGACTCTTTGATGCACCGCATTATCTATTATATTAGGTGTACAAATAAGTTTCCGCCGTTTTTTATAAAAAAAGGGGCATTTATTGTGAAAGAACGGAACCTCATGTTTTATTCGAAGTAGTACCCATCGCTTGCCACTACTTTTCCCCATCTTTCTGTCAGCATACGAATACCGCGTCAGTCATCATCATCATCTTTTGAGGCTATCCACGAATCGACTCAATTTTTGGTATCTTCATATGATGTGAAGTGCTGCTCAGACAGGCCATGCGTCATCGATCAAAACAAGTGGTAATCAGAAGGAGCAATGTCTGGTGAATACAGCGGGTGGGGTAAAACTTCTCAATTGAGTGTTTCCAAATAGGTTTTGACCGGTGCCGCAACATGTGGACTAGCATTATCATGCAGGAGAATAATTTTGTCGTGTCTGGCGTAGTAGTGGGCGCGCTTTTCCTCGAGTGCTCGACTCAATCTCATCAATTATGTTCGGTAGACAGCCCCAGCAATGGTTTCATTCGGTTTGAGCAACTCATAATACACGACACCAAGCTGATCCCACCAAATACACAACAAGAGTTTGTTTCCATGAATATTTGGCTTAGCCGTAGATGTTGAAGCATGACCAGGGGATCCCCATGATTTCTTCCTTTTTGGATTATCATAATGGATGCATTTTTCATCACCAGTGACTATATGGTGCAGAAAACCCTTTCGTTTATGCCTGGCAAGCAGCATTTCACATGTGGAAAATTGGCATTCAAAGTTTCTCCGTGTCAGTTCATATGAATCCCAATTTCTTTGTTTTTGAATCATTCCCAATGATTTCAACCCATGTGAAATTGCTTGTTGAGTCACTCCTAATGTAAGTGCAAGTTCTTCTTGCGTTTGGCACGAATCTTGATCCAATAATACTTCCAATTCCGCGTCTTCGTACACTTTCGGCCTTCCGCTACGTTCTTTGTCTTCGATGTCAAATTCACCGTTCTTAAACTTTTGAAACCACTCACGACAACTTCTCTCACTTAAGGCAGCCTCACCATATGCTTCTACAAGCAATCGATGCGCCTCAGCTGCAGATTTCTTCAAATTGAAGAAGTAAATCAAAAGTTCCCGCAAATGACGCTTATTCGGCTCAAAACTTGACATTTTCGAACACAAAAAAATATGTTATACTGATAAAAATTCACTAATATTTCAAGGTCATGTTGTTGACAGATGTCCAACCTTACGATAATGACATTTTACATCTGACAATTTTAACCATAACTTACTGGTGGCGCCAACTTTTGTCAAACGGCGGTGACTTATTTGTACACCCAATATATAAATTAGATATGGAATGAGGTGACTTCAATTAAGATTCAATAATTCAAACTAAGGACAACAAACAAGATATTGGCTAGGTTCAGACTGAGACCTTTGAAATGTAAAATAGCGGTTTAACTAGTTTTGAAATATCAAATTCAACTAAACTAACGTTACTTTATCACGTTGAGCTATTTAATTAAGTATGCCAATGGATTTTCGCAGTTCCAGTTAACTCAATGTTTTCATTTATTGTTCATTGTACTCGCAGTAATGTATTGTATTATTATGTTATAACTTCGTTACATTATTACAACGTAGTGGGTTTATTACCATTTTGAAATATCTTTCAACCAATTATAAATATGTCAAAGAGGCGGCCTTAAAAGGAATCAATACTTGAATTAATTTTAAAATAAATTGAGTTCAAACAGGAATCAAATCTGTAACCCTAAAAAATGGGTCACACAGGGGTCGAGTAATGCTAGCATTTAATTTCGATACGCGAATTTTCTTACGAAAATTAAGTATTTTTTGTGGTTTTTCGTTAATGATTTCGTCATTTTGTTAAAATACATGTTTTTATAAATACAGAAAAATATGTTTTTAAGAAACTTGCACTTTTTTATATTATGCAAGGAAACATGGCAAAATATTGTCTTGTAGAATCTTGCCTTAACTAAACATGTCAAATATTTTTTTGTAGAACCTTGCCATACAAAAATACTAACAAATGTTTTTTTTTAAACTTAAATGTTTTATTGTATTGGTTTGTTGTCTTTTTGCTCCCGAGTCTTCCAGATTGGACGACGGGAGGTAAAGTGAGTTGGTTCTCTTAGTTCCGATGTATCATACAATTGGCCGATTTTCGATATCTTTTTTGACTATTCAATGAGATTCTCTTCACGACTTAAATCAAGGAGGGGAATATTGGATATCACTGAAAGCCAAGAGGAACATGTATACTTAAGGGTTCATGTGACAATACGCATCGCTTCATGTATTTGCGTGTCAATTAAGTGCATGCGCGCTGATGACATTTACTCGTACACACAATAACAGTAATTGACAGGCATTGAACTGGTTGAATGTTAAAAATAGACGCCAAATTCACATACTGTCTCTATTGTATAAAATCCTTAACTCTTCCGACACCCCCTCTTATCTCGCCGAAAATTTTCAGCGTCTTTTCAATCATGGATTAGCGCTAAGCTCAAACAGATATTGTCTATTGGCCTTTCCAGTTCACCGCTCCCCTTTTTTACGTCGTCCTTCACTGTCCATGCAGTGAGACTCTGAAATCAGTTACAAACCAATATAAGACTCGCTCCGTCCTTGGATGCTTTAAGAAGCGACTGAAAAAACTCTTAATTTCTAGTCAGTAAAATAACGTGTTTTGATTCCTGATTTTTCTTTTCCTTTCCTCTCCACCATCCCTCCTTTTCTTTTGATTGATAATATCTCACTTTGTATGAAAAAGAATGTTCGGGTGATTATCGTGGGCATATGCTCACGTAAGTGCTTATGGATTTCGTGGGAATGGATGGTCATTTGAATGATTTATGCGACTACGTAATTCGCTTAATTTACTTTTGTGTGGTTGGCTGGAAGAGATTGTCGCCTGGCAATAAGTCCGCCAGATTGTAATTGCAATAAAAGTGTTAAATAAATAAATAAATAAATAATTGACCACGGGAGCAATACAACCCATCACCGAAACCCGCAGTGTTTGCATCCCAAGTCGTTACAGTGAGTGACGTTAAGTTTGCTCTTTACGTTCTGTTTTAGGGATTGAAGATGGGATTCAAATGTGAGCGAACGATCTAGCGTGACACCGAAGTAGTAAATATATGGTTGATTACTCACAGGTTATTTGCAAATAATTAATTCACATCCTCCGATGTTTTATGATTGAAACATATGTTAAAATACCATAAATTGAGTGGAAAACGCATAGCTATGAAGTCAATGCATTACGTTCATCAATAATTATCGATTCATTTGATTATTCAAGTTTTGAATGACAAAAGTCAATACTACAGAAATCCTTGGTTACGTTCTTTATTTATTTGTAATTGGCATTGGACTGATTCTGAACCGAATGGTGTTTCGACCCAGATGATGAATTAGTCTCGATATCGAATTTGAAACGTTTTATTGAACACAGTATTTAGTACAATGAAATTGTATGCGGTCTAATTGAACAACAACTATGGTATTCTTTAAAATATTGGTCCCGTGGCGTGGGATGGTCCTACAACTTAGTTATCCCTGGCGTTATCCAAGTGTCTTCTTACAGGGGATGCTTAGTTACAGATCATTAGAGAGTGAAAGATCGCTACGATTGGGTGCCCATATTTTTAGTTTGCTCAGGGGTAATTTAGTAAACCCATCCGTCCTGAACAGTCATGGTTTGTATGTTCCGGATAATTATTTGAGACAACGCTCCCATGGATTGTTCTATCAACCTATAAGTCAAACCAAACTGTCTTTGGAGACGCCGGCAGGTAGAGCAATCACACTGTTTAACTGTGTGTGTATATAGACGTATTTCATGTGTCGCTCAGCCCCTTCAGGAAAAATCTCTTGAATTTAGTGTAGTGTTTGAAATGATCGAATCTTTTTATATTATCTGACAGGCTACATTTTGTCATAGTGTTTTAGTGTAACATACGAGTATACATTGTTACAATAGTTTTTATAAGTCTTCAAATACTGAACTGTTTTATAAATATATTTTGTACTTGTTACGTTTGTTCATTGTACGAATAAGGGAAACCTGTAATGTGCAAAGAACTTGAAAAAAATAAAGAATAAATTACAGATATATGTGGCGTGTGCAGACTTAGGAAGCGCATGAATACAACTCTTTTTGGGAGGTCTTGTCAACATTTATGATAGTATATGAATACAACACACATAAACTTCACTACGCCTAAAGCAGAATGAGTTACTATCATACTCGTTTATAGAAATATCTAAAATGGTTTCTTTGTAGTTTTTGCTATTCATTCAATACCGAAAAATAAAAATTTCTAAATATCATTACCCCCTATGAGTTACATTAAAATCATAAAAATGCAATAAAACGCCTTTATCCATGTCGGCCCTAAGCCCAGCACTCCACGTTCTTCCACACCTGCGAATCCCCCTATCGTAACATTGGTGAATGCTGTAGGATGGGCTTCCAATTTGTCGAATACCTTGATTGGCCATAAAACAGAGCGAAATCATACGAGAGAAACATAATATGTATATCAAAATATCTGACGTTATATATAGTAGTATTTCTTAGCTTGTCAGCGGCTGTGGTCTAATGGTAATCATTCACGCTAAGCAAGCGGGTATCCCAGGTTCGATTCCTGGCGGATTCACTTCCTTATTAGTTTTACTGTTAGACTGTTTTACGTCTGAATTTATGTGTTTCTGCTGCTTATATCCTCTTTATTATAAATTTTTATAGCACTGTAAAGCATAGCACTAGATAAAATATTCGACTTAAGGAAAGACTGCATCAGGTCAAAACTACTGATCGTCTTGGAAATTTAACCTCTTTGCCATCGAAACTATGGGTTTAATTTGTCAAGAATATGCATGCTGAACTGCAACAGCTTGCACATAATAAAATCATACGTGTACTGGCATCTTTCATCCGCAGGATGGCTAAGAATAATACTCAGACATGATATTTATCAGCAGTACTCTATTCTTTCATTCTCGCCTTCATTCTTCAACACCTTAGAATCACCCACAGATTGTCGACAATATGCTTTCGGCGAGTCCTCCGATTCTTCGGGCACATTGCTTGTGTTTTTAGCAGAATGGTTCTTATTTGAAGAGATGATGATAGTTGTTGATAAATAAATAAAACACTTTAGGTCGCAATGCGGAAAGAGAGAGTGTTTATTTTTATAGTAGCGTAGGTATTTATATGCTTTTGGAATGTGCACGAGAGTGCGCTCGCGATATGCTTCTGTCTCGCTTCTGTGAATGCAGAACGATTAATATCGTATGTGGGTGATATTTTATTTACGAAACTGGCGAGACAGCGTGGTGCGTTGACCGTATGTATGCGACAATATTCAGCGACGACCGTGGATCCCTACATGTCCAAGGCTATAGTTTGGAGAGGCGTGTGGTTACTGGAAGCGTGGAAGAACGACACACAAGATAACTAATCCCAATGCGTTGAACTGACAAAGCGAGAGATATAACTGGACTACCCTTAACACTGCCCTTAAAGCCGCGGAGTTCAGAGATGGATGGAGAGGAGTCGTCAGGGGATATCATGGGAGTCACGATGCTCAGTCATAAACTAATCGACAGGATGGATGCACTCTCTTCCAATCAACCAGTTTTTTGTTTATGTACTATATTCATTCATTACATACCGCCATGTACCGTGTGTGGTACTAATTCTTTGAAAAGTAAACTAAATATTAACTTTTTCTTGTTAATTTTTTGAAGCATAAAAAAGAAAACATATTGACATATCTGCTTCAATTAACTGTTGAAAGAGACAAACCTTTAAACAAATGTTTGTTTAAATATCTTTTCCTTTGTTGTTTCTTGTTTGTCTTTGACGTCTATTGTTAATATTTTTTTATTTTAAATCAAATAACCCCAATATCTTTGGCTGTTAAATAAGAATGGCCGGTTTTTCCTTTATTTATCTTTTTTATCTAAGATCCTCTATGTCATCACCGTCCATCATTGACCATAATCAGACCTTCAGTGCCTTCGTGTTCTTAAAATGTCACTACACAAAGAACGTGTTTAGTTTATTAAAAGCCATGACTTGCCTTATTTGGCATAAATTTATTACAAACAGTATGGACATATATTACCCATGGCTCAATAACACATTTTTAATGGGTATGCATGGAGATAAGCATTGAAAAAGATTAACGCATATGTTTGGAAAAATATCAAACACAGATTTATTGATTGTTTTCAATACCGTATACATGAACTAAGCTGTTAAGAGTATCAAAACTTGCACACGGAATTACCTCGTTGAATGAATTTTCTGATGTCGACATTTTTCTCATCTTGGTAGAAAAATTAAGGATGAAACTCTTTAATAAACTTTGATGGTATAACCGAGTCACTTCATAGGGAAACACAGGTAACTTTTTCGTGTTATCTTGATAACTTAATTTTTTACTTAATTCGGTTAAACCGGTATCGAACGTAAAATAAAAAAATAAAAATACTTAAATATGTTTTAAATTTCTTTATTATGACTCTCAATCAAACTAGTTATTTGGAATGATTGTTATCTAGTTATAAGTAAATATGTATGTGTTAACTATTTTTAAGTAATTAAGTACTCGTATTAATGTTATTAAAAATAAAATGACATATTGGTTATCAAAATTAAGTTAGTTTAAAGTTATAATATATAAACTAGATTAGTTCTTAAGATATAGGTTAATACATAGGTATAAGCTTTGGTAAATGATTACGAGTACTTTATTTAATAAAAAAGTAAAGTGTTATAGATTACGAGTACTTTATATAATAAAAAAAATTAGTAGTTAGGGAGGATGTGAAGTTAAGGCTGACATGTTGAGTAAGATGAACAAGATTACTCTGAAATGGTTTGGGCATGTAGAATGAATGAACGAAGAAATACTAAAAAAACAAATAAATAGTACAAATGTGTGTAGAAGGCGTGTTACATGATGTCCAAGGAAAGTATGGTTGGATCAAGTTAATTATATTTTGAAAGGATATATTAAAAGTCAGATAAATTGTAGGGGTTGTAAACAGCGGCGGCTGGTCTGGAGGTGTGTTGGTGCGCTGAACCGGAGAAATAATTCGTAATGAAATATTTGTATAGATTGAATATGTATAAGAATACTGACAAATAGTATGAATATTTTTATTTAGGTGAAAATTTAAAAAAAATTAATTAAAATTAACAAAAACATGCCTTTCAAATTGACCGGACAAGCTTGCCAATACTACCGGAGCGATCTCCAATACGCACCGGACGGAAACGCAAATTCATATAGGGCAGACAGAGACATGCAGTAAACTGCGAGACAGTGATATTTCATATTCGCTCTACGTCTCGACTCTCGATAGATTGGTGGTCAGCACGAGCGCACCTCAGGACCAGCCACCGCTGGTTGTAAGAGGGGGCGTGATGCTATGTAAATATGTATGTATGAACACTGCGAGATTTGGCCCCTTTTATTATTTTTTGGTACCATCGGGAATCGGACCCAAATATTCTGCATAAAAGTGAAACGTCTTACCTACTAGGTCAGAGAATTCGTTAATTGATCCACACTATCCTCACAGCTTGTATTTGTCATGCACAGTCTTGACCCTCTCTGAAACATTCCTAAAGGGGAGGGGGTTGGTCACTATTTTGACCAGATCTGTTCAATGGGTCGGATACCGACCAAGAATCATTGCCCCTTTTAATCTCCCTTGCACGAAGTCACCCGGTATTGAATAATAAGGTGTAATTTTTTTCTTTTATTCTGACATTTGGCCAAGTTATTACAAAATTATCAATTGCGTTTTATGCATTGGAAATTTATACAAAATGTCTGTATTGTTAATCATTATTAACTGTTGTCGGCGAAACTGAAAACGAAGCCATTGATTGGGATATTGCGTGCCATTGATTGCATAAGCTATTGTGTTAAAAATTTAAATTTTATCTTGTCTATTAGCATGTTAGCATAAATTCTGAAAAAAAAAGTCAGGAATATTCAATGCTTTCTTGTTAAATCGAATTTAAACAGTATTACTATTGTCGATTGAAAAATGTAAATTGATTATTGAAATTTGTATCAACGTGATATATTTTTTTTCGTTCGTATGGTTATCGTTCAATGTATCCGAATTGATGATTTATTGTTATCGGCCACAATAATCGAGCCTTCGGGTTGAGAATCATTTTAATAGGCACTGAATTCTCGGTTCGTCGTTGGACGTGTTAGGAATACTACATCACACGTTAACCCTTGCCTTTCTGTGCTAAAAAATTCCGCCAGCCACGGTGCTGGACGCTAAGCGTCCAGTGAAAAATGTATATTTTAAATTAAAATTATGCAAAATCTGCTAGATTATTTTTTGTAATTAGCTATAAAAATAATTTTATTATGTATGATATTAAAACGTCGAATAATCAAATAAAATATAAGTCTTGGTCACTCGCTATCCATCACAGGAGGAAACAACATTTGTACAAGTCTAACGTGTGAGAATTATTGTTACTACAAGGAATATTTTACCAGATCAATTGACATATAAATATATCATCACGTCATTTCTCTGTCGGAGTTAGCAGATAGTATTGAGCGCCAGACTTTTCTATTTCAACACACACCCTTTACCTCTTCCAAACAGTTCCCCACACAACTTCTACGATTTCTCTGGCTTTCTATGTTTCCAAATATCCTTTATTAATCCAATTACACACTCCCTTGGCCTTTCTCTACTACGTCTTGAACTCAAATTTGCACATTATATTTGTTTGCTAATCTTTCATTCGTTCATTTGTTCCGTGTGCATGTTTTTTGCTAGAATTTCTACCATTAATTTGTGCCACCTGCTCAAACCATTTCAAAGTGCTCTTCTTCATCTTACTTAACACATCACCCTTAAGTTCACATTCATCCCTTATCGCTTTATTCAGTATTCTGTCATAGATTGTCGCCCAGTGTATTTTTCTTAGTGTACGCATTTCTACAGCATTAATTCATCTTTTTTCAGTCTTTTTTCACTTGCACGTTTTACCCCCATTCTTCAAAGTTGGTACTTAAATGCTGTTGTGGACAGATTTTGATATTCTCCCACAAGTGTTAAATAAATAAATAAATATACAGATTTTGATAGTCTCCGTTTCGAGTATACATGTTTTAGTGTCAAGTATCCATTTTTTATTATTTTTTAAGCACCATCGGGAATTGAACCCGAAACCGCCGGGTGGAAGTCAAATAAGATATTATAACATGTCGAATAGTACGCGCTTGTCACGGTAGAATGGTGTAAAGGGTCTTTCAAATTGAGCGAGTTTTTAAATTCTTGAATAAAAACCACAATTTGCTTTGATTTCAAAAAACGTTTAATTGGTCATTGAAGTATAATGTATGACATTTAAACACAAAAAAACAATATCCGCCAAATGTTCACCTCTTGCAGCTCCACAGATGTCCACTCTTTTGTCAAAATTTTCGACAACATTTTGGCATAATTGCGGTTCTAACTCACCAATAACGCGAATAATTTCGTCCTTCAGTTCAGGAATTGATCGGGGGTCATTCTTATAGACCTAGTTTTTCACGCAACCCCAGAGAAAATAGTCCAACGGTGTCAGATCACATGATCTTGGTGGCCAATTAACATTACCGTTTCTGGAGATTACAAAACATACAATAATTCAACAATTTGAACGCGTTGTTGTATTGTATACGACTCCATTTTTATAAATGTCATACATTACACTTCTCAAATGTCACAAGACCCAGGCAAGCTCGCGACGCCAAAAAAAAAAAAAATATTGAACAAAGTAATATATTGTACAAATATAAGTCAACCTATATACAAATTTATTACTTAACTAATCTTATTTATATATTATAATTTATGAGCTTACTTAATCTTATTTTCCTACATATCATTTTATTTTTATTTTTTTACAATCTTAATATATGATTTCTTAGAAATAATTAACACCTACATACTACTTATAACAAGATAACAGTTTTTACAACGAATTATTTAGTAAGAACAAGTCCACTCGTTCAGGCTACTTGTATTCTATCACATTCACTCAGTTTATCCAAGAATTTAAAAAATCACTCAATTTGAAAGACCTTTTATATGAAATAAAGCATCGTATTAAATATAAAATGTGTAACATGGCGAGTCTTTGACATTGAGAAAGTGAGGAACTTTTAGAGTTCTTCACATATTAATATGAGTGGATAATTTATGCGAATGGAAAGTGTGTTACTGAACATGATTTTGATATTGTGATGAGGTCAGAATGATGTATGCGATAGTTTGGGATTAAAGTGGAGGTAAAAATGTGAATGCAGAATGTGTGTTACAGCTGAGTGTTAAAGTATTTAGGTTAGGAAGTACAAATATTTGAAATTTATGATAAAGGAATGATACCACTTCGTTACACACCTTGACTTCGATGACCGTACAACTTTTAAGACCGTAATAATCTTTGATTGTGCCTTTCATTGGAGTTGAAAAAACAAAAAGGACAGTAAAGTTGGATAAGGTCATTCGAAGTGCTGGGAGCGTGATTTCGTTTAGATTACCGAAGTTTCGAAAACATTGCAGTTATCATCTTCAGGGCTTGTTTGTAATCATTTTCGACAACTTCTACAAACAATCCTTAAATATGAAAACTACAACGTTTTTGAAACGTCGGTATACTAGGCGCATCCAGAAAGTAAAGAACGATTGTGCACCACGCCTTGCACCGATCCCCCACCACCGCGATCGTAAGCGCGCCAGTTAGCTCCTTCCCCCGCTTCAGTGAGAGCTGAGTTTTGTTGCTGAACGGTCGTGCGTCTTTGTTCTGTAACCTTTCAAAATGGCTGCGCCCATCGAAAATCCCGCCAAATGTGAAGTGCGTAGTGTCATTCGTTTTATCAATGCACAAAATCCTCAAAACGCGTAAGAAAAATATTGTTTAATTTAATTGAATCATTTATAATAATTATTATCATCATCAGCCCACTACTGCAAGATATAGGCCTCTTCAAGTTGTTTCCAAGAAATATTTTCCTTTGCGCATTGCTACCATGTAATCGCTGCTTGATTACGTATTTCGTCCACCCAGCGTGCCTTCGATCTTCTTACAGGCCTAGTTCTTCCTATTGGGTACCACTGGATCACTTCACACGTCCAACGATGGTCCGTTGTTCGGGCGATGTGCTCAGCCCACTTCTACTTCACTCTTTTTGCGATCTCTATAACATCGTCAACTTTTGCTTGGGTGCGTATTCACTTAATGTGTTTGCGGTTACTCCTGTTATAATCTAGAATGCCTATGTTGCGTGTTGCGCTATGTTGCTCCATGTTGCGCTATGTTGTCTGGATCTTTTATCTCATTCGTAAAGAAAGAGTTCATGTTTGGCACCCATATGTTAGTACTGGTAAGAAGCTGGTAAATTAGTACTGGTAAGTTATTATAATGGGAGTAAATAGTTGCATAACTTATAAAACAAAATTTAATTTACTAATAACAATAAAATAAATAACTATGCTCACAAAATTCGATGAATCCTGTTCAAAGTACAACATGATTATCTCCGTAGCATAAACCAAGTGTATGACATTCTCCAAAGACCCACTAGAGTGCAGAATTTCAGTACGTGACGAGCCAATTGAACAACCGACGCAGTTCAGATATCTTGACAGTGAACTGCTCAACTCTCATGACCTCCTCAGAGAAGTAAGGCCTCAGGTAGATAAAGCTGCAGTTGTGGCGGGCTGCCTGAGAGATGTCATATGAAGGAATCAAGATATGAGAACGGATAGCAAGGTACGCATTTATAAGACCTGTGTGCGACCTATCCTCACATATGGCATCGAAGCGAGGGTGCACACTGTCAGGACAAAAATCATGCTAAGGACAACGGAAATGAGAACTCTACGCGAAGACTTTGCGTGATCGTGCAAGGAACACCACAATCCGAGAGGTCTGTGAGGTCCAAGATGTGGTCAGATGGGGACGACAGCGTCGACGATACTGGTACCAACATGTACAGAGAATGAATTCCACAAGAATTCCATATATAGCTCTGCATGGGGTGCCAGATGGACGGCGTCCACCAGGGAGACCCCCGAAACGATGGAGAGATAGCTGGAGTTCAGCATCACAGGAGGACAATCCTGCAGTAATATACTCTTGAGTCTATAGAAAGTCTAAGAAGAAGAATAAAATAATTAATTAAAAACAGTAAAATATGATTTTAGTTAACGTTTGTTTTAATGAAGGAGTTATCTTGCGAGATAATTATTACGAAATTCACCGAGAAAATTGTAAATTTATGAGAACAAGTACGTAATATGATTATAAATTATAATGAGCAGTTTGCACTACACGTAACATCATTTCATTCAATGTTATAAAAGAAAATTATTGCGAAATCGTTGATCACTGATTTAATTCAGATACTGAGTGTCTTAAAAAATCTACTTTAAAAGCAAAGAGACCCGGATAAAATATTTAATGTTTTTTTATTATTAAACAAAGTAAATTATTGTACCAAACATTTGTCAAGGCTATACCTAAATACACATTTATTACTTAACTAATCTTATATGTTATAATTTATGAACTTACTTAATCTTATTTTCCGACGTATCATTTTATTTTATTTATTCAATCTTAATATATGACATCTTAGAAATAATTAACACCTACATACTACTTATAACTAGATAACAATTCTTACACTAATTATTTAGCAAAAACAAGTCCACTCGTTCAGGCTACTTGTATTCCATCACATTCACTCAGACCTTGGTCGTCCCAGCTAATACTGTAGGTGGACTAGTCAGGCAACAGATAATGCTTCGGGAGCTTGTGCTTATAACGGAAGGGTAGGTCGGATTTACTCTCGTAAGCCCCCAGGGCAGCGACTAAGGGATTTCTGTGATTTTGTTGACTTTTATAGAACTTCACGGTCCAAGCGAGGATGTGGTGTTGTAGGGTTTCTTCTCGCTGTTCGTGTAAAAGTTAAAAGAATCGGATTAAAATTAATGTGGACATCTATTTCCACTCTGTCAGAGTTAGGGTGATGATGGCTTATTAACTGAGGAATGAAGCTTTTATTTTTTTCCATGTATTGCGTATAATTAGTAATATTTTTACTGGCATGCTGAAGTGATGGAACTGCGCCTGAGATTAACACTATTAATTGGGATTTAGATTCTTGGTATCATTTATAAATCATATGTTTTGATTGAACATTTTGAATAAAAATAAAATAAAATTCTAATGCAAAGTAGAAGCAATTTGATTGAAATTCTAAAAGTAAAGGGAATTGAATTTAAATTCTAATATAAACAAAAGAGAATCGGAATAATATTCTAAAGCAAACGGTGTTGGAATAAAATTCTAATGTAAAAGCAAACGGTGTTGGAATAAAATTCTAATGTAAAAGCAATCTGTGCTAGAATAAAATTCTAATGTAATACCAAACGGAGTTGGAATAAAATTCTAATGTACAATTAAAGGGAAGCAAACGGTGATGAAATAAAATTTGAATGTAAAAGTTAACGGTGTTGGAATAAAATTCTAATGTAAAAACAAACGATGTTGGAATAAAATTCTAATGTATAAACAAACGATGTTGATATAAAATTCTAATGTAAAAACAAACGGTATTGGAATAAAATTCTAATGTAAAAGCAAACTGTGTTCGAGTAAAATTCTTATGTAAAAGAAAACGGTGTTGGAATAAAATTCGAATGTAAAAACAAACGGTGCTGGAATAAAATTCTAATTTAAAAGCAAACGGTGATGGAATAAAATTCTAATTTAAAAGCAAACGGTGATGGAATAAAATTCTAATTTAAAAGCAAACGGTGATGGAATAAAATTCTAATTTAAAAGCAAACGATGATGGAATAAAATTCTAATGTAAAAGCAAACGGTGTTGGAATAAAATCCTAATGTAATACCAAACGGAGTTGGATTAAAATTCTAATGTAAAAGCAAACGGTGTTGGAAGAAAATTTTTATGTAAAAGCGAACGGTATTGGAATAAAATTCTAATGTAAAAGCAAACGGTGTTGGAATTAAATTCTAATGTAAAAGCAAACGGAGCTGGAATAAAATTCTAATGTACAATTAAAGGGAATTGGAATAAAGCTGGAATAAAATTCTTGGAATAAAATTCTAATGTACAATTAAAGGGAAGCAAACGGTGATGGAATAAAATTTTAATGTAAAAGTTAATGGTGCTGGAATGAAATTCTAATGTATTGTAAAAACAAACGGTGCTGGAATAAAATTCTAATGTAAAAGCAAACAGTGTTGGAATAAAATTCTAATGTAATACCAAACGGAGTTGGAATGAAATTCTAATCTACAATTAATGGGAATCGGTATGACAATTGTTATGAAAGCTAAGATTATTTGTGAGCATTTCTTAAGTTAATAATTTTAGCTTTAGAACCTGCGTGAATAATTTGGGGGCAGTTCAATTGAATAATTTCAGGTTGAAGATAATAGACGATAGTTTTGATGGTTACAAACCTATAGATGATGTCACATAAAAAAAATCTTGAGAGATTCTAGTATAGATGACTAGAATTTTGAAATGTCTTAAATAGTATCATGTCATCCGACAATGATACTCTAATATAATAGTATGGTCACATTGAACAGTATGTTACTGTCATGCAATGTGAACACAACGATGTAATTATGGTTAAATATGGTCTGTTGCAAAATTACATATCGTTTATGTCCTTTTGTCAGAGTCACGTTGAAAAAGTAAATTACAATGGTGTATAAACACAAGCAATCAGTGTTTCCAGTTTGCAGTACGGAAATGGAAAACATTTTATTATTGTGGTTTATTGCACAAAACTAGGAAGAGAAAGGTGCTTTTGAATCTAGTGAGAGTACATCGACTTTTGTGGATAGATAGTGATGAAAATTGACCTAGAAGAGGAAGTAAGAGAAAGCGTATGAACATTAAACAATGTATAGATTTATTAAAGAAAATTGTGTGAATTGTGATAAGTATTTGTTTAACATTATGTTAATGCAGCTTTCAATAGTAATTTTTCGTTTTCCTATACATACACTTCAAAGCCGCAGCCTTTTTATCCTTACACTCAACTTATATACATTTATTTTGTATTTTTTTTATTTGTACATAATAGTGGGTATGAGTTCTTAGTTAGAGCTCAGTTGATGAGAGTTTACTCTCTAAACGGCGCTTTTTAAATTGTCTTTTTATTTCTTGAATCTTCGAAGTCTAAAAAAAAAACAAGAAAAATGGATGGCCTATTTGTTTAAGATATGTATGATGAGGTAGCTTAATTGGTAAAACTGCTGTCGTGAAAACATAAACTGTTGGTTCGAGTCCAGCCCGCATCCTTTCATTCATGTTTTTCTCTTTAATAATATCTTTGCTGTTTATTCTACTTTTTAATCTTACATATGTACATGTAAAAGTGATTTTTGAAATACCATCACTGTTTAGCATAAACTCCAGGTCAACCTTTTTTAAGAAATATTACGCTGGTGTTTTTTAAAGACATTAAAAGATCAGTTTACTTCTGATTTGAATATTTTTTTATTTAAATATCAGCATTTTTTATATTTACTTTAAAAATATTAATGTTATAAAACACTCTCTATGATGATATATTTATTTATCTAGCTATATTAATGAAAATATTGATGCCATAAAGCCCTCCCTATTATATTTATTTATCTAGCTATATTAATGAAAATATGAATGTAATAAAGCCCTCCCTATTATATTTATTTATCAAGGTATATTAATGAAAATATTAATGTTCTAAAGCCCTCCCTATTATATTGATTTATCTAGCTATATTAATGAAAATGTTAGTGTAATAAAGCCCTCCCTATCATATTTATTTATCTAGCTACATTCATGAAAATATTAATGTAATAAAGCCCTTCCTATTATGTTTATTTATCTAGCAATATTCATGAAAATATTAATGTAATAAAGCCCTCCCTATTATATTGATTTATCTAGCTATATTAATGAAAAAAATAATGTAATAAAGCCCTCCCTATCATAGTTATTTATTTAGCTATATTAATGAAAATATTAATGTTATAAAGCCCTCCCTATTATATTGATTTATCTAGCTATATTAATGAAACTATTAATGTAATAAAGCCCTCCCTATCATATTTATTTATCTAGCTACATTCATGAAAATATTAATGTAATAAAGCCCTTCCTATTATGTTTATTTATCTAGCAATATTCATGGAAATATTAATGTAATAAAGCCCTTCCTATTATATTTATTTATCTAGCTATATCAATGAAACTATTAGTGTAATAAAGCCCTCCCTATCATATTTATTTATCAAGCTATATTCATGAAAATATTAATGTAATAAAGCCCTCCCAATTCTATTTATTTAACTAGCTTTATTAATGAAAATATTAATGTAATAAAGCTCGCCCTATCATATTTATTTATCTAGCTATATTCATGAAAATATTAATGTATTAAAGCCCTTCCTATTATATTTATTTATCTAGCTATATCAATGAAAATATTAATGTAATAAAGCCCTCCCTATCATATTTATTTATCTAGCTATATGAATGAAAATATTAATTTAAAAATTCCCTTCCTATTATATTTATTTATCTAGCTATGCTAAAAAAAATCCGTTGGAATAACGTTTGTCTGTCCAACTGTCTATTAGATTTTCAAGACTTGCAAAAACATCATCATCATTAATATCACGGTACTCGTATGTCCACGCCAGACTTTCGAAACTCGACATACGCTCTTCACCTTTTTCACATCCATACACCTTCTTATACAGCTCCTAAGATTTCACTTACTTCATACATTTTATTATTTCAAAATATCATAAATTTGATCCAACCATACTCTCCTTGGTCTACCTCTACCACGCCTTTCACTCTCTTCCTTCATTTGTACCATATGCCGAAATTATCTCATGGAGATTATGGCATGATACTCATAAAATTTGTCAAAGTACTTTTCAATCACAAATTAAGTACAAGTAACATAAACTTTACAATGATTTAAACCTTATTCGTGACCAGATGAAACTCTGATTTCAAAAAATTAAAATAGATATTTCACAATGATGACAAAGATCGAAATCGGCGGCTATTCACGATTATAACAAAACACTGTTAGTCGCTTGGCAAGGAATTGAGGAAGCGCACTGCTATAATTAACTAAGGCATTGTGTTATATCCAAAAGATATAGACGTTATTAAATCTGTACTAACACTGAAAAATAAGTGGTTTCTCAAACTTTGAAGAAAAACTACCTGGGACTTCAGTTATTTACCATATTAGTTTAACCCTTCCTTCCCTGTGATGTGTAACTAGTACACATTGCTTCCAAACACTTTAATATCTCTATAAATATAATAAATACTGCGTTCAGATTTTAGGTATTCCTCCGTAATACATTAACGCATTGAATGAAAAAATAATATTAATAATAATTAGCACTTATCGGCCACATCAGAGATATTTTGTGAAAATCTGGAATAAATTCACCAATACAATCAAACGTGTGCCAGTGTGTGACGTAGGTATATTCATTCTAAAAACCGCTTTGGGTGAGGAAGCGACGCTTTTCACGTCTCACTCTACTTCGGTATATGGGAATGCAAGAAATAGAATCTCAGTTGTTTCTTCCTTCGAGGTATAACATACAGTGTTAGTGTTTTCCAAGTCCCGTCTCAGTAGCTCGCGGGCATCGATATGAAGTGGTCTCTGCGCCCTTTTTGTGAACGTCGGCCGATGTTTTTTCATGTTTTCAGCAATTCAATTTTAATTATCACTTTTGACTTCAAATTTAATTAATTTAAGCGATTGACTATGAATATTCTTATTATTACGATTTTAAATCGCTCATTTTTACATGTGTATTGATGTGTATTGAATACACAGCACCGGAATGCGCGGATGTTTTTAGCACCGGAAGGGAAAGGTTTACAGTAGTTTTATTTCTTTGATGTGTGACTATATTATATGTGGGAATATAAAGAATTGTGAAAGAATGTTTTGAGATCTAAAGTCACGGTGATAGAAAAGTGTGAACTAAAATGAAATGAGATTTATGAGTAAATAATTAAAGGGCATTAAAATATATACGAGTATACTCGAACAAGGGGAGTAGTGGCTAATACGAGCAGGGGAGTAAGTACGAGTTAAAATGATAACTTTTGAAAGGGAAACATATTGAACAGAAGAATTTTATTAAAAACTTTGTTTAGACTTTATTTAACGTTTTTTTTAATCTTGACAATATCTAAGTTATCCAGCTGCAATATTTGTCAGCAGAATTCACAAACCTCGATCGATATCAAACGAATGTTTTTTTTTACGATTAAGTGGTTAGCAAACTCCGAAAAGTTATTGTTATCGAGATATCTCAAATGTTCCCTAACTCTTTTTTCAAAGTTTCCATTTGTCTTGCCTATATGAAAATATGAAGTCATCAAATTTTAATTAATAAACTCCAGATAGGGCCAGTTTACTTTTTGTATCCTTTATTTGAGTAAATTATTGACACTGAAATTTTATTATATTAGGTCCTTACATATGAAATTGGCGTTTTGTTTGGGAGGAACATAAAGTTGATTTTTTTTTAATATAATATATTTATTTAATCAAAATATGTACCATTGCTATCTATGCACTTTTGCCATCTCATAGGTAGTTCATCGATCCCTTTACTAAAAAAACCATTCGGACGGGAATCAATAAAATCTTTGAAGTCGGTTTGGACTGCCCCATCGGAGTTGAATTTTTTCCCTTGCAAGAAGTTATCCAAATTTCGAAAAAAATAGTAATCTGTTGGGGCAAGGTCCGGAGAGTACGGTGGATGTCTTAGACATTCCAATTGAAGCTCTTCTAATTTGGTAGCCGTCTGTTGTGCAGTGTGTGGTCTAGCGTTATCATGAAGCAGCAGTGGCCTAGAGCGATTAACCAGCCTCGGTTGTTTAGCAGCTAGCTTTTCCATCATGGTTTGCAGTTGCTGACAATAGACATCTGCCGTAATCGTCTGGCCAGATTTAAGAAAGCTGTAGTGAACGACACCAGCACTAGTCCACCAAACGCTCACAAGTAACTTTTTTGGAGTCAATTTTCGCTTGGGGCATGGTTTGGCTGGTTCGGCAGGGTTCAGCCATTGCGATGAGCGCTTCCGATTATCATACAGGATCCACTTTTCATCACAGGTAATGATTCGATTCAAAATCCCTTCATTATTGTGCCGGTTGAGTAATGCAACGCAGCAGTCAACGCGCGTTTGTTGATTTGCTTCACTCAATTCGTGAGGTACCCACCTTTCAAGCTTTTTCACCTTCCCAATTTGCTTCAAGTGGATTAAAACAGTTTTATCACTAACACCGCAGCCTGCAACTAACTCGGACGTGGTTTGCGATGGATCCGCTTCCACAATAGCCTTCAATTCTTCATTATCAACTTTGGTCTCCGGCCGTCCACGGGGCTTGTTCTGCAGGTCGAAATTTCCAGAACGAAAACGTTGGAACCAAAAACGCACTGTGTTTTCTTTTGCGGCACCGTCGCCATACACATCATTAATCCTTCGAGCCGTTTCTGCAGCACTGGTGCCACGGTGGAACTCGTACTCGTAAATAACGCAATATTTCAAGTTTTCCATTTTGTAAACTGAGTGACGCAAAGAAAAAAACAATTGAGGAAAAAACAAATGAATTATAATTTTCGAAACACAAATACTTGAGTAAATAGCTGTATAAATTTGAATTTGGAATTCCTAACCAAAGAGAAGATATTTGAGATCAAAGTTGCCAGTACGGCAAAACGCCAATTTCATATGTAAGGACCTAATATTATTGAAATCGGCAGTGAACTCAAATAAAACAGCGGAGAATACAAAGTTTAAAAATAACGTTTTTTATTTTATAAAATTCACAAAGTGAATCAAACGTTTTTTTTCTAAGATTCAAGAACTTGCAAAAACCTTTCTGTCATATGATTTCTCTCTGACAGTCGGATGTAAACACCCTGAAGAAGTGGATCACTGTAAAATATACTCAAGAAAATATAGCAAGGTCGCTGTGACGTTTGAAATGTCATGTCTCAAAGGGATGGAGTAAAATCGTTTTTTTTACAAATCGAATCGTTTTTTTATAAATCGAAAAATGGTTTTTCTCTAAACTGACGTTTTAATTCCTAATTTTCAATATACTGACCTTCTAATGTATTGTATGATTTGTATCTATATTTAAAAAGACCAAGATCCACTATGAATTAATACTAATTACGAACATTTAATTTTATGTATTTATAAAAAAAAATTGAAAATCCAATTATCGTATACCCCATCCTTAGCCAATGCAGACTAACGTAGTGACTTTTGACGAACGTCGCCAAATATTATTTGTTTTAATAAACTGCCACATTTTGGCTAATTTGTAACAAGATGTATTAATTTGTCATTATTGTTAGTTTTATGTAATGTATTTACCTAAATAACCTGCTATTTATTAGAATCGAGGCTTATATTAAAGTTGATAGAATCGAAAAAATTTTTTTCTCCAAACTGACGTTTTAACTCCAAATTTTCATTATATTGACTTTCTTATGTATTGTATGATTTGTATATATATTTAAATAAGCCAGGATCCACTATGAATTAATGCTAATTACGAACATTTAATTTTAGATATAAAAAAATCGAAAATCCAATTATCGTATACCCCATCCCTAGCCAATGCAGACTAACGTAGTAACTTTTGACAAACGTCACCAAATATTATTTGACTTTAACAAACTGACACGTTTTTTGCTAATTTGTAACAAGATGCATTAATTTGTAAATATTGTTAGTTTCATGTAATGTATTTACCTAAATAATTTGATATTTATTAGAATCGAGGCTTATATTAAAGTCGATAAAATAATTAAAATTACTGAACGTCGTTACAAGGTTGTATTGGGGCAAATTTGTGAAACGTCACAGGGATCATGCTACATTTTCTTTAGTATAGTAAAGCTTTAGAACAACTCTTTTAGTTGTTATTAAGATGAACGCCACCGTAGTCATCCATCATTTTTGTATTAAGAAGGAAGTAATTAGTGACGATAGAAGTAAAGAAAAGCACGATTGCCATGAGCCAAGATGTATTCTTCAGTTTTAATGGTTTAAACTTGCGTTTATCATTAAATTTAATAACATTTTAGACACAACTTCCTTGTTGCTATCAACGGAGACGTTTTTTATGTCAGACACTGTCTTTACCGCGAAGGTGAACGGCTACGATGATGTTACTTAGTACAAAGTTATCCTTGGATACCGTAAATATGACTTCAAAATAGAGTCAAGTGGTTTGTAAAAGTCACTTATAATCAAACTAGTTGCAATCTGTGAAATATTCACGGAAGTAAAACAAATTCTACATTTATAAAAATAAATTTTCATAAATGTAAAATTTGTTTATACGAGTATATATCATTTATACATCGTCCCCTTTTACACTGGTTCCAAAAATTGTTAGCTAGGTATTTAAAATTCGTTCAGTATCACGGACCCACCGATATTCAAATTTCGAATTATTTTCGGAGAGAATCCAAGTATTCCTCTCTCGATATTTTGTATTAAAAATTCAATTCTAGTATTCTTTCTTTGACGACAACCATCGTATGGGTTTCGGCCTATTTATATATTCAAACACTGATTTAAAAAAAAAATTAAATCGAACGTTTATATGTTGACTGAAGCTTTGTGGTAAATATTTATGGTATTATATTAGAGTGGGAAAATTAAAGCGATCATAAACTTTTTGAAAAACGTTAAATATTGACAAGACTCTTGTTTGTGTTCCGCTGATGATGAGGTGAAAGCCTTGAAACCGGTAGGGTTATACCGTTACAAAAAAGTGGTATAAACAGTGTTTGATAAAAACAAATTACAAAGTCTTTAAACCTCCACAATGTTAATGCCTTGACTATTAATAATACGTCGTTTAATAATAAAAATAAAACAATCATTTGTATAGCGCCGTTTATTCCGGCGCGTTAATTTGGTATTCGAACCCTCTATTATTGACAGATATAAAAAAAGTTGAGTCTATGGACAGGAATGTGGTGGCTGCAGCCTTTAAATAAGGCACTTTCACGAATGTGCATATGTTCATAAAATATATTTGTTAAGAAAACTTACCTTATAAACTTAAGCTTAGAAATAAAATATCACCCCAAGAGTTCATTTTGTTTATGGATTTATAAAAAGTAACTTATTAAAAAAATCTGGATTAAAATGATAAAAAAACACGGATTGGCTATGGTTTTTTTCTAAGTCTGAAACTCAGTGAGATTGATGCATATTTCTTTAAATAAATAATTAATTTTGTTGTATGTGTAACATGAATATTTTAGAGAATATTTATTTATTTATACAAGACAAGAAATGTTATAAATGTGTAATTTATGAAAAAACAACAATTAATTAAATGTGGACACACAATTTACATGGAGTTTGGTGTTTTTCATTTTTCGTGTCCGTTCAAGACTCGATACTCCCTGAAAAGTTTTAAAAAATAAGCTAGTATTAAGACGGAGGACTGCTTTATACATTTCTTTATAAAAATTTAAAAGTGCCAATAAATGAAAAAAATGTTTATTTTTAAAATAAAATATGACGGTTCAATTATTCTAAAAGTTTATTTTTTTGCATCAAAAGTTTTCGTCTCCGATATTCCGAGATTGTAGGAGTTTGATCTGACGGTATCAACCTTGGTTTCAATGGGTTTTAATAAATTCATTCCTATCTTATTTGGTATCTAATTTAACGAATTGTTGGTGAATCTTCGGGTAAATTTTTCTCAATCACGATTATCGTTTCTTTATAAAACATGTTTCTCGAGGTTTTTGCCAAGTTTGGACTTGCCGATATCTTCCATTCAAATGCGGCAATGAAAATATTCACGTTTTTGGATTCCTAATGAAGAACAATATATTAAATGGTTTCGTGACAGTTATCCAATGCAAATTGTGTCACTGCATTTATTAAGTATTCAGACCGTGTGAGAAGTCGACGATGTCTTCGTCTGCATTGATGATTGAGGCGATCTGAATCATCACGATGTATTGTTAACATATTAAGAAATAACATATTTTATTAAATTGAAGATAATATTGTATATACACAAATGTTCAATTAAGAAAACTTTATATAAATTAGGCCAAATGTTAGAAATTCACATACTGTCTCTATTGTATAATATCCTTAACTGTCCCGCTGCCCCCTCTGATCTCGCCGAAAATTTTCAGCGTCTTTCCAATCAGGGATTAGCGCTACGCTCAAACAGAGATTGTCTATTGACCTTTCCAGTTCACCGCTTCTCTTTTTTTACGTCGTCCTTTACTGTCCATGCAGTGAAACTCTGGAATAAGTTACAAACCAATATAAGACTCGCTCCGTTCTTGGCATGCTTTAAGAAGCGACTGAAAAAACTCTTAATTTCTAGTCAGTAAAATAACGTGTTTGATTCCTGATTTTTATTTTCCTTTCCTCTCCACCATCCCTTCCTTTCCTTTTGATTGATGATATCTCACTTTATATGAAAAATAATGTTCGGGTGATTGTCCGTCTTTGTGGGGTTCGTGGGTATATGCTCACGTATGTGTTTATGGATTTTGTGGGGATGGATAGTCATTTGAATGATTTATTTGATCACGTAACTTGCTCCATTTACTTTTGTCTGGTTGGTTGGAAGAGATTGCCGCCTGGTAATAATCCCGCCAGATTGTATTTGCAATAAAAGTGTTAAATAAAATAAATAAACAAAGTCCCAAATCATACCACGATTTTTACTTTACATTATGTTTTACTTATTTATGAGCGTTGTAGTCTTTATGTTTTTTTTTAAATTGGGAATTTATCTAACGCTCGGACAAGAAAATGAGACTTTCTCTGTTCTTCGTATCAGTTGTATAAAATCATTCGGAGTGCTGTATCGCGTGGTTTGGTTTATGATGTCAACGTTTGGGAAACGTTGCAGTTTTCATTTTCAAGGGTTGTTTGTATTCGACTTCGCCATTGAACAATTTAGCAAAGTTGACAATAAACCAGCCCTGAAAATGAAAACTACAACGTTTCCAAACGTTGGCATCATAAGATAAATCACGTGGTACAACACTACAAAAAACCTTACACAACTGATTAACTTTGGCATTTCGTCACCCAAATTGTAAAGTGCTCTATCTCCAACCACATGATATCGGGGGCAATGTGATTTTAAATAAAAAAAAATATTTTACACATGACAATAAATATACATTATTTGTGAAATAAAAACAATAGGTAATTTAATTTGGACACACAATTTTAATGGATCTGGGTTTGTTGCCTTTCATTTGTCGTGTCCCCAATAAACTAGGCTTTTGCCTGTATCTCACTGAGGACATATAGCATGAAAAAATAAATTGATACTTCTTTCCGATTTTTGAATTTATAAAAACTCGTTAATAAAAATAAAACTTCAAAATAGGTCCAACTTTGGTGTTCCATCTAAAGCCTTTTGACATATTTCTTAACGGTTTAAAGATATTAACATATGAAAAAAGTCTACAAAGTTCTACTGTAAAAGAGAAACGTTTCTACAGTAGAACTTGGTACACTTCAATCTTCTAGATCTTGCATCTTTACAAAAAAAAAAGGACACGAAGCTTTACTCACTTTGATGATATTTATGAATTTAACTCTAATATCGATCGTCCAGTTCATTACTCCGACAACTCCAAATAACCTGTTTTGAGATAATGAGAAAAGTAATACTATAATCGTCACTATAAATCAAATACTATTAATTTTTGCACGAGTTTTATATATTTTATCAATAGATTTTATCAACATCTATTGATAAAATATATAAAACTCGGGCAAAAATGAATAGTATTAGATTTATGATGACGATTATAATATTGCTTTTCTCATTATCTCAAAACAGGTTATTTGGAATTGTCTGAGTAATGAACTGGACGATCGATATTACTGAATGAGTACGATGAATTAAGAAATACCAAACAATAAGGCATGGTAAAGAATAACCAAGAAATGTATGGTTGGATCAAGTGAATGCTTTTTTGAATGAAGGAAATGTAAGAAAAAGTAAGATAAATCGTAGGAGCTGTATCAGCAGGTAATGGATATAGAAGAGGCGAAATATTTATGTTGAGATATGAAAGTCTAGCGCTCTTTCCTCTCTGCCTATACCAGTAGTGAAACGGGGTGATAGTTTATATGTAAGCTTATTCATTCAGTTTATACTTGAGAAATTGTAGCACGGTTCCTGTGATGTTTCACAAATTTGCCCCAATACAACCTTGTAACGACGTTCAGTAATTTTAATTATTTTATCAACTTTAATATAAGCCTCGATTCTAATAAATAGCAAGTTATTTAGGTGCATAAATTACATAAAACTAACAATTATGATAAATTAATATATCTTGTTACAAATTAGCAAAAATGTGGCAGTTTGTTGAAATCAAATAATATTTGGTGACGTTTGTCAAAAGTCACTACGTTAGTGACTATTGGTATACGATAATTGGATTTTCGATTTTTTTATACATAAAATTAAATGTTCATAATTAGTATCGATTCATAGTGGATCTTGGCCTATTTAAATATAGATACAAATCATACAATAGGTTATATTAGAAAGTCAGTATAATGATAATTAGGAATTAAAACGTCAGTTTAGAGAAAAACAATTTTTCGATTTATAAAAAAACGATTCGATTTGTAAAAAAAAAACGATTTTACCCCATCCCTTTGAGACATGACGTTTAAAACGTCACAGGAACCATTCTACATTTTCCCGAGTATATTGCTACTTTTGCGAATGCCTTGACAAAAAGTACTCGAGACGTCACGATCCGAGACATTAATTACCACGTTAATACACGACTTCTGAATTACTCTTTTGATCCAATAAGTGCTTACTCTTGCTGCCAGCTGTCGCACTCAGAGCGTGCTGGTTTATATCCTGTCCCAAGTAAACCTTGAAGTATTGTCGTGTAACATCAATATTAAATTTAGGGTTGTCCAAAGTATGGCTACAGCCAATAGAATAAAAATAAAACTCTCAACTTTGTTTCAGTTGTACGAGTATAAAGTCTTTCGGGGTATTGTACCGCGTGTTTTAGATTATAATGCCAACGTTTCGTTTGCCGAAACGTTGCAGTTTTCATCTACAGGACTTATTTGAAGAAGCTGGTGGAGTTCATTTTAAACAAGCCTCAGGGTTTGCTATCTTCAGATATATAAATTGTAACATTTTTCAAAACGCCGGCATCATATACCAAACCACGCATCTAACACTCCAAAAACCTTATACAACTGTATTTTTCTTTTTGGTTTTTCAACTCCAATGGAAATTCGTAGAAAACTTATCAAGAGAAGACGAAATACAAATAAACTTTTGTAGATCTTTCGTTATGTGATGGTAACATTCAGCTTTAGGTGTAGTGCAGTATATGTGTGTAGTGTTCATACGTAATCATACATTTAGGTGTAGTTTCGTATATTTGTGTAGTGTTCATATGTAATCATACATTTAGGTGTAGTGTCATGTATGTGTGTAGTGTTAATATTTAATTATAAATTTAGGTGTAGTGTTGTGTATGTGTGTAGTGTTCATATGTAATCATACATTTAGGCGCAGTGTCCTGTATGTGTGTAGTGTTCATATTTAATCATAAATTTAGTTCTAGTGTTGTGTATGTGTGTAGTGTTCATATGTAGTCATAAATTTAGGTGTAGTGTCGTGTATGTGTGTAGTGTTCATATATAATTATAAATTTAGGTGTAGTGTGGTGTATGTGTGTAGTGTTCATATGTAATCATACATTTTTATAAGATTTCTCTAAAATAGTTGTTGTCAAGTGCTTCCTAAAGCTGCACACACCACCTATATATATTTTTAATACTTAGAGGCAGGCCGTTTTACGCTACAGAACCGGCACTGGCAAGAATCTTGTCATTATACACCGCCTCATTGGATCGATTCGAAACAATCAATTTATTCGATGAATATTTCTACTCCACCCTGAAGCAACGTCTCTCAGACATAGATTCGAATGATACAGTGGAGATACCCAATTAAGGAACTTGAATAGAAAGTTCAGGTACATTCAACTATATCTAAAAAGTTGGAAAAACTAGTTGTTTTAAAAAAAAAAACGGGATTTCTTGTAAATATATATAAAATGTTAAAAATATACAATTGATAATGGGATGCGTTCTTAATAGTTCCATTGTTTCCTCAACTCAAAAAAACATCGATGGTCAGAGTATTAACCGCTATGGATCATGAATGGAGTAAATGGAACATCTGGTATCTGATTCTTATAGCACTGTTGGACTAAAACGGAGTGGCCATTAGCATTTCTTTGGGATTAATTCGTTTGTGAAACGAGGTTAAAGTCGAGAACCCTAGAAGCAATGTAGGTGATGTCGTGTAGAGGCAGTCAACAGTTCCAGCTGACCGTGACTAAAAGTCACTATTTCACTCATTTAGTCGAGTGGGCTGAAGTGCGAAACGAGGACGTTTCTTATCTTACAAGCATTTATGTGATTTAGTGGTACAACGTTTGATTTTCATCCACAATATCCGAGTTTGATTCCTGATTTCTCATGTTTTTTTTTCTTCAAAGAATAATTGTATATATCGCCGTTTCGATAGCAAATTTTTAAGCCTCAAGGGCGCCCTAACTCGAGACTCGAAGCCACTATTATTAATAAATCACATCTGGCAGCTCTAGCAGCGTCCGAACAAACCGTATATAACATTTTCTTTGTATACAATACAACCTAGTGAGATGATCACCATGTGGCATTTTTTTCCTATCAACCAGAAAGATATTTATGACGCCTTAAGGGTATTCTACAATAGAAATTTGAAAAAATCTTTTTCTTGTTTTTTGCATATTCTTCAAGTTTAGATCTTTAAAAATATGTCCTCAAAAGAAAATTTAAAAATTCTTAATATTTACAAAGTTATAGCTATAAATGAGGCAGCAATTACGCCGCATCGGAATTACTCGGACAATAATCTCAAAACTTTAAACGCGTTTTTCTCGAAACTACTTTTTTCGACCTGGTCGACATAAAATCTCAAGTTTTATAAAATCGATTGCCTTCAAATTTTAAATAAAACTTAAATAAATGTTTTTATATCGTTCCTACCTTGAAAAATTTAGAACAATTTTTTTACTATTTAAAAAAAAATTAAGTTTGTAAAAAAGGGCAAAATAATGAATTTTTTTCACATTTTACGACAGCCGCCTTTTTACGATTTTTTTTCTCTTTGGTACCAACTATGTTATAACAACATTATGTCTTATCAAGAAACTGTGTATAATTTTTGTTTCGAATTTACGAAAGGGTTCCAATCATGTCGACCAGCTCACACTCTTTTTTTTACAAGATATAAAAGCGGATAACATTTAAATTTAAAAAAAAATCAATCTTTTTATGTACGAGTACATTCTAAAATAATCAATAAACAAACTGTAATAAATTTTTTATTTTTTTTATTAAGTCACGCCTCTAGAGTAGAATACACCCTTAAGTGAAAACAGACTGAAAACCTATTTTTTTAATATCTAGGTTCCAGTGAGAATCGAACCCGCCACTTCCAGGTCACAAGACAAGCGTTTTACTAACTAGACCACGGAAGTTGTCAAAATGTTAAGCCTCATCCTCCCGGATATATTTTTCCAAGTCGATCGGTCATTTACTGTCTCTTCCTTATCTCCTTTCACTCTCAGCCTCCTCATATTCTGCTGCACGTTATATACTCGTAATAACCCCTGTCTCGGTCTGTATCTATATTTACTCAAGTCTCCTAATGATGAAAACTGTATTATTAGGAGACTGCAAAGCAAAGAAACGAGATAGTAAAAATGTATCAATGAAGCATATTAAATTCGATCTACTGGCCAAACTACAAAGTACACGAGTATATCTATACCTGAAAGTACACGAGTATATCTATACCTGAAAGTACACGAGTATATCTATACCCGAAAGACATATTTATCAAGGTTCACTTTTTAAACGCGATGTAAATATACTTTTCAAGAGTATTACTCGTACAATGTTCACTTTTTTAGAAAATAAATAAATAACATAAAAAGTGGTTTTTATCCATGTTGTTGTGCTTATACAGGGTGGTGCAGAGGAAACTCATGTTTTTTGAATGGTTAGTATTTTGCAAAGAGAGGAAACGCATGTTTTTCATTTAAGCCTTTAAGTACCGGAGGTTATTAGTATGGCCGCACCCAGCAGGCCGGGATTTTTTCAACAAAAATAAAACCTAAAAATTTTAAATTTTTTGTATACAGATCAAAGGATATTATGAAAACTTACTAAATATATACACCGTGGGGCGTTAGAGCTACCGTTCACTCAGAAAAGCACAGTTTAAATATTCACAAAATGTCAGGGTTGTCACAACTTGACACCGAAAACACGTTTACTTATAAATATAGTGGAATATAATATACTTTGTAAACTAAAATCAACAAATTATCTGTATGATGTATAATAAAGTACAAAAGGTAAATAAACTATAAAATAAAACCGTAAAAAGTCTATATAAACGTCGTGTTATGCGGCAAAACTATTGCCAATAACCAAAGAATACATGAAAACACACTTTGTAAATAAATACTTTGAAAAATTAACAAAAATAACGCACAAAAGTTAAAAACCAACCACTTAACAAAACAACAAACGAAGTCATTATGAATTATCGCAATTACGTCGCAAAAAAATGTAGTCGGTAACCCTGTATCAGAGACACGTATTGACTGTCAGTGAAGGCTTTTAGAAAGATGACTGTAACTTTGATAATATCGGTAAATTGTAATATTTAAGTATTTCTTGACCATCCCAATAGATGTCACGAAGTGTTACGATTTATAAATTATTACAATTGGATTTGATATTAGCTTGTGACAAGCTCAAAGGAGAGCGCGTTTACGCGTTTATTTTGTATGGCCGGCCTGGCGAGCACTGAATCGCAGAGCGCGTCAACACGCTCGTGGCAGTGAACCGGACTTAAGCATAACATTGTTTATTTTCAAGTAATTTTTTTTGATTAATACAGGTAAATAAAGTAATAATATTGCACCATTAAATTAACTGTAAAAAATAATATCAGGCAAGTGTTGCCCTTCTTCGCGGTCACATATCTGCAGCCTATCTTGAAAGTTATGCATCACTCTCACAAACATTTCTTCTGGTGTTCCTTCGATTTCTTGACGAATAGAAACTTTCAGTGGGCGAAGAAGGGCAACACTTGCCTCACATTATTTTTCACAATTAATTTAAAGATGCAATATTATTACTTCGTTTACCTGTATTAATAAAAAAATTATCTTGAAAATAAACAATATTATGCTTAAATGAAAAACATCCGTTTCCTCTGCGCCACTCTGTATAATGTTCTTTGTTGACTGTGTCAATTGAGATCTGCTTAGACACCCTATTATTTCAACTTTACGATTCCCGGCGCCAGGGCCTGAAGATAGTCTAGAAATAGTCGGTAGAAACACATCTAGTGGAGATTGATATAATTTGTGGAATAAGAATATTTACTTCTTGTTAAATATTCTACGGTGGAGTTCAACACAGTTGAAGCCTAAAAATGTTGATACTTAAATGATTGCAAAGTGTATTTCACTTCTAAAATTTGTCTTAAATGTTCATAAGTGTTATCTAATTGTGAAACATCAAATTCCAGCATCCTAACCGATCTAGTACCACTGGCAGATCAATGCAATAAAAAAGATACAATTATAAAAGTGTCAATGCCCGTTCTGCAATAGTCACGGACAGAACTATGGCCGAAGTGTCATTGACTTGCACACCATTCTGCAAATAATCACGAATAAAAGCCACTTTTCTTCCTTTTTTTTGTAAACTTACATTTGGTTTCAATAAGTTTCAATGTATTTCGTGCTGGTAGATTTTTTTCAACACATTTTAAAGAAATAACATCATTTTGAATATTACGAGTAAATTCAGTTTAATAATAGCAGCGATATTGAATTTCATTGTTACCATAAGATATTAAAAAGTCAAGAAAAACTTCTTCTTCATTGCGTGCTCAATGCTGAGGGCCGTGGTCGTAAAATTTTGAGTACAACCTGTGTCCATATTTCCGGTTCTGAGGCTTTTTGAATGCAGCGTTTCAAGTGGAACCTTTTAATTTCTTTATTTGAACTTATGTGATACCTTCCTTTTGTTCGTTTTCCCTCGACTACCCTCGTGATTCTCCAGAACCTCGATTTTATTTTTTGCAACATGAACAAAGTGATTTAACACGTTCACTGCGTATAAAAAGATGCTGAAAATTCGCGAATTTTTGAAAACCCATAACTTTGTTAAAAATCAAATTCTACTTTCTATTGAAACATCATATACAAGTGTATTCCTTCGTGTCTTCAAAACACATGAAACCGGCGACGAATCCTTATCGGGAGACGTTTATGAGTGCACTCAACATTCAAGGCTATTTTGTATGGACACGAGAGCCGTGTTCGACGCAGTGAACGTGTTAAGATTATTTTTCTTAGTGTTGTTAAATGCCTTTGGGCTATCTCTAATTTTTAGATGATTTAGACATTGAAGTGCCTTGTGAGCATCCGACTTCAAAACTACACCTCAAAGGTATCCATCACGTTTCTTTTATTCTCTTCATCGTCCATTTTTGCACTCCATACAGTACTATAGAGAATACTAAAGATTTCACTAATACATGTCTTCGTCAGACCACTTGTAGCTGATTTCGCAAGTCCAATTCGTTTTCGGATCTTTACGTAGCATCTTATTTTCTTCAAAATGAGAGTATCAAAGTACTCGTTACCTCTTCGTAGTTCCTCAACGAATTGGGCTACTAAAAATAAATGCTGATGAAAAAGACACGTAAGAGAAATAAATGATGGATTGTTATGAGAAGAGACGAAAGATTTATAGTTATTAAAGATTAGAAGAAGTTGAATAGCATAAGTTAAACAAAAAGTTATCGCACTAAAAAAATATATTTTTATAATGGTTAAATGTTTGTTCCACGAACAGTAAAGATGCATCCTGTATATTTGTTTTTTTTTTAAATGGAATATTCTGTTAAAGTTTTTGTAAATATTTCAGTATTCGACTTTCGTTGGTGAAAAATTAAAATCTCTTTGCCTTTGTGTTTGTCGATATTTGTTAATGTATTGAGTGTTAACATAAGTTGTGTCCGTTTTTTTTCCAATTTGAAAATTAGCACCAAAAGTAAAACAAAATGGTAAAGGTTATACGTCATTCGAAAGAAAATTTTCTGCTCTACAAGATATTGTGTTTGCATATATTAATTTATTTGATAACAAACTTTCAAAATGGAATGTCAAGTAGACGAAAGTGAGCATTTTCGACACCTTCTTCTGTTCGCGTTCAATCGAGGGAATAAAGCTGCCAAAGCTGCTCGCGATATTTGCGAAGTGTACGGTGAAGATGCTATGAATTAAAGGATAGCCCGTCGATGGTTTTTGCGTTTCAAAGACGGTAAATTCGACCTGAAAGTGGACGGTAAATTCGACCAGTGGACTTCGACGAGGACCGCTTAAACCATATTATTCATGAAGATATTGTTTTACTTTTGGTGCTTATTTTTAAATTGAAAAAAAAAAAACGGACACAACTTATGTTAACACCCAATAAATAAAATACCTATATAACTCATCTGACTATGTTGCATATTAAAAGTATAAAAAAATTACACTACATAATAGTCTGTTGGTGCCCATCTTGACGTATCGAAGTGAAGCTTGGATTTGATAGGAGGATAAAAGTAAAATGAATGCTGCAGTATATAAAAAAATGTTGATCTTTGAAAGAAGGCGAAATAAAAACATCAGAACGAATTGATGGATAAAAAGAATTAAGAAAGAAGCGTTAAGATGGTTTAGAGGCAATGAATAACTAAGCGAGTGTCCAAGTCTGAAATGCAAAGTGTCCCTGAAAGAGATAGACCGAGGAAAATGTGGAATAGATGTTGAAAGATGGAAAAGTGAGAAGTATGAATAATGGATGATTATACATGATGATATAGCAATGTGGAAGAGTTGAAACTTGTGCGCTTGGGTAGAAAATGTCTGATATTTTTGCTTACTTTGCAAGTAATAAGTAACGGTGTAATATTTTTATGTATGTTCTTCGATATTCAGTTTTTCTAATCATGATATCTTATTCAAATGCCAATAAGGTTTTATATCCGCCAGATCATTGAAAATGTCAAATGACGCCCGTGAAGCCTTAAGAAAAGAAGGGGATTTTAAATGTCTTGCTATGAGCTAGTTAATACGCTATCAAGCTATAAAATGTCTCAAATTAATCATTTAAGGTATTTTTTTCAACATATAACTCTTAAATCCTAATTTATTGACTCCAAAGATGAGTTCTCATGTACCTTTAGCTAAACGTAAATTAGTAAATGATTGTAAAATTATGGTAAATATAATATTTAATTCACTGATATTTAAATTAACTAAAAATATCATATCACCATTAAGGCTCGCTCCTTCTATGAGACTCGCTCCCTCTTTGGCATGCTTTAAGAAGCGACTGAAAAAACTCTTAATTTCTAGTCAGTAAAATAACGTGTTTCATTCCCGATTTTTTTTCCTTTCCTCTCCACCATCCCTTTCTTTCCTTTTGATTGATGATATCTCACTTTGTATGAAAAATAATGTTCAGGCGATTGTCCGTCTTTGTGGGGTTCGTGGGCATATGCTCACGTATGTGTTTATGGATTTCGTGGAGATGGATAGTCATCTGAATGATTTATGCGACCATGTAACTTGCTTCATTTACTTTTGTCTCGTTGGTTGGAAGAGATTGCCGCCTGGTAATAAACCCGCCGAATTGTATTTGCAATAAAAGTGTTAAATAAATAAAAAAGGCTTCATCTTTAACACTTGCCACCCTGTGATGGATAGCGAATGTCCTGAACTTATATTTTATTTGATTATTTGAAGTTTTAATACATAATACAATTATTTTTATAGCTAATTACAAAAAATAACCTAGCAGATTTTGAATAATTTTAATTTAAAACATACATTTTTCACTGGACGCTTAGCGTCCAGTACCGTGGCTGGCTGAATTCTTTAGCACAGTAAGGCAAGTGTTAATGTGATTTATATACATTTTCTTAAACTCTCTAAAAGAAGAATTAAATTCGATTTGAGGTTTCTGTTTAAGGTAATTCGCAATATCGTTGATAGTACCGATGTATTGGTTCATATCCGTTTTCGCACTTCTGTTAGAAACGCACGGAACCTTTTACAATTCAAATATGTTGATTGTAATGACAGTTGTAGTTTTTAATTCACAAATCAATGGTTGAAAATAGAGAAGGTTGAAAATAGATGGTATTCAAGACACTTATCAATCAGGTTCCTCGATATTTCCAGGATTGTTTTAGAAGAGAGATAACCGAATCTTATCTCAGGTTAAGGCCAAGACCTGCCAACACTTTGACTCTTCAGATTTCTAGAAGAGTTGGAAGACACATATTTCGACAAAACGTTTGAGGTAGCGGTATCTCTTCTGTGGGATGGTCTTCCATCCTCCTTGAGGCAAATATCCGTATTGGCAAGGTTCTCGGCAGATTTGCAAAGTTATTTGTTCTCTGTACATCTTATTTAAGTTAACAGGACAAACTGATTAGGAAGTACTGTTGAAATAATCTTAATGATTGGGAAACAGATTTGTTTAATTAATTGAGTAATTCTCTATCTAGTTTGGTGGATATATTCAACGTAGAGTTTAAAATGGTTCTCCTCCTGTATTCTCGCAATCTTATGTAGGACTGGGAAAGTTTAAAAAAAAAATATTTGCTCTATAATTTCCTATTCTCGTTTTCTTTGAGAGATATTGTTTTCCTATTCAATACTTGTACGAGTATATTATTTATTGTTATTATATTACCACGGCGGAGCTTTTTAGAGAGTATCAGGTCCTGAACATAGCCAATTTACATCTCAAATCCATTCTCTGGCACTACCATCGAGAGGAAGGGAAGATGCAGACTCAGCAGACACACATGACACGCATGGCAACTAATGAAATGTTCACCATCCCTAGAGTTAAAACCTCTTTTGCCCAAAGGCAATATGCTTATTTGGCTCCCATTACATACAATGGCGTGCCGACTTCAATAAAAGTAAAGGTAGGAAAACCATTTAGACAGTCGATCGGAGCGTGGTTGTTATTGCGACAGGATTTTGAGTACTTGGGCTTTCAGGATGAATGACGAGTAGAAAGGATTTATGTGAGCTCGTGAGTGTGGGTCTGTCTCTTCTTGTTGTTTTAATTTTGGATGTTTTTGTATTTGTTTTTCTTTTTTTCTTCTTTTTTTTATTTGTTTTGAATTTGTTTTGATTTTTATTCTTATGATTGTGTGCGGTATATTGTGGGATGAATATTTTTGGTCTTTCTGGAGTGATAATGTGTGAGGAGTTGAGTTTCGCAAGATGTTTCCAGTTGTGGTTGAGTGTCACTGTTTGTCAGGTTGATGAGAACGTGCAACGGGTTTTTTTTATGTTATCGAAAATCGGAAAGAAGTATCGATTTATTTTTTCATGCTAAATATCCTCAGTGAGATACAGGCAAAATCCTAGTTTACTGGGGATACGACAAATGAAAGGCAACAAACCCAGATCCATTAAAATTATACGTCCAAATCAAATTACCTGTTGTTTTTTCTCAAATTGTGTATATTTCTTGTCATGTGTAATAATAAATAAATAAATAAATTGTATTCAATTAATTGTATTTGATTATTATTTTTTTACTTTCCGTGTTGAATTATGTAATATTTTGAAATATTATGTACATGTATTTTAGAATATATTGTATGCTATTTTTTGTTGTATAATATTGTTAATGTGATATGTAAATAACACTAAAGTATAATTTATTTTGTCAAAAATAAATCAGTGGTTTTCTCCAAAATAAAAAGAAAAACACTGATCTTGAGCACCTATTGTACATTTAGAGCAAGATTTGCATTTGTAATTTTCAGAGTACAAATTTAGCAGATAAATATTCAAATGTCATTACGGTCTAGTAATTCGAAGCTATATAGTTTTTTTCAGTCCATTTCTGCGTCGTTTTAGTTCGAGATGAACTCTGTCCTCGATTTATTCAAAATAATTAGATGCTTGTTTTTTCTCAAATGCTAATTTGTAGTGCTTGGTTAAAGACCATGTAAAAATAAATACATCAACAATGTGCAACCTAAAATACATCGACAATGTGCAACCTAAAATTGAGATGAGATCAAAAAGAAGTTTGATAAGGTTGATACAACGGTGCAGTAATCATTGTAAATTGTCGACAATATGCCATCGACGAGTCCTCCAATTCTTCGGGCACATAGCTCGTGGCCAAGGAGACAGTAACATATGTTGAGGTTTGTGGTTATTGGAGGCATGGAAGGACAACGCACAAGATGCAGAGTTCCAACGCGTTGGACTGATCAAGTAAGAGACGCAACTGGACTATCCTTAACAACTGACCTTCGAGCCGAGGAGTACTGGGATAGATGGAGAGAAGTCGTTGGAGGTTATCATTGAAGTCACGATGCTCAGTCATGATCTACAAGACAGGATTGATGGAACGGTTGTATAAGCAGAAGCAGAATCAGAAGGCGCTTCTGGAGGGATCATGTGGACCGCATGGAGGATATAAAACTGGCAAGAATCGCTAAGACTGAAAACCCTAACAGCAGGAGATTACCAGGAAGGCAGCCGAAAAGGTCTAAGGACAGCTGGACGTCATCATCCCAGGACAGTCCACCGTCACAAACAGGTCATACGACCTAAACCAAGAAAAATAAGAAGTTGTATAAGCTCCGATACGTTAGCAGCTTGTCATGGAAAAGAAGGTCGTGGAGTCAGTCTGGCTTATAAAAAATTCGAATTATTTTATGTTGTTTTTGAAATACGGCATTTGGAGCCATATATTTTGTGCCTTTTTTTTTAAATATTTTCCTCAAATAACGGGTTTGTGTTGAACAGTTAATACTTACGTAAGATTTATTTTTAGAAAATAGTCACTTAGTACTATTAATAAAAATTTATAAAAAATATTGACTAAGCTTTCTGCAGTTATAATTAATATCTCTGTTACATAGATCACAACTTTACCCCCAAAGAAGGATTTTTATGGGTGCTGTTAAGTTCTAAAGAGCGCTCCTCCGGAATTTTGCAATCTAAGGTCTTGACCAGGATACTGTTTTTCATTGAGATTTTAAAAACCATTTTTTTCAATCATTTCTACTTTAAGTACTGCGTTTCTGTAAAAAAAAATAACCTTTTATTAGCACTCCGATTCTAATTGCGTTTTAGTGTGTCAAGTTTCCTGATAACTGCAAATATTTACAAGCTATATATATACACGAGTTTAAAACGCAAACATCCAATTGCAAATAGGAAACAGTTTAGAGCAAAATTTTAAACCAAATCACGTTCACAAAGTCCATCTAATCGCTCTGACCCTGAAACGATTGGAGTTTCGACCATTATTATTTTCACGAATCACAAAAAAAAAGATAAATTGAAAACTTGACCTTGTTTTTGACAAGTGTATTTTATGGATTTAACGACTGTTGGAAAATTGTAAAGATCGACATAATCCCACGTTAAAAAAAAAAACAATTACATTTTTTAAGATTCCTAAAATTTCACACGCATTCATTTAATTGACAAAGAACAATCACAAATATATCATCAAATGTTTTATGGCAGTTTTTTGTGTCGTGAAAAAATAATAATCAAGATTATGATAATGATAATCATTGATGAAAAGAGAATCGTGATTATAATTGGATGATAATTTCAATTGGAAACGTGAGACTTTTATACAACGAATATATTGAGCTATATAAAATATCATTCCGAGAAAAATAGTTTTATAGGAAAGAAATAAATTATTTGATGTTAAGACTATCATTAATTAACTAATTTGTATACTCGTCCTAGTGTTGTGTTGAATAAATAATTCTCGCTACTGAAGATTTTTTAGTTCAGAGATTTAGCTGTCAGTTGATGTGTCGGGGCGGTATTATTGTGTTTAATGCGGTATTTACGAAATTGATTGAATATTTGTTTATAAAAAGGGTATGTAGTTTACCCCTTAAGCATTTTATATACAAGAACCGTTTTATATTATAACAGTTTATGTAATGTATGGCAATATTTATCGGTTACTTCGATCTAGTGGTGTCAAAAGATAATATTCCTGTATTTGAAGTTTTCTGTGAAAGTAATTGCAACTTGCTAGGCTGTTTGAATTCCAGGCCTTAAGTCGCTTTGTAAGTAACATATGTTTACTGTACTTTGAGTCATTTTTTTTCTTCGGTGATGTCGGATCTTAAGTCCGTCCGACTTTCACACTCAAGATATTCATCACCGAATGAGGAGTCTCTTTGGGCAGTTGCTTTGCTGCGCTTAAAAAAATAATATTTCGATCACGCTGAATGGGAACTTATTTTGCCCCCTATAACAGTATTGGTGGTGGAGTGATCGAACTGAACTGAATATAAGAGTTTTATAACAGTTCAGAAACGTTATAACAAAATCCTGACATCGTACATGGTAGGCTTCGGCCACACAGGTAGGAGCCTCGCTTGGTGCTTACAGCTACACTGGGAGCTAGGTGACATAACCTAGTGAACCAACGCACCCCATACTATCGCAATGGATACACTGCATGCTTCGCGCTACGCTACGTGACTCTTATAGTCACCTAGTAGCGTAGCTCTATGACCAAGTGAGGCTTCTACCTGTGTGGCCGAGGCCATAGGGTTAATCGTGTATTAATTATATATTTAAATTTAAAAAATATGTACGGTGTATTTATCTACGTTTAGTATTCAATATTGTTATCCTGAATTCACAATAAATGAAAATTAAAATTGTCTCACATTTTCGGGATTTACAACATAATGGTTTCTTGTTTCAGGCTTACCGCCACCCGCGGTCAACAGCAGTGCAGATTGCCAGGATTGTGGCCTTCACGATTATCCTATCTTCCATGCTCCTGGGCAGCTTCCTACTGGCGGCCAGCTACGTGCAGGCTCGCGCCAGCTGCCAGCACTTGGACCAGCTGGACGCGCTGCTCGACAAAGAGCTACTGCTCGATGCCAGGATGATGCAAGCTGATGATGAGGTGAGTTCACTTTGACTTCTTCTTACTTCTTCTGCAAAGTTGTAGGTAGTTGGAGCTTCAGGTCTCAAAGTAATTTCATCACGTTGCTTTTAATTTTTTATATTTCTTCGTATTATTCATAATATTTCCTACGCCATTTCCCCATTTGAGTAGGTTGAGAGAACAGATCTTCACTTAATTCTAGTCTTTTGATTCCTTCACGTCCGTAAAGACTTTTACCTGTTTCAAAATTAGATTAACCTAGTCATGCCACGTTTTTCTAGACCTCCGAAACCCTTTTCACCTTCTATATTTAAAAAAAAGCACTTGAATACAACTCTTTTTGGGAGATTTCATCAAAATTTATGATCAAATATGAACACTATGTGTTTATGGATTTCGTGTGGATGGATAGTCATTTGAATGATTTATGCGACCACGTAACTTGCTTCATTTACTTTTGTCTGGTTGGTTGGAAGAGATTGCCGCCTGGCAATACGCCCGCCAAATTATATTTACAATAAAAGTGTTAAATAAATTAATAAATAAACGCTACACACACACTAAATAAAAAGCTGAATGTGATATTATCACGTATCTATAAAGGTTTCTTTGCAGTACCTCTTTCCTCAGTAAGTTTTCTGTGGTTTTCTTACCAAATATGTTTTACTGAACGTTGATGCGAGATAACCTTATCTAATGGCCACAGTTACCATCTTCTTATCCTTACACTCAACTTATATATATTTATTTTGAAATATTTTTAATCCTTCAATAATAGTGGGTTCGAGCACCAAGTTTACTCTCTAAACGGCACTATATAAGTTGTTCTTTTATTATTATTAAACTGTTTATTTATATAATTTTAACAAATCATTTTTAATTCCTTACGCATGGCCGAACCATTTCAATGATTGTTTCTTCATATTAAGCATTGTATAGTGGGTTTCACGAGAGTTTGCACTGTTGGTCTAGGATGACCATATTTTGATTTATTTTGTATTAAATTATTATATATTTTTAAATATTGTCTATCTAATACTTTATGTTTCAATATAATACTTACCACAATAATAATATAATATCAGATTACGGTATGTACCTAATGAAAATTATGAAATCAATGGTCAATATAAAATCTAAATATTTATTCAATAGGCAAATAAAACACAATTCTTCTCCCTGGCTCCATCCCAACTCACTGTTTGCGAATACTGTTAGGGTCAGCTCTCCTCGTCCTCAGGTTGTATGCTCTTCTGTCCCAGACTACGTCCCCCAGGCCATGCCTCTGCATCAGGTTATCTTTTTGCACCACCCACGAATTCTTTGGTCTTCCTCCGGTTGTTATTCGAGGAAGATCCATGGAGATTGCCTGGTTCACAATGTGATCGGGTGCTCTGCGTCCAACGTGCCCATACCATCTCAATCGCCTCTCCTCCATCTTGCTGTTGATGTCTGTAACACCTAGGCTTCCACGAATGCGTGAGCTTTTTATTTTGTCTCTTAGGGACACACCAGCTGACCACCTTAGCATGCGCATTTCAGCAGTTTCTAGTTGCCTAGAGTAAGAGTTATAGATCGTTCAGCATTCGGAGCATGTGTAATATCGTCAGCAGCATCGTCCAGCATGTTCAATATATGTATTTTATTCTTTCTTCATTCATTCGTTCTACATGCCCAAACAATCTCAATATACTCTTTATTATATTACTTAACATATCAGTCTAAGCCCACATTCATCCATTGTCACTTCATGTATTATTCTCAATGCACGCATTTCTACACGAATGCGTGAGCTTTTTATTTTGTCTCTTAGGTACACACCAGCTTACCATCTTAGCATGCGCATTTCAGCAGTTTAAAATAACGAAAACTATGCTATCATGGATTAAAACAAATAAGAAATTGTCTTAAAATATTGTGGAATATTGTGCACAGCTTTAGGAATACTGAAATAGCCAAAAATTCAATAAATCACAATTTACTTAAAAAAATAAAAAGAGATAAACAACTTGAAAGAAAAAAAAAGAAAGAAAAATTAAAGTGACGTAGTAACCAAAAATGTTTTTTAAAAAAATATATTTTTAATTTTATAAAGTAATCGATAGTATAAACGATATCATAAAGGCTATACCTATAAATACATGTATATCTTAAGAACGAATCTAATTTATATGTTATAATATAACTATGAACTAAATTATTTTTAATTTCCTACACGTCATTTTTATTTAAAAAATCTTTATATTTACTTTCTTAGAAATAGTGCACACGTACATACTAACTTATAACTAGATAACAATTCTTACAACTAATTATTTAACACCTACTCGTATATGTCCACACGTTCTGGCTATTTGTATTTAATCACGTTCACTCAGATCCTGGTCCTCCCAGCTAATACAGTAAGTTGAATAGTCTGGCAACAGATGATGCTTCGGAGACCTGTGCTTATAACGGAAAGGTATGTCGGACTTGCTCTTGTAAGTCCCCAGGGCAGCGATTAGAAGATTTCTGTGGTCCTATTGATTTTTACGGAGCTTTACGATCCTAGCGAGGATGGAACGGTGTTGGATATTCTAAACGTATCGTAACATTAGAAAAATGAAATGATCTTTTTTTTACAGATATAAAAGAATATGAAATAATGCATAATAAAATTCATCGAGTTTTAATGATGCCACTTTGATCGTGGAATACAGATATAATATGATGTTTCTTGACAGCAGGTCGTTTGCAAGATTATGCGCACCTGCCAATTTTCCAATCAAATAAGTGACGTCTGAGAAATTAGTGCCTAAGTGTGGCTGCAGATCAACAAACAAATTATACTCCAGCGCTGGTGATAATATTGCTGCTTAGGAGATGTCTTCAAGGATATGTGACGAATACAAACAGAGTGGTTTAGCAATACTCAAAGTCCGCTTAAGGTCGGATTCTCACTTGACAGTGCTAATAGTGCGAACTTTACAATGACCAATGTGTTTCTAGCATACGTGTATATCGGAAGATCTACAAAGGTTTCTTTGTAGCTCGTCTTTACTTGGTAAGTTTTCTGCGGTTTACTTAACAAATATGTTTTTGTATACATACTCGTATGCTGATTCGGCGAAATCGCATATATAATTACGGCAGTCACCACCTTCCAATCACTCAACTTATATACGAGTATTCATTTTGTATGTGTCAATAATACTGGGTTCGATTCCCGATTTAAACCACTCTTAAACAGTTCTTAATGCATTGTAATTTTTATTATTATCAATCAATGGTAATAAAATCTGTAGGCTGGCAACTAAAAATCTAAAATGACAAAAATATGCATGTTCTGTATTTATGCTTACGTATGGACACATTTATATAATGTCCTTAACTGTCATGCTACCCCTTTATATCTCGTCGAAAATTTTCAACCTTTTTTTTTACGATTTCGGACTCGCGTTATACTTCAACGGAGATTATCTTTTGTCTTTTCTGATTCGTCTATTTTCATTTTCACGTCATCTTTTACTGTGCATGCTGTTATACGTGGTTTTGAAAGATAATTAAAAACATTCAATTCCCTACAGTGACTCAAGTACCAATAAGTCCACCAGGTTGTGCTGTTTACAATGAAAGTGCAATACAATGCAATACTTAGCAATTAATATTGTCAAAATTTTAGCGAATAGTGTTATCCATGCCATTCAATCATTAACGTCATCTCTTCTACTGCTTCCCTTTTGGGGCTGTGGTTACAAGCACAATTCTCCAGTTGTCTTAATATCTGAATTACTTTGGAGATTCCACCTACACCAACTAACTTGTCTTTACATAATGCTCCACATATTTTCTTAAAGGGGCGGCGTTTTTTCAGACTAAATAAGAGAAAAACTAAAAATATTTTTCCTACACATTTTTTTACAGTTTATTAACTGACGATTTGAGAATGCACAAAAAATTTTTTTCAAAAAAAATATTGAAAATTCAAGATGTTACCAGTTGTTATATCTTGTAAAAAAAAAGGGTAACCTGATCGACACGATTGAAGCCATTTTGTAAATTTTAGACAAAAATTATACACTTTTTCTGAATAAAAAATAATGTCGTTATTGTTGGTACCAAAGAAAAAAAAATACCGTAAAATGGTGGCTGTCTGAAAATTTTTTTCCATTTTTTACCCTTTTTTTTAAATATATTTTTTTTAAATAGTCCAAAAAATCTTATTGAATTTTGCAAAGTAGGAACGATAAAAAAACATTTATTTAAGTTTTATACTAAATTTAAAGGCAATCGGTTGGATACAACTTGAGATTTTATGTCGACCAGGTCGAAAAAAATAATTTCGAGAAAAAAGGTGTTTTAAGTTTTGAGATTATTGTCTGAGTCATACCGGTGCGGCGTAATTGCTGCCTCATTTATAGCTGTAATGTCGTAAATATTGAGAATTTTAAAATTTTCTTTTCAGAACATATACTTTAAGGTCTAAACTTTAAGAATATGCAAAAAAAATAAAGCAATTTTTTCAAGTTTCTCGACTAGAATACCTCCCTCCCCCTCTAAACTCTTTCTGAAGCAAACTACTAACTTGATCAAAAAGTTTTTGAACTTTATTCATAAAATCGAAAATACAAGTTAATTCATCAAAATTGATATGGTCCCCTTCAAAGTACTCCCCATCGACTGCTTGATCCAATCCTCGAAACACCGCTGGTACTCAATTTTCGGTATGTCCATCAGAGCCGTCTTCGATTTTTTAATGACATTCTCTCGGGTACTGTAACGCGTTCCGCGAAGCGGTTTTTTAAGTCGGTTGAACAGTAAAAAGTCGCAGGGAGCCAGATCAGGCGAATTCAAAGGCTGCTGGATAGTAGTCGTGTTGTTTTTGGTCAAAAACTCATGGAAATCATGTCTTTCCCGATTTCAACGCGGTTCTTTTTTTGCATGAAATTGAGGTCTTTCGGTACCAGTTTTGCAGCGACAAGTTTGAGGCCCAAATCACTAACCAAAATGTCTTGAGCGGATCCATAAGCGATGTTCAAGTCCTTTGCCAGCTCTCTGATGGTCAGTTTGCGGTTTTCGGCCAATATTTCTTTGATTTTATCGATGTTTTCATCGGTTTTCGACTGCCACTGCGTTCGTCATCCTCGACCGACTCATGACCACTTCTGAAGCGTTCGTGCCACCAAAAAACACTTCTCCAACATTTCCAAAGTCTGCGGACCGTCAAATCCGTTTTTCACACAAAAATTAATGCAAACTCGTTGATGCCATTTTCAAATTTGTAAAAAATCGAAAATACGCACAAAGGTAGATGTAATCAGTACAGCGTAACTTTTACAAATGTCAAGCTATGACGCTGAAATTTAGAGGGAAGTGTCAATGATAGATGTGGTAACCTAACAAAAAAAAAGAATTCCAATCGGGTGACTGACAGCGCCACACGGTGGCCGGTCCTAACACTTTTTGATCAAGATGGTATTACTTTTTCTTTATAGGTTGGTCTCTAAACTTTGTTATTTTAAAAAATACGCTTAATAATCATAGTATAAATAGGTCAAAACCAATACGATGGTGGTCGTCAAAGAAAGAATACGAGAATTGAATTTTGAATACAAAAGAGCGAGAGAGGAATACTTGGATTCTCTCCGAAAGTAATTCGAAATTTGAATCTCGGTGGGTCCGTGATACTGAACGAATTTTAAATACCTAGCTAACAATTTTTGAACCGGCGTAAAAGGGGACGATGCCAATTTATTTTGAATTGTAATTCATTAAATAATTAATTTATTTCCTATTATATTGAACCTTATAATTACTTGTGTTTATTTACGAGTATCTTATGTTCTTTTCTTGAATGCAGACAATTATATGCGGCTTTTTCAAGATGTCGTAAACGCGAAAACATTACAGTCAACATATCTGAAACAAGTCTTCAAGGAAAACTTTATCGACAATTTAAATTAAACAACAGTAATGCTTATATGTATTATCGTTCTTAAACCGCCACAATATATAAAATGCATTCAATTTTTATAATTTAAACAGCATTCGCCTTCAAATTACGTGATATGAAATCATACACAAAAAAAAATTATCACCTTTTCAGAATGCATCTGATGTCCAATCTGAGACGCAAAAAAGCCATTGTTCGCTGTAAATCAAATGAAATAGAACGAGGTTACGTTTTTTTTTGTATTCAAACAAGATATATGCAATGATTTCAATGACGCGTCAATATCGTAAAAGGAAAAATAATAAGAATTATTACTAAAATCTATTCGGAACGCTCTGAAGTTCATCCGAAAGGGGAAAAATATAAAATCTTAAAACAGATGTCGCTCTAATAGAATATTATTGTCCATAATATTTAATTTAGGTAGTTATAATGTGTTATTTTGATTTTTTTAAATAAAATTAAGCGCACGCTGTAATGATTCAATTAAAAATGTCTTTTTATCTAAAAGTACGTCTTGGTATAGTGCTGAGTAAATAATGGTCGCGAGGGAAGATATTCTAGTCTTGACAGCTGTCAGTTGATGTGTCTTTTTTAACTTTTTTTCGTTTTTCAGGGTGCGTATTCTCAACTTTTGTTTATTTGACTTCAATTAGCATTTTATAACAGTGAATAAATACGAGTATGTAGGACAATGGGAATTGTAAGGTATGCAAAATAATATCGACACAATGTGAAGGTTCTACCTTTATTTTATTTAATGCCATTGACGTTTGTTTCGAAACTCTACTTACTGGTCTTATTGTATTGTATTGTATAACACTTTCGTTGTATATAGTACAACCTGACGGGAATATTGCCATGTGGTAATCTCTCCCAATCAAAGCCAGAAAGATATGAAGAAACCCTTAAGTGAACACAGATTGGAACCCTTTTTTTAAATTTAGGTTCCAGTGGGATTTGAACCCGCAATCGCCGGGCTGAGAGACAGGTGTCAAGGCGATGGAGGTCGTACTTTCTGTGGTTAATATGTTTATGATCCAAACGATTTACAGTCTCTCCAACTTACCTATGTCATCAAAATATCACTCGTCACCGTAATCAAGTAATGGAAGCATGATACATTGGGACAGTAGTATTATTAACCCTTCAGGCTCGTATGCCTAAACATATTTTCAGTCCCAGGGACGTTTAATTTTTTTTATGGAGATAGAGGTAAAATTGATATTAATATTTTATATAAGGTTTTATAGCATAATTTAATTCAATTAACACTTTTAGAACCACTGGAATGCTTTTTTTAAAAATCAGTTTAGATCATGGGTCAGCAACTTTTTGTTGTAACAGGGCCAAATATTTTACGTGGGGATTAGTGCGGGCCGCACTTGGGCCATATGTCATTACAGTATATACCTACTATATTTGTGTACAAATATTTTAGTTTTGAAAATAAAACGCTAATTATATATTTTTACGACATTTATGGGACTTGAATGTATCAAAAATTGAAATCCTTTGTGTATGCCGACAGTTAGGTGTCACTGTCGGTATACACAAAGGCATATGCCGACAAGAAGTTTTGAAAAAACGATAAATTGAACATTTGACGATTTCTTCGAATAAAAAAAAAGTAGGCATTTACAACTAAAGCTTGAATCTATTTTTTATAGAAATTGAGTTATTTGAACGAAATCGTTCAACTATTGCTCTTATAAATAGATGATAAAACAGGGCACTGTTTTCGTCCATCCTTGTGTGGGACTTTTGGTGCGCATGCGGTGCACGTCATACGTCTCTGTGGGGAGTTTTGATGAGCGTACGGTGCACGTTATACGTGTCTGAAGGGTTAAATTATCAAATGGCAAAAATCTCTCGGCTTAACTCGGAGAAACGATTACACCAACTTATATTTTCATCAAAAATGATTCCCAGAACTTTGACATTTGATTGACTATGCAATCATAGAATTAATGATATTAATGGAGGAAATATTTTGAAAGATTTTGTGACAGAAGATGTCCGATTCCCACGACAATTGATTGTGATTTTAAAGGATTCACGAGTAGTTAAACACGCAAAATTATGCCGAAAGAACGTGAAGGTTCTTTCGCTGTTTTATTTGAAGCCATTTAAGACTGTTTCGAAACCTTGACACGTGGTCATACTTTTTAAGGTTAAGTATGAATCGGATGCAACCGATTTGGAGTCTCTCCAACTTATCCAACATCTTTTTTTGTATCGTAACATCATTCTAACAATGAACTAGTTTTCATTTACTTATTCTGAACGGTCGATTTTTACCGTTTATTGTATTGTATTGTATTGTATTACACTTTCTTGGAAGATACTAAAGAGGCCTTAAATGAAAACCAGACTGGAATCCTTTTTTTATTTTTAGATTCCAACGGTAATTGAGCCCACAACCTAAGGGTTGGGAGACAAGTGTCTTACCAACTACGCCACGGATGTTGTTCATTTAATATTTTTATAAAATATAATGCAAATTCTTAGTGGGAGTGAATACATGGTGTCATAATTGTCGTCGTCATTTCTGTCGCACGATGCGCTAACCGTCCGGTCTGATAACGACTGACAAATCGCGACGGAACACGTGTATTAATGACAGAGACGACGCTCTACAAAGCCGAAGTTAGCCGATTATGGCCGACAGTCTCTTTCTTAAGCCCGATGTGTATTACTTACCGCTGGGTACTGTACGAGTACATCTAAACATCAATTTGATTTATACAATCAGCTGTTAAAAAGAAATACAAGACATACGTACTATCGCACTCAACAAGGCAGGACCTGGAAGGCCAAGGGTCGTATGCTACGCAAGAAAAAAACAACATAATATACTTCACCAATACATTTAATTGATCACTCCTTACACACACACTCCTCTTTCCTCTTCGCATACCAAAAAGAGTTACTACGCAAATAAAAACATGCTCATGAAAACATCAAGAAATAATTTAATTAAATGAAAAGATAAAACTCGTATATATCAATAAATAATTACTCACATTGGCATTTAATAAAAAAACTGGAAATATTAAAAATGAAACAAGAAAAAAACTTTCGTATACCAAATTTCTAAATATTTCAAGTATGAAAGCGTGAATGAATATCCATTTCTTGAATCTTCGAAAATACTATAGTTTCACTTTGTGGTGCCATGTTTCATGTAAAAGGAAAAATAAGTATGTTTCCTGTTTAAAATCCCCCCTAGATATCCAGACTTGACCTGCCCTAAAGATTCACTTTATTTTCCCCCTCCCCATTTACCATTGTATCACATATCTCCCCACTTCTCTCCCCCCTACCTCATTCCTCTTATATTATATTATTTACACTTGTACAGAAAATATATTTTTAGCAATTTAGTTTATCTTCACCTGACGATGAAGACGGTGGTCTTCGAAACCGGTTGTAAACCTAAAAATAAACCTGTGGTGAACACAAAAATATAGAATATCCTGTGACGACTATAACTGAAGATACTATGCCAAGTGAGAAATCAGTGTACTTGACATTGATGCCATAGAAGATGACTATACAAGTCATGTATGTTATGTTAAGGCATAATTTGTTGCATATACAATAGTTTAAAGACCTTCAGTAATTCTATCTTTTCTGCGTCTTCTTTTTCAATTGGGTCCCTGGAAATAACAACAGTTCTACGCCATTTGGCTCTATCTGCTTTTTTTTGCTTCCAGGTGTGCTGAGCTGTAACGTTTTTAAATATCTCATGCAGTACGTCTTTATATTTCTTGCGCTATTCCAAGTATAATAACAATACATTCTCTTTTCATTATTCTTCTCCTCTCTATATCTGAAGCTACTCTGAACAATGCTTTCGTGTTACAGTGGAATCACTATCTTAAGTTTTTAAAAGCTAGGAGTTTCTGCTTCTTCTTTATCTTCGTTTTCCTTACATCTTCCCCTGCAATATGACTTGGATTATTTCATATTTGTTTCCTCCCATGAAATGCCCAAAGTATTCAAATCTTCTCCGCTTAATGCAAATGAGTACTTCTTTGTCTTTTTTCATACGTTTGAGGACCTCTTTTTTTTAGTACTTTGTGAACTCAAAAAATCTTTAAAATTCACCCATAGCACCACATTTCAAATGCTTACATTTTTGTGGTGGTTTGGGTGATTATCTGAGTCTCCATGTCATAAAAAAGTACTCACAAGATGTACCATCGAATGCGCATTCTTGACTTGAGGTTGAAGTCTCTATTACAGAGAATATTTTTCATTTTAAAGAAATAGTGCCGTATCATTTTAATCCTGGTTTTGATTTTCTGGAAATGATCTCATTGGTCATAAAGTCAGAATACCAGATATTGCGTAGTCGCGTGGTAATTAACTGGACTTCTTTGCAGAAAGTCGCCAGTTCCGACCCCACGTTGCCTAGTATTCGAGGGTATAATTTATGACTTTTGTCCTTTCCGTTTCCGAAAAAAAAACTCCGCAGCGCAGCTTCGCTTTCCAACTAAATTGACGTTGGAATGGCGAGAGGATCCTCAAATTCGAGACCCAGCAATGATGATCCCAGATATGTATACTTTTTCGATACACTCGGATCCTACTCTCAGCTTCAGTTTCCCTTACTCCGAAGTATTCCGACACAGTTGAACAAGATTTGAAATTCCCTAACTTTGAAGTATTCCGAAGAAGTTGAACCATATATGACATTCCCTTACTTGAAGTATTCCGAAGAAGTTGAACAAGATATGAAACATTTCAACAGTAAACACAATTTAATGAATTGATATATAACAACGATACAAAAAGAGTTGTTGTTGAGAGATTAGGCATCTAAAAGTGAAACTATCTCCACTGAATAATAAGTGAATTGAATGCAAGATGAAACGTCTGACCTCGATATTTAGAAGTGCATCAAAATGAAAGGCTACCAGAGCGCTATTGAGACAGAGAGATAAAGCAACGGAGAGACATTGAGACCAAAACACGAATCTCTGTGAACTGGCGAATTCCCATCATTATTCCAGCACGAGATATCTGTATCATTGTCTTGGAAGTGCGTTTGTTCGTGATGTTTGATTTGAAATAAATATATTGAATTATTACTGTCGACACGAATAGTGTAGCAAATCAAATGCATAAATATAATACGAGATGCGAGAAAACAGATAAAGAAACTTATTATAAAATGCGAAACTTATTATCACGACATGTCCCTTTTGGATTAGGGAGAGATGAAAGATCTCCACGTTTGTTTATTCACACATACAGCCTTACTCTAACTTATTATCCCGCCATGTCCCTTTTGGATGAGGGAGAGATGAAAGATCTCCAAGTCTGTTTATTCACACATACAGCCTTACTCTTACCTCGTTAAATTTCCGTTTATTCACACATACAGCCTTACTCTTACCTCGTTAAATTTCCATCGATGAAGCTGTTAAATTTGTATTTGTTTTTTTTTCTTTCTTATTTTGGTATTCATGTTTTTTTTAATCTTTATCAAAAATGTGCCAATCCTCCACTTTAAAAAAAAAAATATTCAATATTCGTATGGATTACTGGAAGATATTGTCATAAATCCACCATAGTTTATTCTGTATAATTAAATATTGAGTGAAACGCGAATGTTGAAAAATAATGAAAAGGGCCGAAAAAAAACGATGTAGATATTCGTGACAATGTATGATGAGTAAAAAATGAAATCATTAGGAATTAATATGAATTTAAGGTTGATGTATCGAGTAAGGTGAATATTAAGGCCTCGGCCACACAGGTAGGAGGCTCGCTTAATGCTTAGAGCTACGCTGCGAGCTAGGTGACATATCCTAGCAAACGACCGAACCCCATACTATCGATATGGCCACACTGCACGCTTCGCGCCACGCTACGTGAGTATTATAGTCAGCTAGTAGCGTAGCTCTAAACACCAAGCGAGGCTCTTACATGTGTGGCCGAGGCCTTACACTTTGAGATGGTTTGGGTACTTGGAATGAATGAACGAAGAAAGGCTAACAAAACAAATATAAAGTGTAAATGCAAGTGGAAGAGAAAGATCAAGAAAAGTGTGGTTGGATCAAATATATACTCGTGTAACAATAATTTCAAATATCTTACTGAGTTAAAAATTACTCAATCGTAACCTGTCATGTCCGAAGAAGACTGTGTTAGTATATCCTGTGTTAGCATATCCTGTGTTAGCATATCCTGTGTTAGCATATTCCGTGTTAGCATATCCTGTGTTAGTATATTCTGTTTTAGTATATTCTGTGTTAGTATATCCTGTGTTAGTATATTCCGTGTTAGCATATCCTGTGTTAGCATATTCTGTGTTAGCATATCCTGTGTTAGTATATTCTGTTTTAGTATATTCTGTGTTAGTATATTCCGTGTTAGCATATCCTGTGTTAGCATATTCTGTGTGAGCATATCCTGTGTTAGCATATCCTGTGTTAGCATATTCCGTGTTAGCATATCCTGTGTTAGCATATTCTGTGTTAGCATATCCTGTGTTAGTATATTCTGTTTTAGTATATTCTGTGTTAGTATATTCTGTGTTAGCATATTCTGTGTTAGCATATTCTGTGTTAGCATGTCCTTTACTGTCCATGCAGTGAGACTCTGGAATCAGTTACAAACCAATATAAGACTCGTTCCGTCCTTGGCATGCTTCAAGAAGCGACTGAAAAAACTCTTAATTTCTAGTCAGTAAAATAACGTGTTTCATTCCTGATTTTTCTTTTCCTTTCCTCTCCACCATCCTTTTCTTTCCTTTTGATTGATGATATCTCACTTTATATGAAAAATAATGTTCGGGTGATTGTCCGTCTTTGTGGGGTTCGTGGGCATGTTCTCGGGTATATTGTTTATGGATTTCGTGGGGATGGATAGTCATTTGAATGATTTATGCGACCACGTAACTTGCTTCATTTACTTTTGTCTGGTTGGTTGGAAGAGATTGCCACCTGGCAATAAGCTCGCCAGATTGTATTGCAATAAAAGTGTTAAATAAATAAATATATTCTGTATTAGCATATTCTGTGTTAGCATGTCCTGTGTTAGCATATTCTGTGTTACCAAATCCTGTGTTAGCATATTCTGTGTTAGTATATCCTGTGTTAGCATATTCTGTGTTAGCATATTCTGTGGATGCATGTTGTAGTTACATATGTTAGCTTATTATCTCCTGTTGCTGATAATACACTTATATATGTTGAATTTGACCCCAAATGATGAATTCGACACGACCTGTTGCTGGAAGTTATGAGCCTTACAACCTTGTCAGACGAAAGAAAATGATTGACTTTACATTACACAAGATTATCGGCTCTCATTTCAACAGTCTGGAATAAATTCAACTTGTCAAGTTACATGATCCTTTATTATCCAGTTTATTATTTGTATAACAAAATCATCGTCGTGGCTGGGCCTCATAGTCGAGGACCCCCTTACAATTTAGACGTCACTTCAGTTTGAAAGTAGTTTTTTTAAGTGAGTGAGCCGTTGTACACTAGCAAACTCATCGACCACACCGCTGTACTGGATCCGATGGCCCACCGAAGTGAGACGGTCGGAGTATATCGGCACGTTTTTTTAATTTTTTTTTGGAATAATAGATATGACCGAAGTCATATGTATCCTCATACCCTCGAATAATAAAAAAAAAATGCTTGTGGCACAGCGTGGGGTTCAAACCAGTAACGTTCCGCATGGAAGTCCAGTGCGTTACCGCGCGGCCATGTACCTCTATAACAAGATAACACCCATAGGGTAATCTTAATGGACTTTATTTTCTTTAAATAATTTAATTTTTTTATCAGGATACACATACATACATACATACTATCTCGCCGTTTCCTTACTGAGTTAGGCAAATATTATAGATTGCCTTTGCAATTTGACACATATATTTCGCCTTTTCCACATATGTAAACCTTTTTATAAAACTCCTACAATTCTCCTATTCGTTATTTCAAAATATTATTCACTTGATTCTATCATACTTTTCTTGGCCTTCCTCTATTATCCCTTCCACTAACATTTGCATTGTATATTTGTTAAGTTAGTCTTTCTTCATTCATTCGTTCCATGTGCCCAAACCACCTCAAGAGTGCTCTTCTTCATCTTACTTAAACCTTCCTTCCCTGTGATGTGTAACTAGTACACATTGCTTCTAAAAACTTTAATATCTCTATAAATATAATAAATACTGGGTTCAGATTTTAGGCATTCCTCCGTAATACATTTACGCATTGATTGAAAAAATAATATTAATAATAATTAGCACTTATCGGCCACATCAGATATATTTTGTGAAAATCGGGAATAAATTCACCAATACAATCAAAAGTGTGCCAGTGTGTGACGTAAGTATATTCATTCTAAAAAACCGATATGGGTGAGAAGCGACGCTATTCACGTCTCACTCTCACTCTACTTCGGTATATGGGAACGCAAAAAATAATCTCAGTAGGCTCGCTTCAGTAGCTCGCGGGCATCCATTTGACGTAGTCTCTTCGCCCGTTTTGTGAACGTCGGCCGATATTTTTTTCGGCTATCGTTCTCATGGTGGTATTGCCACTAGTAAAATAAGCTTACAAATATTGAAACATGTTAACTAACGACGGAGAAAAAGTAAAGCCGATAAGAAGAGATGACCTTTAATAGCGGTTTAAGCGCGTTACTTTTCTTTCGCAATATTGTGTGATGACGACTCAGCACTAAAGATAAAGTGCTGCTAAAAACCTAATGTCATTTTCTAGGCAACAAAGATAATATTTTCAATGACCATTCTTTTAGTGGCTTGTTTAAACATAATCGTGTACAATTAGATGGCTGACTAAAATTGAGAGATTCAATTCAATGGGTTAAATAAACTTACACGATGTTTAAACATTGGACGGCCTCCGTGTCCTGGTGGTAAGACACTTGTCTGCCGATCCGGAGGTTGCGGGTTCGATCCCCGATAGAACCCAGATTTAAAAAAAAATAGGATTCCAGTCTGGTTAACACTTAGGGCCTATAAAACATCTTTCTGGTTGGTTGGAAGAGATTGCCACATGGCAATAAACTCACCAGGTTAATAAAAACATTGAAATTACTGACACAGATTTTAACTTTTTAAAGTTCATAATTTAAGTATTTTCGCATGAAACTTGTTAAAAACTATATTTCTCAAAGGTATTGCAAGCAAAATTAACAGAATAACTCCCGCATTCTAGAAACTTGTCTATAAAATTGTCAGATTACCTTCTGCATTCAAGAAACTTATCTATAAAATTATCAGGGTACCTTCTGCATTTAAGAAATTTATCTATAAAATTATCAGAGTACCTTCTGCATTTAAAAAATTTATCTATAAAATTATCAGAGTACCCTCTGCATTCAAGAAATTTATCTATAAAATTATCAGAGTACCTTCTGCATTTAAGAAATTTATCTATAAAATTATCAGAGTACCTTTTGCATTCAAGAAACTTATCTATAAAATTATCAGAGTAACTCCCGCATTCAAGAAACTTGTCTATAAAATTATCAGAGTAACTCCCGCATTCAAGAAACTTGTCTATAAAATTATCAGAGTAACTCCCGCATTCAAGAAACTTGTCTATAAAATTATCAGAGTAACTCCCGCATTCAAGAAACTTATCTATAAAATATAGAAGATATAGGTGAATTATTGTTGAATATCAAGAGTGACACTCGGTGTGGGGAGGTGCGGGCAGCTAACTCGAGATGGTCGCGTATAGTGCAATCAACTGTGTATAATGTAAAAAATATGAAATCATTTTGACTTTTGTACTTGCTTATTTATGTATTATTTTGATTGTTTCATCGTGTCTCTTTATTTGGTTTTGTTGCATTGTTATAAAATAGTCTTCTTATTTGCATTTTTTAAATTGTTAAAAAAAGTTTAATAAATACAATATTATAAATGAAGCACTCATCATTTTTTTTTCTTACAAATAATTTTGTAAGGTATATTTGTTGATGAAAAATAAATACAATATTGTAATTTATAATTAAATTATACTTTTGTTGTTTATAGCTCAAACTTGTAATCATGTGGCATTTTCTCCCAACAAACGAGATATATGTTAAAGAAAACTTAAATAAAAACCGGACTGGAGTCCTTTTAGAACATCTGGGTTCGAACAAGAATCAAACCTGAATCCTTGGGTTTAAGAATAAGCGTCGTACCAACTATACCACCGAGCTTGTCCTGGAGTTCCCCATGTTAAAATGCATGGAATCCTCAGTGTTAACTGTTCTCTTGTAAATCTGAAAACTGCAAATCAAACACTCCAAGAGAGGCAGTTCTGATAAAATAGATCACTGATCTACTTTCAGACTGTGGATAGATTTTTAGGGACGCGTTGTTCCTTAAAGAGAGATGATGAGGATGATTGTTGATAAATAAAAACTTGTCGAAATCGGAATATGTAAAGAGGAATTTTATTGACAGATGTCGGTATTTATAATATTTTGGACGTGTGTGGGAATGCGCACGAGATATATCGCTGTCTCGTCTTTGCGCTTACAATATGTTTATTGTCGATGCGTAGGTATCCTTTTGTTTTGAGAGACAGCGCGAAAGATGTGTTGCTCTCTCCTTTCCTCATGGAATGCGGTCTTCACTGGTAGTGAGTTGAATGACCGACCGCGTGGACTTTGGCATTGTTTGTCTCGCATTGTTAAGGTGGGCAAAGGTCGTCTCGTGGGTTCAGTGACCGCGCATATAGTCGCCACAGATTCATACTGGGCATCCCAAGGGTTGATCAAGACTTTACTTAGGGTTGAAGGCAAACAAATGAGTATCAACTGGAATTGAACCCTCAACTTCTGATTCGGAAGATAGGTGTCTTACCAACTAGGTCATGGAGGTTGTTATAATAATAATATTAAGACATGTTTTATATAGTCCCACTTAATAAGTCAATAATTCATCTCAATGGCGCCTGAATTAAATTAGAGTGGCGTCGATTGGAATTCAAATTCAAGAATAAATTGATTGGTAAATCTAAAAACTCGTATTAATTTATGAAAATGAGAATTTTATTGTAAATTTCTGTTTTTATCGCGTATCAGATTTGTTTTGGGGGTCGACTAGTTTCGACGCATCAATCATGCATCATCTTCATAAAATTAGTGCTTCCGTGAGACTCAAAACGATCTGTTACTATTGTTGTCATTATCATGAAGTATACATTTTTTTTCTATCGTATTGCACCCTTCAACATATTTGTATAAGTGATTCAAACTTATTGAAAGCCGTGACTGGGAGACTTTATCGTGTTTGGTCCCAGTAATCGAGTTTTCAGAATTAATGAAGTAGGTACTGAACTTAAGTGCGTCATTGTACATGTTGGTAACACTATCGTACGTGATGAGACAATACTCGAATACGTGCTTAACTTTGCGCGCGATTATTGTTATTTGATGATGTCTTTTACCTATCAACTTACAATCAAGAATCGAATCCGAAACCCTCGGAGTAAAGCAAGCGTCATTCCGACTAGGCCACGAAGGTCGTCAAGTATTTGTTTAATTATTTTACACTTCATTGTAAAAATAATCTGGTGTGCTTATTGCTAAGCTGCAATCTCTTCCAATCAACTAAAATAAAGTAAATAATGGAAGTTACATAGATGCAAAAAATATTCAAATTATTATTCATCTTTATGAAATTTATGAACATAATATTATTTATATAATAAAAGTAAACGTGAGATATCATCAATCAAAGAAATGGAAGGAATGGTGGATGGGAAAGATAAATGAGGAATGAAACACGTTACTTACTTTCAGTCGCTTCTTAAAGCATGCCAAGGATAGAGCGAGTCTTGGTTTGTAACCGATTCATTAATTCATCTATAAAGGGAGATATCATCAATCAAAGGAAAAGGAAGGGATGGTGGAGAGGAAAGGAAAGAAAAAATCAAGAATGAAACACGTTTTATAACTGATTAGAAATTAAGAGTTTTTCAGTCGCTTCTTAAAGCATGCCAAGGACGGAACGAGTCTTATATTGGTTTGTAACTGGTTCCAGAGTCTCACTGCATGACATGTAAAGAACGACGTAAAAAAAAAAGAGCGATGAACTGGGAAGCCCAATAAACAATATCTGTTTGAGCATAGCGCAAGTCCATGATCGGAAAGACGCTGAATATTTTTGGCGGGATAAGAGATAAGTATCACAGGAATTGGGAATACAAAGGATAACATATTAAAATGGGAATGATTCGTTATGGATTGACTCTCTCTATCTGTGGTGAGGAGCAGGCCGTGCGACACTTGCTACAGTGCCTAAAGGAGCAGTCCATGCGACACCTGCTGCAGTGCCCAAAGGAGCAGTCCATGCGACACCTGCTGCAGTGCCCAAAGAAGCAGTCCATGTGACACTTGCTGCAGTGCCTAAAGGAGCAGTCCATGCGACACTTGCTGCAATGCCCAAAGGAGCAGTCCATGTGACACTTGCTGCAGTGCCCAAAGGAGCAGTCCATGCGACACTTGCTGCAGTGCCCAAAGAGTGCTGTGTCTTACACCGAAGAGGAATTGATTCAGGTGGGAGATTCTGGGTGAAATTCAGTACTGTACAGGTGGGAGAATTCTGGGTGAAAATAATTATGTGTCTTTGCTACGGTAAGAAAATGATTAATTTGAAAGCACAAATTGTTTTTTTACAAATGTCGACATAATTATATTGTTAAAGAAAAAAACATTGTGGAAACTTAAATGACTCTTTTTTACGTGCTGTTTGTCAGAAAATAAGTAGGAACTACTCAAATCCGAAAATTATGCGAGAACACAACAAATAAATTAACACAACAATAAAACATTTCAACGAGTCATGGTTTTTGCAACACTCCCTTTTTCAATAATACACAGGACCGGAATAAAAGAAAAATGAGTGTTTAAATTTAGCGAAATACTCTTTGTTATAAGTTCTTTAAATTTTATGCCAGAAATATTGTGGAAATTCAGTCGGGGTAGGCAGAGAGAATACAGCGATAGACTTTCCTTCCACGAAGCCCAACCTTAAACTCTTCCAAACAACTTCTACGATTTCTCTCACTTTCGACATTTCCTTCTGTCAAAATACCAATAACTTCATCCAATCATACTTTCCTTGGTCTTTCTCTCACACGCCTGCTGCTTTGACACAATATATACGTTTTATCAGTCTTTCTACATTCATTCGTTTTTCATGCCTAAACCATCTCAGCGTGATCTTCTTCATCTTACTCATAACATCAGCCTTAAGTTCACATTCATCCCTAATTACTTCGGTCTGTAATATGTCGTGCATTGTCCCCCCATGTATGCTTCTCAAAGCACGCATTTCTACAGCTTTTCGGCTTTTATTAGTCATTTTCCACATCCAAATTTCACTTCCATATATTAAAGTTGACACAAAAATACTATTATTGACTATCTTAACAGATTTTGATGATGTCCGGTTCGAATATATATATTTGTCTTAGTGCCCCATTGGCATTGTTGTCTCCTGGTATACGTTGTCAAACTCGTTCGAGGAGTTGTGAGCTGTCCAGCATTACTACAAAGATTAGCGTTAAATGTTCCTAACAATTACACTAGACTGCGCCGGCAAGAACTGTTCTCAATAACATACGCAAAAACGGGTCTTCCAGCCGCTATGCCTGTTGGAAGGGCCTTAACTCTTCTGAACGGGACTGCTTCGGATATTGACATATTTCATATCACATTACCAAAAGCAAAAGTAAATTTTCTTCTTAGATTAAGCGCGTTAGAAAGCACTCATCAACATACTTTAGTGACTGAATATACGAGTAGTATGTAACATATGTTTGTGTGTATATACTCGTTTGTATACATATGCATTATTTTTTATTTACTATAATTTAAAAAAAAAAATTCTATGTCATTTTTCTACTTTTTTAATGTCTTGTATTTTTCAAAGTAATTGGGCTAAGCCTGTTTTGAAAAAATAAATAAATAAATATCGCTTCAAGCCGTTCGATATCCACCTTAACTCTCCCATCACCTGAGAAAATACTACCCAAATAACAGAGTTCCTCAACTTTCTACAATCTTTCATTTTTCATCCATGTAATAAATTATTAAAAAAAATCTTACTGAGTTTCAAGAATCTTATGACAACTGCTCCATCCTCTGAATACGGTTCTGTTTGAAGATGATGCTCAGGAGATGTTGAATGTTGTGATGATGCAACAGTCCGCAGTTGGCACGAACTGGTGGTTTCCAAGAAAACCGTTGAGCATCACGACTGCATCGCAAGTCATGAAAGGTGATCTGCAATATAATTTACCGTGGCAACGGAGAGTGATTTTTTGGCAGTAAAACATAACATTTATAAAGCGCAGTTTCACATTCATTAAAAGTATTAAGGTGTTAAAAAATTGATAAGAAATTGTAAAAAAAAAAAATATACTTAAGTTTTCTCAGGACACGTGAACTAATGTCAATCGTTTTCAAAATAATGTGGGTTCTAACGGGAACGGAACCCGTTTACCCCGATTTCTCGCTTTTTATTATCTTAAAATAAATACATTTTTATTGCAACCCATTTTTTTAATGCGTCAAATTAATTTCTCCTCTGATTTCTTTCTCAATCCTATTGTTGACTGAAAGTTATTTCTAATTCATTCATTACTTACTCCATTAATTTAAAAACCAGATATTGTTAGTAAGGCGCGAATTTTACTATAATTATTCAGCTCTTATCGATTTAATAATTCTTAAGGATACTTTATTGTAAAATGTACAAATGACGAGATTATTGCCATAAAGTAATCTCTCCGATCAACCAGAGTTGTCTGGTTGATTGGAGATATTACTAATCATCCATTTCACGGGTAATGAATATGTCAATTCCTTGGCAAAGGGAATATGTTCATCTGGTGTTTCTCCATCCGATCTTTTAATTAAATTTAAACACGATACTTGGCACCAATGGGCGTCGGATTACCCATTATGTAGTCCACATCCGCATTACCCATTCTGTAGTCCACATCCGCATTACCCATTCTGTAGTCCACATCCGCATTACCCATTCTGTAGTCCACATCCGCATTACCCATTCTGTAATCCACATCCGCATTACCCATTCTGTAGTCCACATCCGCATTACCCATTCTGTAGTCCACATCCGCATTACCCATTCTGTAGTCCACATCCGCATTACACATTCTGTAGTCCACATCCACATTACCCATTCTGTAGTCCACATCCGCATAACCCATTCTGTAGTCACCTTTACCGAATGGGTAATGTGAAGGATCCCGAATGTGAGTGTGGTCAGGATTATGAGACTATAAATAATATATTTTTTGGCTTTTCTTTACGCAACAGATTTGATTTACTAAATACGAGTATGTTACACTATCTTTTCAGTGTCCATTGAATTTTACATCTCTTCTTTTTTCGAAGAATTTTTCTACTCAATTGTATTTTTTTTGTTTTATCTCTTAAACCTTTAAATTGTTGTTTTTTTAATTTAATTTATTATTTAAATTCTTATGATTGAAAATTTGTCTTCGTTATGGTGGCACAAATCATCAAATTGTAGGTAGATTGCCTGTTAAAAAAATAGTCGCCGGAAAAGGAAATACGTATAAATATGTATTTGTAATTTATTTTTTATCAAACACTGTTTATTCCACTTTTTTGTAACGGTATATCCCTACCGGTTTCAAGGCTTTCACCTCATCTTCAGGGGAGCACAAATTGTTTGTGCTTCCCTGAAGATGAGGTGAAAGCCTTGAAACCGGTAGAGTTATACCGTTACAAAAAAGGGGAATAAACAGTGTTTGATAAAAATAAATTACAATGTCTTTAAACCTCCACAACGTTAATGCCTTAACTATAAACAACACAATATGTATTTCGTTTATAGTTAAGGCATTAACGTTGTGGAGGTTTAAAGACATTGTAATTTGTTTTATCAAACACTGTTTATTTCACTTTTTGCAAGTGGAATAAACAGTGTTTGATAAAACAAATTACAATATATATTTCTTTTAATAATCCATTAGAAATTGATCAAAAATGTTAAAGAAAATTTGGAAGGATATATGCGGAAAATTTCCGACCCTCATTTTGAACTATTATGATGTAATTGAGGACATATGGGGCCGCTTTGTATGATCTTGAATGCAACAATTATAAGTCAAGAAGTAGTTCAACTAAGAAAATCGCATTTTATTTGTTCGATATTTTTGTATAAACTGGGGTTATGAAAGTTTATTTTTTTTATCATACAAATTTTAAATAAACCAAAATAATGTTTAATATTTTGTGGGTGGAATCCTTTTTTGTGTGTAAATGTCTACGTGTATTTTGTCTGAAATTATGTAATAATCACTTGAGGAAAACCATAAAGTATTTTTAAAAGATTCTCAACAGCAACAACAGCCTGTTACGGACTGGTACGGGTATGTTGAATATTTTCGCCGACCTGTATCAATAGTGTTACATCTTCGATAATTACAATTCACAATATCCTGTTGTATTCGATAGAATGTATATGCATACTTTTTGATAGCATATTGCGGGAATCATGTTAGTGTTTTGATAGTATATTGCGTGAATCATGTTATTTTTTTTTTTTTTTTTTTTTTTTTTTTTTTTTTTTTTTTTTTTTTTTTTTTTTTTTTTTTTTTTACGAGGCGAGTTTATTGCCATGTGGCAATCTCTTCCAACCAACCAGAAATATGTTTTTATATGCCCTAAGTGTTAACCAGACTGGAATCCTATTTAAAAAAATCTGGGTTCCAGCGGGGAGGATCAAACCCGCAACCTCCGGATCGGCAGACAAGTGTCTTAACACCATGTTACCATGTTTGTGGTTTGATAGCATATTGCGTGAATCATGTTAGTGTTTTGATAACATATTGCATGAATCATGCTAGTGTTTTGATAGTACATTGCGTGAATCATGTTAGTGTTTTGATAGTATATTGCGTGAATCATGTTAGTGTTTTGATAGTATATTGCGTAAATCATGTTAGTGTTTCGATAGTATATTGCGTGAATCATGTTAGTGGTTTGATAGTATATTGCGTGAATCATGTTAGTGGTTTAATAGCATATTGCGTGTATCATGTTAGGGTTTTGATAGTATATTGCGTGAATCATGTTAGGGTTACGGTATTTTTGCATTTTATTGTAGCAAATATTTAGTGTAAATGTTAGTGATAGGCAAGGAAGAAGAATATCAAGGAAAGTATGATTGGATCAAATGAATAAAATTTTGAAAGAAGCGAACGTGGAAAGTTAGAGAAATCATATTTGTATAAGAAGGCATATGGGTGATGAAGGGGCGAAGGATGTGTGTCGAGAAGTCTGACACTATCCTCTCTTTCTACCCCGACATGAAAATAGCGTGATAATATATATGTATTGTAGTATCTTGTATTTCTGTATTCATTTTGATCTTTGATTTTTTATTGTTCTGTTAAAAATCTTAATATTTGAAATCGACAGTAAATTAATAAATAATAATTTATTTCAATGATACAAGGAAATCTCTTTAGCATATTTGATAAGAATCCAGTCTTAGATCCCGGAGGTTGTGCGTTCTTTTTCTATAGGTAACCTTTTTTAAATCTTTCCCTTCCTGTGCTAACAAAATCCGCGCGTTCTAGTGCTGTGTATTCAATACATACATATGTAAAAATGAGCGATTTAAAATCGGAAAAATAAGAATATTCATAGCCAATCACTTAAATTAATTAAATTTGAAGTCAAGAGTGATAATAATTGAAATTTAATTGCTAAAAACATTAAAAAAATCGGCCAACGTTCACAAAACTGGCGAAGCGACCGCCTTAAACGAAAGCCAGCGAGCTACTGAAGCGAGTGAACTGAGATTCTGTTTCTTGTGTTTCCATATACCGAAGTATAGTGAGAGTGAGATATGAATAGCGTCGCTTCCTTACCCATAGTGATTTTTTAGAATGAATATACCTTCGTCACACACTGGCACACGTTTTATTGTATTGGTGAATTTATTCCCGATTTTGACAAAATATCTCTGATGTGGCCGATAACTCCTAATTATTATCAATATTATTTTTTCATTCAATGCTTAAATGTATAACGGAGGAATACCTAAAATCTGAAACCAGTATTTATTATATTTATAGAGATATTAAAGTTTTTAGAAGCAATGGGTACTAGTTACACATCACAGGACAGGAAGGGTTAAATAGGTTCTTTCTCGTGTTCGAGAATGCAAAATTTTTGTAACTTCATGTCTAGATTGTCGGATATTTTTAATGTTAAGTTGTTTTTGAGATCTGAAAGCTGTTGCTGCGGCATTGTGCAATGTTAGGTCTTGACTGGTTGTTCCATTTTATCCTAAGTATTTTTTGAAATCATCCCTATAATAAATATTCTCGTTGTTGTTTTCCTTTCCATGTAGTGCCATACATTGATGTTTCTATGAAGATATAAACCTTATTTTAAAGATATTGACACATTTATGATTTTTTTATTTGATAACTGATCTACATATCATGTCGTGTCCCTTGTAAGGTATGCAGTGATAACAGATCTGCAAATTTTTCTATCCAAGCAAATGACTTTCGCCTCCCCACATTCACACATCAATAATCTTCTATTATTCATACTTGTCACTTTACATTCTTTGAAAGTCTGATCCGTTTGGTCCAGCCACGTTTTACATTTCTGACTGTTCATTCTCTTCACATGTCGAAATCATCCTTAAACCCCTGTCTTCATCTTACTTAAAACATACATTTTATTCGTGCATTAATTTCTGATGCCTTCATTCCGTTTTCTTTCAAACATTAATACTTTTCCTTTTACAGCATTAATTTTATTCTTAACTTTCTTCAGCAAAGTCCAAATTTCATATCCATATATCAAACTGGATACCAATACATTATTTGCTACATTTGATATTGTGCGGTTATTGTATATAACATTCAGCGCTCTGTTTACCTTGTGTACCGGACAGGTACAAATACTGTAGATAGGCACGTTGGTTGCCGCGTAGCGCTCAGAGAATCGAGGTAGCGAATTCCGTAGCGAAGATCCAGTCGAAAAAGAACAAGAAGAGCAGGGAGAGATTCCTCTCAGGCAGTCGAAGTAGGGTAGCGGGTCTCAAGTAAAAACACGGTAAAATCGGTATTACTGAGAATTATATTTAAAAAATCAGGGGACCCTCTATATTAATGGTCAGTCGGCCGTCGCAAGCACCCATTGCCCGCGAAATACAACAACTTTCGGGGTTTTGGGCCCTGCTTACGCCGACTGGCCCCCGACCTACTCCGTTCGCACCGCTCCCCAAGTCACTTATTTACAGTGCGGTCGCGAACGCGATCGGAGTCAAACAAACATACATATAACATATAAAAATACAAGAACATATATCAGATGAATTCGCATACAAATGTAAGTTTACATATAACAAAGAATAACACAATACATATTTCAAAGGTTATTACATATTACGTTACATAACGTTACATATAGCAGAGTTTACATGACAAGTTATGTGTATACAATTTAACAGAGTTCATACACAGGGAATATAAGGGTTCATACACAGATTTAAATACACAAATATTAGGGTGAATTTGCCTCCAGATCTACACAGCATTGTCTATTTCATCATACCACATACACACACACAAGGGTGACGCTACACGTCCGATACACCTTGTCGTATGTCACTACCCTTCTTTTAATACCTCTTTCAACTCGCCTATCACACGTTAACATATTGGTCATAATCAATATATATTTTTATAAATGTAACTATGATATGTAAAAGAAATTTAATATATTTTTTTAATAAATAAATACTCGACCAACCACCATTGTATTCCTCACGCGGAGTGATTCTTTTAGCTCCGACTTAGAGATTATTATCATAATAAATTGAATGCATAGTATCAGGATCTTGCCTGCCAAGGTTTTTTCTTTGCTATTAAATATATGAAGACGTCTCTAACAATGCTGTAACCAGCACAATACAATCAAGACTATCATTTGAATACAATGATGGTTAGTTTCCTGCAATTATTCCGATCACAGCTGAAAATTTTGGTCTCAAAATAAAAAAAAAACGCGTTAGAGTTATGTTATTTGAAATCATCTGCCATTAAATTAGTGTGTAATTTATAGAATTTTCATTATGTTTTTTTTTAATTACATACAGTTAAAATTAATTTCACAAACTAAAGAGATAATTTTTGCAGGGTTATAAATATATGCTTGTTGAAAGGCTGGTATGCCTTATTCCACTAAAAACAAATCTGAGTTCTTTACCTCTATAAAATAAGTCTTCGACAATTACGTAAGTCTGCTTGGTGAAGTTTGGTAATATTTTGTGGTATACATACATAACATATATTGAACTTAAATATACATATAATTATTAAATAATTTTAAAACAATGACTGTAATTTATTATTACTACTGCTTTTTGTATCTTCATGTTAGTTTAAGATAAAGTTTTGTATTATTTGTCAATAATTTTAAGTACGTGTATAACCTGTCACATGTTCATTTGTATATAAAGACACTGTTGTGTCGTTAATTAAATAAATAAATATATAAAATGAGTCTACCGATCGTTTGAGAGTTTGAATCTTTTTTAATTTTTTTTATTTAACCTGGCGTATTTATTGCCATGTGGCAATCTCTTCCAACCAACCAGAAATATGTTTTAATGAGCCTAAAGTGAAAACCAGACTGGAATCCCATTTTAAAAAAATGGGTTCCAGCGGGGATCGAACCCGCAACCTCCGGATCGGCAGACAAGCGTCTTACCACCAGGCCACGGAGGTCGTCTTACTATCGGAAATTTGGGTTACACCTTTTAAGATTCTCTGCTGGTTGAAATACCACACTAAGGTTAGAGCGTCATATGTCGTTTGCGGACGGGTCACTGCGTGATGGCTAGTCATCTTTACATAATAGGTATTATGGAGAATCTTGGCTGCGAGTGTTGTTTGGATGATGAAACTATAGATCATGTGTTTTTCAGTTGTCTACTGCGAAACAGATTTGATTGACTAAAACCCGTATCTTTGCCGCGTCCAATGAATGTTGCGTTTCTTTTTTCTTCGTGGAACTTTTCCACTCATAGATCGATTGTTAAATTTTTGAAGCTTAATCAGCTGAAACTTTTAATTGTCTAGAATTGTCATTTAAAAAGAAAATAAGTGTTATTATAGTGACTCGTATAATTGCATAGTGATTATAATTTGACGATACAAATCATCCTAGTTTGGGTGGATTGCCTATTGATAAAAAAAAGGTAAGAGCGTCTAGTATGGACAGATACTGGACATGGTCAGGCCCGGGACATGGTCAGGTGATGTAATAGTTAAATTTTGATACCCCCTTCCTCAGTAGTATGTCAATTTAAGTAGTATAACAATGGGTGTGGTTGGTATGTTATCTATTCATACGACCGTTTAGGACAAAATTATTTAGACGTAAGTGGTACATCATTTTAAAGATAATTTGGCTCCCATGACATACAATGGCGTGCCGAATTCAATAAAGATAAAGTGAGGAAAACCATTTATACAGTCAATCGGAGTGTGGTTGTTATTGCGACAGGATTTTGAGTACTTGGGCTTTCAGGATGAATGACGTGTGGAAAAGATTTGTGTGGGTTCTTGAGTGTGGGTTTCTTTTTGTTGTTTTGTAATTGTTTTTCTGTATATTTTTGTTTTTTTTTTATTGTTATGATTATGTGCGGTATATTATGTGATGAACATTTTTGGTTTTATTTTTATTTCATTTTAGGTTCATTTTTGGTTTTACTTTTGTTTTTATTTTTATTCTTATGATTGTGTGCGGTATATTATGGGATGAACATTTTTGGTCTGTCTGAAGTGATGAAGTGTGAAGAGTTTGATTTCGCATGACGTTTCCAGTTGTAATTGAGTGTCACTGTTTGTCAGGTTGATGAGAGCGTGCGACGGGGTTTGTTTTTGTGTAATCAAAAATCGGAAAGAAGTATCGATTTATTTTTTCATGCTAAATATCCTCAGTGAGATACAGGCAAAAGCCTAGTTTACTGGGGATACGACAAATGAAAGGCGACAAACCCAGATCCATTAAAATAATGTACGTCCAAATTAAATTACTCGTGGTTTTTTTGCAAATTATGTATATTTCTTGTCATGTGTAATAACAAATAAATAAATAAATAAATTAGAGTCGATATCAAATGTTTTTTTCATTCCATTCAGAAATTTAAAATATTATCAAGTTTCTTTAAAAATAAGGTAAAATAGTTGCAGAAATTAAAAGATGTTCAGATGATGACATCGTTTAATTTCTGACGGGCTTTCCTTTCTTTTGAAATAAATTTGATAACCGCGCGATTTCAAATTATTGACATTTTAGAATATAACGAAACAACACGTCTTATATCGGCCCTAGTTAACAAACTACTGAGAATAGGGGTAAACAATTTTAACTCTAATATGGCTCGAGTATACAATGGGTGTGGTTGGTATGTTATCTATTCATACGACCGTTTAGGACAAAATTATTTGGACGTAAGTGGTACATCCTTTTAAAGATAACAAATCATCAATAAGTCGTATGAGTACATCCACCTGATGAATTGTTGATAATTTTAGACCAGGGACGCTGGAAGCACCCTTTATTTTGTAAAAATGATGTTTGAAAATTTTTATTGTAATAGACTTTCGTTATATACAGTACAACTTGGCGGTTTCATTGCAATGTGTAATCTCTTGCAAGACCTTAAGTAAAAAAAACAGACTCGAATACTTTTTTTAAATATCTGGGTTTCTATAATACGAGGCGTATCCAGAAAGTAAGTGTACTGAGGCTCTCACGACCGGATGGATTTTATTTTCGACACGTTGGCTACACTTTCGTGTAGCCTGAAAATGTCAAACCAATTTCCCGCCAAGTGCGAAATTTTGTAAAAAGGCAAGAGTTTTTGAGGCGCTGCAAACTCCATGGAGATGAATTTCTCCGCTCCATCGTTACTGGAGATGAAACTTGGGTTGCACACTACACGCCTGAAACCAAAAGGCAGTCTCAACAGTGGCGTCACACCTCTTCACCCTCCGCCAAAAAGTTCAACACCACAATTTCAGCCAAGAAAATCATGGCATCCGTGTTTTGGGACTGTCAAGGCATAATTTTAATTGAATATATGCCTCAAGGGGAGACCATCAACTCTGCAAGATACAGTGAGACCCTAAAAAAATTGCGGAGGGTGATTCAGAACAAGAGGAGAGGCATGCTGACAAAGGGAGTCTGCCTGCTGCACGACAATGCAAGACCACACACGGCCAACGCCACGAAGGAACTACTCGCCTCGTTTAAATGGGATGTCCTGAACCATCCCGCGCATTTCCCTGACCTAGCACCTTCAGATTACTATCTCTTTACCTCCCTGAAGCTGCACATGGGTGGAAAAAGGTTTTCAACCGACGAGGAGGTAAAGGAAGAGGTGGAGAAGTGGACGGAGGGGTTGGCGGGAAACTACTTCGAGGAAGGCATCAAAAAGTTGATACCCCGCTTCACCACCTGCATTGAGAGGAAAGGCGACTATGTCGAAAAATAGCTTACATATGTACTACGGTAACCACGTAATTTTTTTGTTTAAATAAAAAAAATTGTAACCTACAAAAATTCAGTACACTTAGTTTCTGGATATGCCTCGTACATGAAACGAACCTGCAACCCCCAGGCTGGGGAACAGGCGTCTTACCAACTAGGCCACGAAAGTTATCTATTTGTTTCAAAGTAATTGTGCTAAGACCGTGTTGTGAATGATAAAAAATTCATCCAATCTGTTGTGTAGATTATTACTGATCACCGTGACGTGACTCTCATGATAGCCTCCGACAACTCCTTTCCACCCATTGCAGCATTCCGCGGCTCGAAGGGTAGTTTTTAAGGGTAGTTCAGTTACATCTTTCACTTGGTTAGTCCAACGCATTGGAATTCTTCCTCTTGTGCGTCGTCCTTCCACGCCTCCAGTAATCACAAACCTCTCCAAACTGTCTCCTTGGCCACGAGCAAAGTGCCCAAAGAATCGGAGGACTCGTCGAAGGCATATTGTTAATAATTTGTGATTTTTAGTTCTTCGAGAATGAAGGCATTAGGGCGCCCGCGCACTAGGCAGCCTGGCAGCGGCAGCCAATCTGACCTATGGCGTCTCATAGGAGCGCGCGCACTAGGCATCCAAGAATTCCTGGCTGCGGCAGCCATTAGAATGTGTACACTTGCACGGCAGCCAACTGGCTGCGCGGAGCCAGAGCGAGACAATGCAAATGTACTCGTATGTAGCTGCCTCAAGTCTCCGCGCACTTGTCATAGCAGCCAGACGTATTTTGCGTTCCTAAACGAAATTCGCGATGACTTTCGCGATATTATTCAAATTAAACATAACAATTTTTGTTTTGTGTATACACCTCAAAATAATTATCAATTTATCTTCTGGAGTTATACAAGCTCGCATACGACTATTAGTATCCATAATGGATTTTTTTAAATATTTTCCAATAGGTTATCAAATGATTGCATTAACATTCTTGTATAGTTATAAAATGATCCGAGTAGTTTCGAAGATCCTTAAAATAATTTAAAATAAGTCCTTTGAGTGCCGCTCCAGAAGTAAAGGATGAATCCAATGCCTTCTTTATGCTTTACGTTTCTTACGAGACAAAAGGTAAACAATTATAACATCTTCCACGTCCATCTCGCTCGACTCAACGGTCGACCATCGGCTGGCTGCTTATAACTGGCTGCTCAACATTTCGGCTGCCGCAGCCAGGCTGCCTAGTGCGCGGGCGCCCTTAGTTAGCCTTCCTGACAACGGGATTCGTAACATCCTTTTCAAGCATCACATTTTAAATGAATCTATTTCACGTCTTGCAAAAACAAATGTCCACTCGATCGCTTGGCATTTCACAATGTTCAGATCAAGTGGATTGAATGCATTCTTATTTATTTCTATCTAAAGCTAATGATCTGGGCAGCATCACGGCATCTTATTAGTGATTAAAGTTTTGCAATTAAGGCCACAACCATTTGCATCAAGTAGAATAATCGTTCTTTTAGATTGAGGTTAATTTCTTTTACGTGTTAATTGCATAATATAAATAACACTGCTTTTAGTAAACATCACCCATCATCATCAGCCCTACAATGGGTCTCAGCTACCTGCAGAATTCTCTGCCACCTTTAACCCTTTATAGGGCAAGTTTTTTTTTGAGATATTGAGTTTTTTGTTGAATAAATCATTTGATAATACCACTTGATGTGAACATTGTGAAATGTCAAGCGATGGAGTGGACATTTGTTTTTGCAAGACGTGAAATAAATGCATTTAAAATATAGTGCTTGAAAAGGATGTTACGAATCCCGTGGTCAGGAAGGCTAACTAAGGGCACCCGCGCACTAGGCAGCCTGGCTGCGGCAGCCAAAATGTTGAGCAGGCAGTTATAAGCAGCCAGCGCTGATGGTCGACCGTTGAGTCGAGCGAGATGGACGTGGAAGATGTTATAATGGTTTACCTTTTGTCTCGTTAGAAACGCAACGCAAAAAGAAGTATTGTGTATCAAATCAACTTTATTTCTTCGAAAATGTGTTATAATTTTTTTTCTTCTTGAAAACGAGGCGGTCACATACGAGACCTGTGCCCATTTAAGGGGTTATATCAGTGGTCGCAAAAGTGACCAATGAATGTTTAGGTAATAATATCTAAGTTAAGGTTGTATTAGGAAATACAATTCTTATATGAGATATAATGAATGGTGCTTTACTTATAATACCCATTTACATATTTGACAATAAATTGACTGGATATTTAGATCGTTGCTACTGAACATGCAGCTAACTTCACGACGATCCGTCTTTAATAAGACCTCTGCCCGTCCACTACATTTGCCAATTTGACATTTGTGTTACTTAAAAACGTTTCATTAAGGAAATGAATCCTTATAAGTATAACCATAAGGGTGGTCGCATATGCGACCGATTTCTGCTTATGCCCGTTAAAGGGTTTTAAAACATAATAAAATAATTAATTGGTATATGGATTGCAAAATAGTATGCAGAAAAGATTACACTTCAGATGTACACTATACAACATCTAAAGCTCAATGTTTTTCATCATACATTGGAAGATCTGAAAAGGTTTATTTGTAGTTCGTCATTCCTTGGTACGTTTTCTACGTGTTTTCAAATACGTTTTTCTGAATATCCGACTATGTAGATGCAAGAAATTATATTACCTAATTTAATGGTAGCAGCTACTATCGCACTATTTTTACACTCAACTTGTATACATATATATTTTTTAATATTTCTTATCTGTCAACGATAGTAAGGAGAAGAGAGTTTGCTCTGTAAATGGCGCTGTATAATTGTCCTACTTTTATTATAATTATTATCCAAATATATATATTGAAATGACACATATTCGTATATGTTAAGTTAATGCGAAAGATGACATGTTTGAGAGAGAAGCTATCAAAATGCTGAGGTCATATCACAATATTCTCTCCGTTGAGATACACCCTCACTATAGTTCGGAAATTCTAGGGTGAGTCCTGTGACAGCTCACAAATTTGCCCCAATACAACCTTATGTAACGTATTTACCTAAATAACTTGCTATTTATTTTGAGGCTAATATTACAGTTGATAAAATAATTAAAATTACTGAACATTGTTACAAGGTTGTATTGGGGCAAATTTGTGAGCTGTCACAGAACTCATCCTAGAATTTCCGAACTATAATACGAGAGCGAGCCCAACCGCGAGGACGCAAGATTTTTACAGACCACAACCTTTTACACATAAATTATAATACAAGTACAAAAAAATGGTAAAATATATTTTGAGGCTTTCGTGGTATTTCGTATTAATTGTATAAGATGATCAAAACCACGTAGTACAAGTACAACGCTCTGAAATACATCGTACGACTACTAAATATATAGTTGATACAGTCACAAACTTAATGTATAACTTTTTAAAAACACTACCCCAATCATGGATTAGCACTACGCTCAAACAGAGATTGTTTATTGGCCTTTCCAGTTCACCGCTCCTCTTTCTTTACGTCGTCCTTTACTGTCCATGCAGTGAGACTCTGGAATTAGTTGTAAACCAATATACGATTCGCTCCGTCCTTGGCATGCTTTAAGAAGCGACTGAAAAACCTCTTTATTTCTGGTCAGTAAAATAACGTGTTTCATTCCTGATTTTTCTTTTCCTTTCCTCTCTACCATCCCTTCCTTTCCTTTTGATTGATGATATCTCACTTTATATGAAAATGAATGTTCAGGTGATTGTCCGTCTTTGTGGGGTTCGTGGGCATGTGCTCACGTGTATGTTTATGGATTTCGTGGGGATGGATAGTCATTTGAATGATTTATGCGAACACGTAACTTGTTTAATTTACTATTGTCTGGTTGATTGGAAGAGATTGCCACCTGGCAATAAACCCACTAGATTGTATTTGCAATAAAAATGTTCAATAAATAAATAACTAAATACCCCAGATTCACTATCAGCGTGAAGAGAAATAAGAATGCGAATTTTGACAAAAGAGAGAAATTAACTATTTGAGAAGATATTTTTTTTGTTGAGAGTTATCAACTTTTTTACAAAGATTTGTTGAACTCACTTTTCTAAGCAGCCTCCCATCCCGCCTTTAATTAGTTATACCCAGTTTGAAACCAACTGAATATATGGCATATTTGATCTGAAAATAAGCAGCATCCCGCCTTTAATTAGTTATACCCAGTTTGAAACCAACTGAATATATAGCATATTAGATCTGAAAATAAGCAGCATCCCGCCTTTAATTAGTTATACCCAGTTTGAAACCAACTGAATATATGGTATATTAGATCTGAAAATAAGCAGCATCCCGCTTTTAATTAGTTATACCCAGTTTGAAACCAACTGAATATATGGCATATTAGATCTGAAAATAAGCAGCATCCCACCTTTAATCAGTTATACCCAGTTTGCAACCAACTGAATATATGGTATATTAGATCTGAAAATAAGCAGCATCCCGCCTTTAATTAGTTATACCCAGTTTGAAACCAACTGAATATATGGTATATTAGATCTGAAAATAAGCAGCATCCCGCCTTTAATTAGCTATACCCAGTTTGAAACCAACTGAATATATGGTATATTAGATCTGAAAATAAGCAGCATCCCGCCTTTAATTAGCTATACCCAGTTTGAAACCAACTGAATATATTTACATATTAGATCTGAAAATAATGGAATATGCCCTCTAAAAAAGCTACGGAAGGATATCATCAATCAAGACATCTAAACCTGACTCTGTAGATGGTTTAGGACAGATCACGATGAAGAGAGATGAATCATGATGTACTATAGATCTAAAATAAATGGGAAACTGTGAGGATGATGATAATATTTCGAAATAACAGGATTTTGATTTATTTAAACGTTCATCAATTTCACACGAAATTTGTAACGGATGAATCTTAAACTAAATATAGTTCTCGTCATTATTTTGAGATCTTAATAATGACAGCAATTAAGTTGTAGTACAATCAGGCAGAAAATTATGACAGAATATGTCTGGCGTGAAAAATTGTGATGGATGAATTGAAACTGTGCAGATATTTGCTATCCTATTGTGTTGATGGCTAAATCTATTGTAACATTTACCCGTGCAGTAATATAATAAATACTTTCGTAACAATTCAATACTTTTATCAAATGAAAGGTTTTGAAATAAAATAACAAATGATCTTAATTTATAGGTTCTTTTTGACGAGTTTTTGTGAATTAAAAAGGTTTAAAGATAAGTGTTGTTTCAGGAATTTCATGTAAAAATAACTTTTTACATTTTTCATAGATGTGACATAGATGCGACATAGATGCGACATATATGTGACATAGATGTGACATAGATGCGAAATATATGTGTCATAGATGTGACATAGATGTGACATAGATGCGACATAGATGTGACAAAGATGTGACATATATGACATAGATGTGACATATATGTGATATAGATGTGACATATATGTGACATAGATGTTACATAGATGTGACATATATGACATAAATGTGACATAGATGTGACATGGATGTGACATAGATGCTACATGTATGTGACATAGATGTGACATAGGTGCGACATATATGTGACATAGATGGGACATAGATGCGACATAGATGTGACATAGATGTGACATAGATGTGACATATATGGCATAGATGTGACATGTGTGACATATGTGTGACATAGATGTGACATATATGTGATATAGATGTGACATATATGTGATATAGATGTTACAAAGATGTGACATATATGACATTAATGTGACATAGATGTGACATGGGTGTGACATACATGTGACATAGATGTGCCATAGATATGACATGTATGATGACATATAACATGATATTACATATATGAATGTTGTGACATATATGACATATAGAGGTGATATAGATGTGACATAGATGTTACATAGATGTGACATATCTGCGACATACATGTGACATAGAGGTGACATAGAAGGGATACAGACGTGACATAGATGTGACATCGATGGATACAGATGATCACATTTGAAGGAGTTGCTTTTGGTATGAAAACATTCTTATTTCAACAAAAAATCACTATCCTGAGCGATATTAAGAGCATCAGAGCATATTCAGATGCGAAAAAGTATCTAATCTTATGGCCGCAGCCACTACGTTCAAACCCTTAAACAAATTGTATTAAATTTATTTAATAATATTTTTGTTTTGTTAGTCTTTCTAATCATCACAAACAAATATCTTTAAACTTCCACAATGTTAATGCCTTAACTATTAATAATATCATAATCATCATCATTGTCAACCTGGTCCGATCCACTGCTGGATGACGGTTTCCCTCAGTTGACTCCATATAATTAAGTTTTTTGCTCGTTGGTGCCATGTGATGCTGCCATGCTTCCAGATTACATCCATACAGCGTACCTTCGGTCTTTTTCTGGGCCTCTTGGGTACCACTGGATTATTTCGAATGTCCATTGGGAATCTGACATTCTGACTTCGTGTCCTGCCCATTGCCACTTCATTTTCTTGGACACCTTTATTACGTCTTCTATCTTTGTTTTATTGCGAATCCAGGTGTTTAGTTTGCGATCTCTTTTAGTAACATATATCCCAACATACATCTTTCCATGATTCCTTGTGTGATCTGGAGCTTTCGTGTGTTCTTTGCTGTGAGCGTCCAAAGAAAATAATATGTTATATATACACGTATATAAAATATATTTAATAAAAGAAAACTTATAAAGGGATGTTGAACATCGGTATCGGAAGATCTACAAAGAAACATCTGTAAGTCTTTCGATATGTGATAGAACACAATCGGTTTTACGTGTCCATATTATTCGTGGATGTAGGAGAGAATCTGGGTCGAGCATATTTAACTTCACAGTCACAATATGATAGAAAGTGTATTCGATGAACTGTGCTATAGACGGGGAATGTTTTAAATGGAAAGAGCTCATCATTTAAGTTGTTTTATTTTGTAGAGTGAATCAATACATGGAACCAATGCCTTCGGCTTTCTTGTCCATCGTGACCCGGTCCTGAGCATTATAATGGATATAACGATATCGGTTTATTGCGTCATTAGTTTGGCTCTGAATGCAAATTTTATGCAAAACCATGAATATTAATCAGGTGATTAATGCCGAATATTTTTAGATTGTTTACCAATCATTCTGTAATGGCTGGTGATTATTAACTGCCATTCATATGAAAACATTCTTGAGTAATAACTGTTTTATAAAATGAAATTGTTAATAAGGATAATACGAAAACTTCTTAAGAAATAAGTCATGTGCCATTTTTAAAACAGCTAAATAAACAAAATTTAATTAAAATTGCTGTTTATATCTCATCGTCTCCATGACGCATGCCATTAGGGTTGACAGAGAAAACATGTCTCCACTTAATCCTTTCATGGCACATATCTTTCGTTCTTGCTGCGTCCAAGCACCTAGTCACTTTACTATTTTAGGAGATTGGTTCTTATTGGAAGAGATGATGAGTATGATTTGTTGATAAATAATAAAACACGTTAGATTGCAATGCGGAAAGAGAGTCCAATTTTATTAGTAACGTAGGTATTTATATCTTTTTAGAATGTGCGCGAGAGTGCGCTCGCGATATGCTTACGTCTCGCTTCTGTGAATGCAGAAACGGTTATTGTCGTATGTAGGTATTCATCTTAATACGGAACTGGTGAGATAGCCGTGGTGCGTTCTCTCTCTCTGGCGTGTGGTGCGGTCGCTCGGCCGGCGTCAATGGCCGGCATGTCACCTTTGGACTGTTTACTATAATTTATCGAGGAATCCGAAGGTCGTTTCATCGGTCATTGACCGTATGTATGCGACAATATTCAACGACGACCGTGGATCCCCACACTATTATAAATGCTTTTCAATCTTTCTTTTTTTATTGTATAATTTTCATTTAGTGATGTCACTTCCAAACTGTTTGTATACTTCTTGTATAAATTATTTTCTAAATCTTCATTTATTCTATTTCCGTGGTCGAACCATCTCAATCACTGCATCTTCTTTTAATCCGCATTCTTCAAAATGTTTTTATTCTTTATTCTATCAAACACTGTTTGTTCACACATTCTACGCAACGTTCACATTTCTATTACATTTATCTTACATTCGTTCCTTTTTTTAACACGTTCAAGTTTTGTTTGCATATCTTAATATTCCATATTGAGTAACCAGCTTTGTTTTTCTTAAAATACTCAGGTCGGTTAACACATTGTATAATCAACCATTAACATTATTGCCTATTGCTACTGTTCTTTCAATATCGCATTACACGCGACATCTGATGTGAACATGATTCCATCGCACAAAATCTTCCTCTAATGTTGTATTTTTCATTTTTATCTCACGTATAATTTTATTTCCTCTGCTAATTTCTCAGAATTTGCAAATCATTAGATCAAATTGTGTTTTTTCGGTGAAATCAAAGGGTTGCTGATTGAAAAAAGAGAGTCGAAAACATTACATATCTGGATAATTTCTTAGAAAATAAAAGTTAACATACATAGGTACATACCATCACACCATTTCTCTGTCGGAGTAGTCATAGAAGACAGAGTGCCATACTTTTTATATCGACACACATCATTAGCCTCTTCTAAAAGGTCTTTCGAATTGAGCGGTTTTTTTTAATTCTTGAATGAAACACAGACGGCGTCGTAAAATTACCTGGGTCTTGTGACATTTAAGTGTAATGTATAACATTTATAAAAATGGAGTCGTATATAATACAACAACGCATTCAAATTATTGAATTATTTAATGTATTGTAATCTCCGGAAACGTAGATATTAATTGACCACCAAGATCATGTGATTTGACGCCGTTGCACTTTTTTATCTGGAGTTACGTGAAAAACCGGGTCTTTAAGAATGACCCTCAATCAATTCCTGAGCTGGAAGACGAAATTATTTGCGTTATTGGTGAGTTAGAACCGCAATTATGCCAAAATGTCATCGAAAATTTTGACAGAAGAGTGGACATCTGTGGAACTGCAAGAGGTGGACATTTGGCGGATATTGTTTTTTGTGTTTAAATATCACACATTATACTTCAATGACCAATAAAAAGTTTTTTGAAATCAAAGCAAATTGTGCGTTTTATTCAAGAATTAAAAAAAAATTGAATTAAAAAAAACCGTTCAATTTGAAAGACCCTTTATATCAATTCCCTCACTCAACTTCAACGATATCTCTGACTCTTGTCGTTTACCTCTTTCAAAATATTATTCACATGATCAAACCACACTTTCCTTGGTCTTCCTCTCACACGCTTTCCACTCACATTTGCACAAAATATCTGTTTTGTTAGTCTTCATTCATTCATTCCATATACCCAAACCATCTCAAAGTACTCTTCATCTTACTTAACACATCAGCCTTAAGTTTACATTCATCCCTTATTACTTCAATCCGTATTCTGTTATACATGGTCACTCCATGTATTCTTCTCAATTATAAGTCTAAATATAAATACCGCAATTAGGTTTACACGTAATACTTCATTTTAATTGGTAGGAAAACCATTTCGACAGTCGATCGGAGCGTGGTTGTTATTGCGACAGTATTTTGAGTACTTGGGCTTTCAGGATGAATGACGAGTGGAAAGGATTTGTGTGAGTTCGTGAGTGTGGGTTTCTTCTTGTTGTTTTAATTTTGGTTGTTTTTGAATTTGTGTTTCTGTGTATTTTTTGTTTTAATTTTAATTTTTATTCTTATGATTGTGTGCGGTATATTGTGGGATGAATATTTTTGGTCATTCTGGAGTGATGATGTGTGAGGAGTTTGATTTCGCAAGATGTTTCCAGTTGTAATTGAATGTCACTGTTTGTCAGGCTGATGAGAGCGTGCAACGGGGTTTTGTTTTTGTGTAATCAAAAATCGGAAAGAAGTATCGATTTATTTTTTCATGCTGAATATCCTCAGTGAGATACAGGCAAAAGCCTAGTTTACTGGGGATACGACAAATGAAAGGCAACAAACCCAGATTCATTATAGTTGTATGTCCAAATCAAATAACCTGTTGTTTTTTCGCAAATTGTGTATATTTCTTGTCATGTGTAATAATAAATAAAACAAATATATTAATTCCTGACGAAGCAGCCTGTAGGCTTTGATTCGAAGCAAGTAAACATTGATGTATAAAAATATCCAATGAATTACTAAAAATAACAAATTATGAAATGAAAATAGCATATTTTTTGCATAGTTGAATTTTTAGATAGAGAATATTTTCAAGCTCTAGGTAATTACCAGAAAATATATACTTTTCAGAAAACTCCATTTAAAATTTTTAGTCTAGGTATCCTTTTTAAATGATAATGCCAATATGTTATATAAAATTCTCAGTTCTAGCTCAGATACTGCAAACTAGTTTATCACATGTGTCAATATTATACTTTCGTCGCCAAAAAAGAACATTAAACAAAACAATCTCGAGGAATAGATAGATATTTGTATACATTTTTTTGCTTAACGAACACAAATAACGGTATATCACAAACGAAATAACTACACTCAAAAATATATATGATGCTTAAACCTCCTTCTGACTACTTTTGTGGCTTAATCACTAAGATCCCGTCTTTTAACAGAGGCTACATGTTCGATTCTCATTACAAACCAATTCATTTAAAAAAACATACTGCTTTTCAAGTAAATCATCTTTAAAATCGTTGGTTGAAAGAGATTCGCACATAGCAATCAATCAACCGAGTTGTATTGTATAAAATAAAAGTCTAATACAAAATAATACATATAAATTAAGAATGCTACATTTCAAAGCTAATTATAACTTATGGATAAAATATATCCAGGCTACCTTAGATACTGACAGATTACACTAAGTTTGTTAACACTAGCACATTTAAAATCCAACAAATCAAAAGAAAAACAAACATAATGATTCAACTTATTATTCAAAACTCTGATTATATCACTCAAGAATTGATAAGTCAGGTTATATCAGATGAATGAGGCATGATAAGGCAGCAACGCGGAACATTATAGTAGTCGTGCACGATAATTCTTCAAGATGCTCATCTATGTTGTGGTAGATCCTTATAGGTAATAAGTTATATCGATCATTGACCCGCCGGTACAGTTATAGAGTGCTCGCCCAACCACCAGCTTTCACCTTTCTCTGGTTGAATCTTCACCACAGGGTACGATGACCTCGCTGCAACTCGTGTGGATAATCTCGTGGTTATGTAACCTTTATATGTCTAATGGTAACGAGACATTGTGAAGAAGATTTATTATAATTATACACTGAGGCTACATAATGTCATATTGGATAGGCTGTTGGAAGAAATATACATTTTTATTGTGTTAGGTATTTCACTCACAATACATTGATTTGTGCTATTGTACATGCATACATAACACCACGCCGTTTGCCAGTTGGAGTAGCCAAAGAAGAGAGAGTGCCAGACTATCCTATCGTGACACAAATCTTTCACCTCTTCTACTACATCCATGCGCCTCATACAATTCCGACCATTTCTCTGATTTTTTACATTCCTTTCTAACAAGATATTAATTTGATCCATACATACTTTCCCTGGCCTTCCTCTACCACGCCACCTACTCACGTTTGCGCTATATATATTTTTTATTTTTTTTATTCGTTCAACATGCACGAACTATGTCAAAATACTCTTCTACGTTTAAAGAAAGTTGATTTCGATAAAAAAAATAATTAAGAAATATAGTATATTCAAATGGATTTAACGATAAGATTATGAAGTAAAAAAACTCCTAAAACGAATAAAATTGACACTACACATACTCGTATAGCTGAACGTGTTACTGTCGTCGTCGTTACTGGTTCTCGTAGTAGAAGATCCCTTTGCTATTACAACGTCAATTCAGTTGGAAAGCAAAGGGATCGAAGCTGTTGCTACCACATATCGGAAGATCTACAAAGGGATTAAAGCTGTTACTACCACATATCGGAAGATCTACAAAGGTATCGAAGCTGTTAATATCACATATCGGAAGATCTACAAAATGATCGAATCTGTTGCTATACTTGATAAAATGTAGCATGATCACTGTGACATTTCACAAATTTGCCCCAATACAACCTTGTAACGACGTTCAGTTATTTTAATTATTTTATCAACTTTAATTTAAGCGTCGATTCTAATAAATAGCAAGTTATTTAGGTAAATACATTACATAAAACTAACAATAATGACAAATTAATACATCTTGTTACAAATTAGCAAAAAACGTGTCAGTTTGTTAAAATCAAATAAAATTTGGTGACGTTTGTCAAAAGTTACTACGTTAGTCTGCATTGGCTAGGGATGGGGTATACGATAATTGGATTTTCGATTTTTTATACCTAAAATTAAATGTTCGTAATTAGCATTAATTCATAGTAGATCTTGGCTTATTTAAAGATAGATATAAATCATACAATACATAAGAAAGTCAGTTTAATGAAAATTAGGAATTAAAACGTCAGTTTAGAGAAAAACAATTTTTTGATTTATAAAAAAACGATTCGATTTGTGGAAAAAACGATTTTACCCCATCTCTTTGAGACATGACATTTCAAATGTCACAGGGATCATCCTACATTTTCTCAAGTATACCAAATATCGGAAGATCTACAAAGGGATCAAAGCTGTTACTATCACATATCGGAAGATCTAAAAAAGGATCGAAGCTGTTACTACCACATATCGGAAGATCTACAAAATGATCGAAGCTGTTACTACCAGACATCGGAAGATCTACAAAAGGATCGAAGCTGTTACTACCACATATCGGAAGATCTACAAAGGTATCGAAGCTGTTACTACCACATATCGGAAGATCTACAAAGGTATCGAAGCTGTTACTACCACATATCGGAAGATCTACAAAGGTATCGAAGCTGTTACTACCACATATCGGAAGATCTACAAAGGTATCGAAGCTGTTACTACCACATATCGGAAGATTTACAAAGATATCGAAGCTGTTTTACCACATATCGGAAGATCTACAAAGGCTCTTTTTTATTATTTCAATGTTTTTTTACGTTAGTTCGGTTGATGACGATGATATTTACAGTCACCAATAATTATCTCACACTACATGCACGACATGATATCAGAGAAGTGTTGGATAATTGCGTGCCATAACACGCTCTGTGCCCATCCATTCGTCAGCGGGAGGTGCCGCAACAATTGTCTTCTGTCTTCTTTGCGTTCTGCTTTCACCTTTCACCGCTGAGAAGACGTCAGAAAGCTTCTCCATTGTCTGTAATTTATCGTTGACCTTTTTCGCGAATACAGGGTGACCGGAGTTTAATTCAAAACTTTGAAGATAGTAAATAAATGTGTTATTTAAGAGCAAACAAACTTAAATGGATTTGATGTATATTCTCAACCAATGAATGGATTCCCATTGCTCGTGATGCGTATAATAGAAGGCACAATACAAATTGGGGGATCAGGGTACTTGAGGTTGGTGCTATCGGAGATGACTATATTAGTCAATTTGTGATAGGCATATCCTGTTGGATATAGGCAAAAAAACGAATATATTTCATTAAAACATTTCAATGGATACATAACATATATCATATAGGATCTTTCAAATCCAGCGTTTTTTTAATTCACTTTTTTTAATTCATGAATAAAACACACAATTTGCTTTGATTTCAAAGAAACTTTTTATTGGTCATTGAGTGAAATTTAAACACAAAAAACAATATCCGCCAAATGTCCGCCTCTTGCAGCTCCACAGATGTCCACTCTTTTGTCAAAATTTTCGATGACATTTTGGCATAATTGCGGTTCTAACTCACCAATAACGCGAATAATTTCATCCTTCAGCTCAGGAATTGATCGGGGGCCATTCTTATAGACCTGGCTTTTCACGTAACCTCAGAGAAAATAGTCCAACGGTGTCAGATCACGTGATCTTGGTGGTCAATTAACATTACTGTTTCCGGAGATTACAATAATTAAACGCGTTGTTGTATTGTATACGACTCCATTTTTATAAATGTCATACATTACACTTCTCAAATGTCTCAAGACCCAGGCAAGTACGCGACGCCATCTGTGTTTTATCCAAGAATTAAAAAAAAACGCTCAATTTGAAAGACCATTTATAAACCTCAACACTTCTGTACAAATAAAAACATTCTCACAATAATATGAATCAAAATCTTAATTAAGAAATAAATATAAAAATTGACATTTAAAATACTGTAAATATTAAAATTGAAAGAGAAAAGAACTTTCAGTTAAAAGTAAATCCATATATCAAATTTCTAAATATTTTAAGTATAAAAGCTTGAAGCTTCAGTGTTTGCAGCTTGTCTGTGTCACTTTTCTCTTTTGGGTCTTTAGCAATACTTCCACGCTGTTTAGCTCTTTCTGCTGCTGTTCGCTCCCAGTTGTGCTGAACATTAATTTTTTAAGCATCTCATGCAGGATGTCTTTGTATCTTTTGCGTTGACCACTGTACGTAGTGGTTATTCCATCTTTTCTTAATTTGATTTTTCTACCCCAGCGGAGTACCGTTTGTACCAAGAAAAGAGAGGTATTTTTTTGGGTCCATAAATTGACATATTATATCTATCAGCAACTTTTTTAATCTCATAGGCTTTTTAAGTCCACAATTCGGTTTTGTTCATTTTAATTTTTCATTGGTGTTTTTAAGACACTTATTAATGTCTTTTTATTATAATTATTAAAATCAGTTATTTACAAAGTAGTGGTCACCCTGTTTAATCTGCCAGTTTAAGCAACCTGACACCACTGTGAATCGTCGAGGCTGTCTCGCTGCTTCTGATGATTTGTGTGAAAAATAATTGTTCGAGAGAGAGAGAGCTAGGCAAATACGACGGGGACATGTCTAATTGAGTGACGGGTAATAATTTGTTTTGGTTTTGCAAATATTGCAAAATTTCACTCAAATTCTATTGTGCGCACATTTCGAATGATTTTGTGACGCATTGTGAAAACAGTTTTTTTTTTGCCTCGACGACGAAAAGAGAAAACACTCACATCTCTAAAAAAGTGAAAAGAAAATTGAAAACTTTGTGTAAGACAAATTCTCAATCGAAAACCATACATTAATTCAATACTTACATAAACGCTATGCCAGTGAATCCATTTATGTTATGAACTAATTTGTGAAAAAGGAAGGCGGGGTCATGTAAAGGGACATAGAAATTTAATGTTGAGTTTTGCCGGTTTTTTAAAGTTACTTCGTAATAGTTGGGATAAAATGATATAGTTATATAAATAAAAGGATTTTGTAATTTATTTATAAACAACATAAATAAAAGGACTATTTTTATATCATCACTCTAATTCAAAAGAACCACTCAGATGCAAACTGATCATCGATAACGTACCCATCGAGCAAGTTATGCGATTCACTAACCTAGGTGTAGAGACTTCCTGCAACAGTGACCTATAGAGTGAAGTACGAGCAAGAAGGGAGAGCCGATACCAACAGGACAAAAAACCTTCTCAGAGTGGCAGAAATGAGAACCCTTCGCTCTATCGCAGGCAGAACTCTTAGAGATCGGATCAGAAATGAGACGATAAAGTCTGTCTGTGGTGTTGAAGATATAGTAAGGTGGGGAAGACGCAGAAAGCGCTTCTGGAGGGATCATGTAGACCGCGTGGAGGATACGAGACTTGCGAAAATCGCTAAGACTGAAAACCCTAGCAGCAGTAGATTACCAGGAAGGCCGCTATAAAGGTGGAAGGACAGCTGGACGTCATCATCCCAGGACTTCCCACCGTCACAAACAGGTCATACGACCTAGACTAAGAGAAAGAAGAAGAAGACTCTAATCTGGGCAATGAGCCTACTATTATTGAAAGAGTAAAACAACTTAAGTGTGAGAATATGAAGGTGGCGGCTGCTTATGTATAGTAAATATATTTACCATAAGAAAACTTATCAAGAGAATACGAACTAAAAAGAAACCTGTGTAGATCTTCCGATGTATGATAATAACACATTCGGCTTTAGGTGTGGTGTAGTGGTCAATTATAATCATAAACTTTGATAAGACTTTCCAAAAAGAGTTATCTTTTAATGTTTATAAAATACAATACAAAACCTTTTTTTTTCAATCGAATCTCTCTATAAATTCACGCAAGAAATCACATCAAATATCTTTAAATTTTTTAGTCTCTTGTATTGTTATTGCTATTTTTAACATTAAAATATACTAAAGACGATTATTATAGTTCAATAAGGAACTAACTTTCGTTAATAAAATATAATCTGTTTGCTTTTACCAATATTTTCTCCAAAGTCACGCGAATCTCTCATGCTAAATGTTGCAAAAGGTAGAAGCCATAACATCATGATATATATTCACGTTTCTTGAATCCGAGCTGATATGTAAGGGGCTCTGAACCATATGGGCGCGGACACTTTGGCCCTCACTGGCCAATCGGTCTATGTATTAGTTACTAATTGATCACAATAGATAAATTTTAAAATAAGAAATAATAAAAATCGGCAATGCGTCTCTAAAACATATATATGATAAACTCGAGCAGTATCGAAATTTTCTTAAATGATAGTCCACAACAATATTTTAGTACTAATTTTGATGTAAAGGAGTGAAACGTGGACTTGTAAAAATACTGAAAGGAGCTGAATAAATGCTGTGGAATTGCGTGCATGAATACATATGGTGACAATTTATGACAGAATACGAATATTTAGGTGTAGTATAATAGTGCATGTGTGTAGTGTTCATATACTCATACACTCATACATTTTGATAAGACCTCTCAAATAGGGTTGCCTTCAAATGCTTCCTAAAGCTACACACGCCACTCATATCTCTAGCACTATAAGGCAAATCATTCTACGCCACAGGACCAGCAACGGTAAAAGCTTTATCATAATATCCGTCCTATTGGATAGAATTGGAACAATAAATTTGGTAGATGAAGAAGCAGTTGACTTCAAAGCTCTGAAGAACCTCTTTCAAACACAGATTCGAGAGATACAATGGATACATTCCATTAAGGAATCTGAATACAAAGAAACAACGTTTGAAACCAATCCGTTTGCAACACTTGAGTCAATGTAAACTTCCGGTCGCAACACTTGAGTCTATGTAAACTTCCGTTCGCAACACCTGAGTCAATGTTAACTTCCGTTCACAACATTTGAATCAATGTATACTTTCGTTCGCATCACTTGAGTCAACGTTAACTTCCATTCGCAACACTTGAATCAATGTAAACTTTCGTTCGCAACATTTGAGTCAAAGTAAACTTTCGTTTGCAACACTTGAGTCAACGTAAACTTCCATTCACAATACTTGAATCAATGTAAACTTTCGTTCGCAGCACTTGAGTCAACGTAAACTTCCATTCGCAACACTTGAATCAATGTAAACTTTCGTTCGCAACACTTGAGCCAATGTAAACTTCCGTTCGCAACATTTGAGTCAATGTAAACTTTCGTTCGCAACAAATTGAGTCAATGTTAACTTCCGTTCGCAACACTTGAGTCAATGTAAACATTTTAGAAGTGAACTAATGTGACAATTTGAGGCCTGGTTGCTGTCAAAGAGTTGCCTATCTGACAATTGAGAGAAGTTCATCCTGAATTAGTACATTTATTATTCGTACCCCTATTCCCAAAAAGTCTCAAATTATGAATCTATTTTGTAGAGATTTTTTAGTTTTGTAAGATAACGTGGTTCGGATGATAGAGTTTTGTAATTTATTTTCTCAAATCATTAATTTGTTTCAGAAAAATAAATAGTGCCTATCGCAGAAGCAATAGTCTTGTAAATGTGCTCTTTAGAGTAAAACAATATTAGATCACTGAAATAGATTGTTCGGACGGTTTATGAGGAAGAACAAGGAGATAATATTACTTTCTCTGCCATAAAATGTCAACTGCGATGAGTTATGATGATTAGGGTGGCTGTAACTTGAGTCATAAGAATCAGTACAGCACTGATTCAAGACAAAACAGGGGAGGTCAAGTAAGAACGTTTAAAACGTGTACTCAAAATAATTTCACTGTACAATAGACTTTCGATTATTCAGGGTTACATTAACCGGGGCAGTAAAAACTCCAGGTTTCGAAATGCTATAAAATATATTCGATTTTTTTGCTGTCCCGGTTAATCCACAACCCGGTTAACGCGTCTCCGGATAATAAAGATACAACTGTACTATGTTTTTTACTAAGTGCTTTTGTGACAACTAGTTTATTGTAAGTAGGAAGAGCGACAGCTGAGATGATACGGGCACATAAGATGGAGATCACAAGACCATACTGTAAATCAGGCAATGTCTGTGGATCTTCCTCGACACCCGTCCAGAGGAAGACCAAATAACTCCTGGATGACTCATTGCTTCAAAATCCTGCAGAGAACCGAAGAATATACAGCCTGAGAACGAGAAAAGTCGACCCCAACAGCCTACCTAGGCAATGAGTTGTGACAGTGCCAGGAAGAAGAAACAGAACTATAGTAGTTTATTGTCATTTGACAATTTTTTCCAACTTTCCAGCATGCTGTGAACGAGATTTTTAGTAAAAATCAGACTAAAACACTTTTTTTAAATAACACAGTTAAATTTCAACGGGAAACGGTCTCCATAGTCTCCAGTTTGAAAGACGTGTATAATACTAACTCGATCACATAGATTATTGTTGAATCATTGATTTTTTAAATGTTTTTTTTAATTAAAGAAAAAAAATCAACGAAAATGTTTGTGCTTCAATAATTAAAACTATCGCCCTATTAAAGAGGCTCCCAGATAACTTTATTTCTTCAATCTTTAGATTATAGAATTAAATAAAAAAATCAACGAAAATGTTTGTGCATCAATAATAAAAACTATCGCCCTATTAAAGAGCCTTGCCCAAATAACTTAATTTCTTCAATCTTTAGATTATAGAATTAAATTAAAAAATCTACAAAAATGTTTGTGCTTCAATAAAAAAAACTATCACCCTATTAAAGAGCCTTGCCCAGATAACTTAATTTCTTCAATCTTTAGATTAAAGAATTGAATAAAAAAATCTACAAAAATGTTTGTGCTTCAATAAAAAAAACTATTGCCCTATTAAAGAGCCTCCCAGATAACATCATTTCTTCAATCTTTAGATTATAGAATCAAATAAAAAAATCAACGAAAATGTTTGTGCTTCAATAATAAAAACTATCGCCCTATTAAAGAGGCTCCCAGATAACTTTATTTCTTCAATCTTTAGATTATAGAATTAAATAAAAAAATCAACGAAAATGTTTGTGCATCAATAATAAAAACTATCGCCCTATTAAAGAGCCTTGCCCAAATAACTTAATTTCTTCAATCTTTAGATTATAGAATTAAATTAAAAAATCTACAAAAATGTTTGTGCTTCAATAAAAAAAACTATCACCCTATTAAAGAGCCTTGCCCAGATAACTTAATTTCTTCAATCTTTAGATTAAAGAATTGAATAAAAAAATCTACAAAAATGTTTGTGCTTCAATAAAAAAAACTATTGCCCTATTAAAGAGCCTCCCAGATAACATCATTTCTTCAATCTTTAGATTATAGAATCAAATAAAAAAATCAACGAAAATGTTTGTGCTTCAATAATAAAAACTATCGCCCTATTAAAGAGGCTCCCAGATAACTTTATTTCTTCAATCTTTAGATTATAGAATTAAATAAAAAAATCAACGAAAATGTTTGTGCATCAATAATAAAAACTATCGCCCTATTAAAGAGCCTTGCCCAAATAACTTAATTTCTTCAATCTTTAGATTATAGAATTAAATTAAAAAATCTACAAAAATGTTTGTGCTTCAATAAAAAAAACTATCACCCTATTAAAGAGCCTTGCCCAGATAACTTAATTTCTTCAATCTTTAGATTAAAGAATTGAATAAAAAAATCTACAAAAATGTTTGTGCTTCAATAAAAAAAACTATTGCCCTATTAAAGAGCCTCCCAGATAACATCATTTCTTCAATCTTTAGATTATAGAATCAAATAAAAAAATCAACGAAAATGTTTGTGCTTCAATAATAAAAACTATCGCCCTATTAAAGAGGCTCCCAGATAACTTTATTTCTTCAATCTTTAGATTATAGAATTAAATAAAAAAATCAACGAAAATGTTTGTGCATCAATAATAAAAACTATCGCCCTATTAAAGAGCCTTGCCCAAATAACTTAATTTCTTCAATCTTTAGATTATAGAATTAAATTAAAAAATCTACAAAAATGTTTGTGCTTCAATAAAAAAAACTATCACCCTATTAAAGAGCCTTGCCCAGATAACTTAATTTCTTCAATCTTTAGATTAAAGAATTGAATAAAAAAATCTACAAAAATGTTTGTGCTTCAATAAAAAAAACTATTGCCCTATTAAAGAGCCTCCCAGATAACATCATTTCTTCAATCTTTAGATTATAGAATCAAATAAAAAAATCAACGAAAATGTTTGTGCTTCAATAATAAAAACTATCGCCCTATTAAAGAGGCTCCCAGATAACTTTATTTCTTCAATCTTTAGATTATAGAATTAAATAAAAAAATCAACGAAAATGTTTGTGCTTCAATTATAAAAACTATCGCCCTATTAAAGAGCCTTGCCCAGATAACTTAATTTCTTCAATCTTTAGATTATAGAATTAAATAAAAAAAATCAACGAATATTTTTGCGCTTCAATAATAATAACTATCGCCCTATTAAAGGGCCTCCGAGATAACTTAATTTCTTCAATCTTTAGATTATAGAATTAACTAAAAAAACTACAAAAATGTTTGTGCTTCAATAATAAAAACTATCGCCCTATTAAAGAGCATCCCAGATAATTTCATTTCTTCAATCTTTAGATCCAGGGTCTTTTCTTTTTATATATTTTACCTCAGACGACTTTCTGCTGTCTTTCTATATTCCGGGAATAATTCTGAAGCCGTTTTTGGTCTTCCCCAAGGAAGTTGGTAGGATGATCAATTTCCCCTGCTTCTTATATAAACTATCGACTTTGTTTAGAGTCTGTTATCTGATGTTTTGCTGTTCCGTAATATATTGCAATAATATCTTATCCTTCTTAAGACTTGTAGTTAATTTTATCAGAACTACCTTCCTTGAGGTATCGACTATCAGCTATCCTTCCATATTTTAGGAAGTTTTCCATGTAGGATGCAGCTGGTGAGTTTTACATGCATTGCCATGAGAAACCCATCATTTTTACATGCTTTCACCTATCTTTCAATATTCTCACTAGATCTTTCAATGTTTTAGCATATATTTTTATTTTGTATTTTTAAAGTTGATGGAAAATATCTGATAGCGATTATTTATAATTTAAATTAAAAATATTTTGAAAACAAATATTATTTTTTTAAACTAAATACAAAACCTTATTTAAAAAGCTAAAAGCATCTAATATTTTCGTTTATTACATTTTTACAGTTAGTAAATTTACATTTACGTAATTAAAAATAATTACGTAAATGTAAGTTCACTGATGTAAACTGATTTAATTACTTCAAAATTAGTTTGATTTTTAACTAAACGAACAACAAAAATCAGGCTTAACTGTGTTCAGCCTTCAATTTTGCGAATTCAAGCTAAAGATTATGAATTCAACTTCCAAGAAAATTCTTGATGCATGGGCATCGTAGTTATGACTCTTGGGCCTAACGGCACTCTGCAATATCCATGAGAAATAATGGCCGAGCATTCGCTGACATTTACCTTGGCTGCTTGTTAAAACGCGATTATTCATGACATATCCACACTGAATTTAGTTAATGATACTTTCTACACTAATTTGGAACCGATATAAAAACCAACAAGCCTTTTTAAAAAGTAATTTGTATCGTGCAATGTTGTGGAGAATAGAAATTGAAAAAATCTATATTGATTATTTTAAAACATGAAATTTAGAATGATAAATTATTTTCATATATTAATAAAAAAATCATATTATGAAATAAATTGAAAGGCGTGTTGCTGCAGGGAACAAGGTTTATAATAAATTTAGTACCGTTTTTGCGAATAAATTAATATCAAAATCTTTAACATCCAACTATCATAGTTGTTACACATATACATATCATCACGCTATTTCCCTGTCGAGGTAGGCAGAGAGAACAGAGATCCTCCGACAACTCGTACGTTTTATAAATCCTTATCGTACAACTCGTACGTTTTCTCTAACTTTCTACGTTTTCTCCTTTCAAAATATATTCACTTGATCCAACCATAGTTTTCTTGATCTAACCATAGTTTCCTTGATCAAACCATAGTTTCCTTGATCCAACCATAGTTTCCTTGATTCAACCATAGTTTCCTTGATCCAACCATAGTTTCCTTGATCCAACCATAATTTCCTTGATCCAATCATAGTTTCCTTGATCCAACCATAGTTTCCTTGATCCAACCATAGTTTCCTTGATCCAACCATAGTTTCCTTGATCCAATCATAGTTTCCTTGATCCAAACATAGTTTCCTTGATCCAACCATAGTTTCCTTGATCCAACCATAATTTCCTTGATCCAACCATAGTTTCCTTAATCCAACCATAGTTTCCTTGATACAACCATAGTTTCCTTGATCCAACCATAATTTCCTTGATCCAACCATAGTTTCCTTGATCCAACCATAGTTTCCTTGATCCAACCATAGTTTCCTTGATCCAACCATAGTTGTTGCTTAGGTAATTATAATAATATAAAGATACTTTTGGTAAACGGACGTATTAAACATTCAAAATTTAATTGAATGGCACGAAGGAGTGATAACGCGAAATTAAGAGTGAAACACGTTTAAAAAAAGCTTCACTATTTGAATATACTCGTAAGTTAAATAACAAAAAAGGGGCAAATTTCGTGCACTTTATGAATTGTGCTTAATAGTTTTAAAACTTTCTTAAAGTGTTCGATTTAAGTTTGAAATTGTACAATATATATATAGTATGTACTATATATAAATAAATACCTGTTGCTTGATTATACAGTTTAGATTCAAATTCTGGTGTTTTTGTAGATTCCTTAAAAGTCCCAATTGAAATAAGCTTCTCTTCTCTGAAGGATAAACATGTTCTAAACACAACTGTTTTTTCTTTGTTCCAGCTGTCTAGGCTGCCTGGGCTACCGCAGGCTCTGCACCAGGATGATCCAACTCCAGAGTCTTCCAAGAAGATAGACCTTCTCCACAGCCAGACGTCAGTTACCAAAGATGACGACAAGCTTCAGGTAAGACAATTCGTATGGTCAATCATTAGTAACAGTGGTAAACGCCATGATCATCTGCTGTATCTGGAACTTGGTGCATAATTTTTTTTGTTGATAATTTGATCAAGTGCTGTTTTTCGGATTTTTACGATCAATTCAAAAGCGTTTTATAACTAGCGTTTTATAACCTATACACTTGCAGAAGATGTACAGAGGGCAAGTGACTTTTCAAGTCTACTGAAAACTGCGCCAATTTGAGAATTCCTTACTTAGAACATAAGACTATTCCACATAATAGATCTCGCTACCTGAAACGTTCGGTCCAAATAATTGGGTTTGCTAACTTTACTAGGAATCAGAAGAGTCCAAATATTTGCAGTGCTCGACTCAAACCTTAAATGAGATTCAGAGATCTTCTACCGCCTTAAGAATCCTGGAAATATCGAGGAACCTGATTATTCATCGCCTTAAAAGCCACAGCTCTAACCTTATGTTGAAACCTTTCCTCTATCTTCAACCATCCAAGTATTTTAGTAGTGGAGTTATGTGACACTTCTTTGTATCGTCCAAAATGAAACGTGCATCTGCATTTACAATTGATTGAAGTTTATTAAGTTTTTTGATAAGTAAGCAAGAATGCAAACTGCCTCATTTATTAATTAGCGGTACATCTTACCCTGAAGAGACCGCATAAATATTTTTGGGTTGCCGTTGGAAGAAGCTCAAACTTACAACACTCCCTGCTCGTGTCTCCGTAGATAAAGACTGTCGATCATCACTTGTCTCCATCTTTCCCATTCCTGTCCATAATAAACCCTGCGTTTAAAGAGGACCCTGTTAACTTGGTCCGTCTATCTTGTAGGATACTTTATTCTCGCTCGTTTTCCGTCAATCGTTCACGTGATCACATCTTTTAACGTCTCGTTGTTTTTGCTTTTACTTTCATGTTGTCGAAAGTCTTTTGGTAATCGTTATTTCTTGTGTAATAGATACGTTGGAGTGCTTTGCGCTTCATGGGATACACAGCATACGCTTCAAACACCACATCTCGAAGGCATCTAACATAATAAACGCTACATACTAAAGCCAAATATGTTACTATCACATATCGGAAGATTTCTATCGTCTTCTCTTGGTAAGTTTTCTACGGTATTATTGCCAAATAGGTTTTTCTGAACATACAAGTATGCAGATGCAAAGAAGTAAGTAATCTCATAGCCACAGCAACTGTCTTCCCATCCTTACACTCAACTTATAAATATTTATTTTGTAATATTTTTAAACTATCAATAATAGTACGTTCAGTTCCCGAGTAAGAGCGTCTTTGAGGAGAGTTTGCTCTCTAAATGGTGATATATAAATTGTCCATTTATTATTATAAACAATATATTTCTGACAATAAACAGAAGTATACATGTAATAATACAATAATATATATTGTGTCCTAGGTGCATTACTCACTGCATTATTGCATGTCGGGAATCAGGCTGCATAAAGGGACTATCAAATAAATTTTATCAAACAAAATAACAATGATCGTCCTACACAAATCCTCATAATCAACCAAAACTCATAGCCGGTTAGATATGTTTCATTATGTACGTAAAATTATCAAGCGTATGTCATTGACAGTTTGATATTTTATATTGTAGATATGGAATCAAATATTTAATTGCATTGTAGATAATCATATTTCATGTTGCTGGTCATTTTCAGATCTGTTTTGTTCCGGCAATCATTCTTAGAAGGTAAAATACCAGCTTTATCTTCACCTATTGTTCTTTCTAGCACCATGTGTTCTTTCTAGCATGCGATGTCCTGCGAGGATCTCGTGCGCTGCTATGCATAGGATTACCCATCCTATCTACATGATCACGAAAGTACCACCTTCTCTTCCTGCTCTATTTGACTATGCCATCTATGTTGCAGGTCTGTTGGATATGAGAGTTTCTAACCCTATATCTCAAAGATCTTAAAGTGTAATTAATTCAAGTAAACAAAACCATCAATTATTTGGAACATAAAAAAAACATTTCTGCATGTTTCGTTTAAGAAGCAAATCTTCTTCCTAGTGTCATGTCAGGTCCCCCTAACGTTGACTATCACCTGAGAGTAAGCAAACCCGAAAAAAAATCCCAACGCTCCTTATACCAGTCCAATCACGTACTATATATTGCGGAGCCAGGAGATTTGCCTCCTGTCAACACCTCTTTGACCCTCTATTTTGCCTTGGATGAGCAGGTACAGTATTTGTATTTTTCTCCTCTAAGTACATGGCCCAAATAGGACACCTTTCGGATTTTAATATTAGTCAGCAACTCTCTATCAGCTTTGGCTCTTTGAAGAACCCTCGTGTTGCTGACCATATCCGTCCAGGGTATCCGTAGCATTCTCCACAGTGTATCCACATTTCGAATGCTTCCAGTTGGTTCATACTACTAACTTTGAGGAAGAAACAAATATAGTAAAATATTTATTAGAAATTTCCACCCATTTATTCAATTACTTTTCATTATTCTCTGAAAATTAATGATTCATTTAATGTAAAAGCGAATGTCGATACGTAAAATTTTGCTTATGTAATTAATGGGCGGAAAATTACATATTAATCTTTTTTTAATGACGATGTATGTATATTGTGTAAAATTAAATCATTCAATTTAATGAGTAAGCAATGAAAATACTGTTTTACATAACTACGAGTATAATACACATATTACCAGAGTAACGTTATTTTATATATAATTGTAATGATTCTGATTTATTACTTAATGAATTCATAATTACTTTTACTGTAAATTTCAACGAAATATTTAATGATTTATTTTTTATGAATTTCATAAAAAAATAGTTCCTACACGGTTGACGTCTATGGATAGATGCTTTGTAAAGTGAATCGGGCGCCGTGTTTGGATAAGGAGTCCCAGTATTAGCCTGATGTGAGAGGACATGAAATGCCGGGCTGAGGAACGACACCCATTGTTGCTGAATGACGTCCCTGTGTTCCTGAAGGAACATATAGGATGAATAAAATGAAAATACTGTTTCGTAAAACATGACCTCACGAAAGTAATTAGTTATCAATTTACAAGGAACAGTTATTAAATGTATATTTATCAGAATATTTAATAATAATGAAATTATTTGTCATTTCACTAATCAACTACATTAATTCTCGCGACGCGTGTTTCTATCACCTATCTCTAGGGCCGAGGACACACCAAAGTACTTCGTTAGGTGCTAAGCTAGGTTTTACGTGACTCATATATGATACTAGGTGACTTCATCCTTGGCCACACCAAAGTGTTACGCACAAATTCATTTGACAGTTGGTAGCGATTGAGTCAACACACGATGCCACTCTCAAAACTAAACAATTTCATTACAACTTACCTTATCTTTATTTTCTTCCTGTGCAACTTCATTCCAAAGTGATTTTATTACAAATACATTTTTGTATAATTTGCTCGATGGGTCCCACAAAGGCTCCCTTTTATACACAGCTGTTATTAAAACTAACACCATCTTGTAAAATCACGGTGACACAATAAAATTATCCAACACGTCTGTTTGCTAGGAGATTCACTCGGTGACTAATCGTCATGTAGTGTGGCGCGAAGCGTGCAATGTGGCCATTGCGATAGTATGCGGTGCGTTGGTTCGCTAGGATATGTCGCCTAACTCGCAGCGTAGCTCTAAGCATCAAGCGAGACTCCTACCTGTGTGGCCGAGGTCTAGGTTCTTTTGCATATTTGTTTTCAATGAAATATTTTTCTTTCGGTATTAATTTGTTTGTATATATATTTGTATATTCTTAGAAAAACATGGAACATCTTACTGATTATTGGAGCACTTTATATAATGCATAATAATAGCACTAAATAAAAAATGGCGAAAATGACATGGCATAACAGTGTGTTGGTGCCAAACTTGACGTATGGATGTGAAAATTGGACTTAGCAGAAGAAGTTTAAAAGTAAGATATACTGTGGGTACGAGTGCATAAGAAGAAAATGTGGTGTCAATGTATGAAAGCAGGCGAAACGAAGACATCAGAAATTAATCGATAGATTTAAGGGTTGATTAAAGTTAGATGAAGAAAGAAGCTTTAAAATGGTCTGCACATGTAGAGATAATGAATCAGGAAAGAAGTATGCAAGTCAAAAGTGCAAAGTGTGCGCGGATAAGGCAGGCCGAAGAAACCGTGGCTGGATTAGGTACAGTAGATTTCGAAAGAAAGTGAGAAGTATGTATAATAGAAGATTGCGCATGACGAGACGTAAGAATGTGAATAATGGGAAAGTTTTGTGCTTGGAGAAAACAGTTTGGAGATATCAGTTTACACCGTAATGGATTCGACATAATAAATTAATTTTGTCAATAATTTTGTAAAGCGAAATAAGCCTGTCACTTTAATATAAGTTTATTGTGTAGAATTTTACACATTTAAGTGTTAAATCATTGTGTTGAAAAACGTAGTTCTATAATATAAATATCAATTTTTTTTTTCGCATTTCGTATTAAAGTTATGTACCACTGAAAGTCGAGTACCGCTAGTAATACGTGTACCATTATTTGACGAACTCTGTTGTTAATGGTCTTTTTAGATTAATGTAAAGAATACATTAATTAAATCATCTATGATAACTATTATCCAAGATAACTATGTAGATTTTGGTTCAAATTTCACTTTTCAACGCAGCTTAGTGAAATGAAATGATGTTTTGATTTGAGATTTAATAAAATTACCTCGATTTGTGTAATTTCACGCTGTGTGAAGACTAAAGATGAATTTGCGATAGTATTCAAATTTTTATCTAAAAGTTTCAATGAAAGAAAGATTTCCATTTTTCTAATAAATTGTGAGCGTGTCTAATGAAAGAAAACATAATAAATTATACCTTTATTAAAATGTAAGAAATAATTATTTAACCTGAGAAAGTAAAGGGTCTTTCAATTTGAGCAGTTTCTTGAATTCAATTTTTTATAATTCTTGAATAAAACACACAATTAGCTATGATTTCAAAAAACTTTTTATTAGTCATTGAAGTATAATGTATGACTTTTAAACACAAAAAACAATATCCGCCAAATGCCCACCTGCGGCTTCATAGATGTCCACTCTTGTCAAAATTTTCGATGACATTTTGGCATTATTGCGGTTCCAACTCACCAATAACGCAAATGATTTCGTCCTTCAGCTCAGGAATTGATAGGGGGCTATTTTTTATAAGCCTGGCTTTTCACGTAACCCCAGAGAAAATAGTGCAACGGAGTCAGATCACATGATCTTGGTGGCCAATTAACTTCACAGTTTCCGGAGATTACAATATATAAAATAATTGAACAATTTGAACGCGTTGTTGTATTGTATACGACTCCATTTTTATAAATGTCATATATTACACGTCTCAAATGTCACAAGACCCAGGCAAGTTCGCGACGTCATCTGTGTTTTATCCAAGAATTAAAAAACCGCTCAATTTGAAAGACTCTTTACAATCATGTCACTTCATATTTGCTATTTCTATCTACCGTTATTACGTAACTTACTCGTATATCTACTGTAGAATGCGATCGTAAATCACGCAACGATTCTAAGAAAAACAGTAATTTTCCGCAATCTTTGTTATTTTTTTTCAAATTTGTGTGAGAGAATTCATAAACAACATTTTAACACTAAAAAACAAGACGGAGTAAGCATGATTACATTCAAGCATACAATAATAATATTTTTAACAGAAAGTTTTTAAGTATCTAAGAGGTAAACAAAAAGATTTATGCACATAATTGATTTTCTATGCACGGTGGTTCTTAAGAAAACATACTGTAAAGGCCATTGTTTTAGATAAAAAAATAATATGCATATAAAATGTGTTTTTAACGGAGTATAAAAGAAACGAAAATATAACATTCGAACCTCTTAATTAAACAGATATTTATTATGCATATATATAATAACACTCGAACCTCTTAATTAAACAGATATTTTCATAAATGTATATAATAACACTCGAACCTCTTATTAAAACAAATATTTATCATACATTTATATATTAATACTCGAACCTCTTAATTAAACACATATTTATCATACATTTATATAATAATACTCGAACCTCTTAATTAAACAAATATTTATCATACATTTATATAATAATACTCGAACCTCTTAATTAAACAGATCTTTATCATACATTTATATAATAACACTCGAACCTCTTACTAAAACAAATATTTATCGTACATTTATCTAATAATACTCAAACCTCTTAATTAAACAGATATTTATCATACATTTATATAATAATACTCGAACCTCTTAATTCAACAGATCTTTATCATACATTTATATAATAACACTGGAACCTCTTAATTAAACAGATATTTATCATAAATGTATATAATAACACTCGAACCTCTTACTAAAATAAATATTTATCATACATTTATATAATAATACTCGAAACTCTTAATTAAACAGATATTTATCATACATTTATATAATAATACTCGAACCTCTTAATTCAACAGATCTTTATCATACATTTATATAATAACACTGGAACCTCTTAATTAAACAGATATTTATCATAAATGTATATAATAACACTCAAACCTCTTACTAAAACAAATATTTATCATACATTTATATAATAATACTCGAACCTCTTAATTAAACAGATATTTATCATACATTTATGTAATATTATTTATCATACATTTATATAATATTATATAATACAATAATAACACTCAAACCTCTTAATTGAAAAGATATTTATCATACATATATATATATAGCCATCACGCAGTCTCCATGTCGTTGTAGGCAGAGAGGAGAGAGCATCAGACTCCTAAAAAGAAGTATGAAAAACAGAAGAGCATAAATTACGAAATGTATGGTTGTTGATGAGACGAGATTTGTGTGCATGAACGTTGAAATCTGGAAATCTGTACTATCTGCCTATCCCAAAATGAACATGACTTGATGTTATGCGAATATAATGAAAAAAATGAGATTGATAAAATTGCTTAGTAAAAGATTTTTTCGTGTAGCATTTTTTGTAGAAATTTACTTTAATTAATCAACACAATACAAATATAAATGTATCACCACGAACTGTCTCTTGCGCAACAGGTAGAGGCAATAAAACGTGTCCAAACTTTTCTATTCGAATACAAAACTTTCGTTCTCTCCACATTAATACATATGGTCATGCCACAATCTTCCATTATTCATCACCTTCTTTCAAAATTCTAGTACACTTAATTCAGACACTTTTTCATCAATCAACTTCCTCTATGTACACCTTGCACTTCTGACTTCAATACTCTCTTAGTCGTTTATTCTCTCTACGTGTCTTGACTATCTTAAAGCTTCTTCTGCATCTTACTTAAAACACTCATTTTATCTTAGCATATATTTCTGACATTTTCATTTCACTTCTTGCGAACTTTCATGATCCACGTTTTTTTTAATAGATATAATATTTCTATATCCTTTATAAGTTTACCTCTTCTTCTTCTTCTTCCTGGCACTGTCCCAACTCATTGCCTATGTTGGGGTCGGCTCGTCTCGTTCTCAGGCTGTATGTTCTTCGGTTCTGGGTGTCGCTTTCATCCAGGCCGTTTCTCTGCAGGATTTCGGAGCACTGAGTTATCCAGGAGTTCTTTGGTCTTCCTCTGGACGGCTGTCGAGGAAGATCCACAGACATTGTCTGATTTACAGTATGATCTGGTGGTCTCCGTCTTATGTGCCCGTACCATCTCAGCTGTCGCTCTTCCAGCTTATTATTTATGTCAGTGACTCCCAGGCTACCACGAATGCTTGAGCTCTTAATTTTATCTTTTGGTGATACTCCTGCCGACCACCTAAGCATTCGCATTTCTGCTGTTTCAAGTTACCTAGAGTAGGAGCTGTACATAGTCCAGCATTCTGAGCCATACACAATTGCGGGTCTAACGATAGTCTGGTATACCTTTCCTTTTAGTTTTATAGGCATTTTTGGGTCACACAAGACTCCTGTTACCGATCTGATCCTTTTAAACTTTACTATCACACGTAAACATACTGCTCATTTCACATAACTCAACAATCTGCCCTGGTTCCTCTGAATTTAATACACTCTTTACCATTCCTCTTTCTATAACCATTACATTCATTTTCAAACCTTAAGCCATCTTTCATACAGTTCAATCATCGTTTATCTTAAATCGTCATGTTTTTTAGCAAGTACAACCATGTACACATCATACAGAAGTCCGTCTACATTGATTTAACTTATTTTGATTGTACATTTACGTAAAAGTGTGTAAAAGAAAATACCAGGAAACGTTTTATTTTATGCGGCATTCGACAAATACTTTAAATGTTGCGCTCGAATTACACAAAACACTGTGCTGTGTGAAACGTAAATTCTTCTACATGTCTTGAGTGACTTGTATTATCTATACAAGTACATATAATGAATGTGAAGTATGGTTTCTTTGATTGCTGCAAATCGTTACGACATCCGAAGCTCGTCTTCAGCATACTGAGCAATTAAAAAGCCTTCTTTGATATGATCAACGAAGAAGGCTGTATGTGTGGTGTAATATTGCTTTATAATGAACTCGGTGTTACTTTGATCTATTTACTCAAATAAAGCAACAGTTTAAAGAATAATTAATCGTCGAGATTTAACAAAACATTTTATAAAAGATGCACTGTTAAACTAGGTGTTAATTATTTATGATTTTATTTATCCATCGTATTATATTATAAATAGGCCTAAACCCATACGACGGTTGTCGTCAAACAAAGAACATGAGAATCGAACTTTGAATACAGGAGAGCGAGAGAGGAATACTTGGATTCCCTCCGAAAGTAATTCGAAATTTGAATCTCGGTGGGTCCGTGATACTGAACGAATTTTAAATACCTAGCTAACAATTTTTGAACCGGTGTAAAAGGGGACGATGTATAAATGATATTCTCGTATATATAAACAAATTTTACATTTATGAATATATATTTTCATAAATGTACAATAGCATTTGTTTTACTTCCGTGAATATTTCACTGGTTGCAACTAGTCATAGTATAAATAGGCCAAAACCCATACGACGGTGGTCGTCAAAGAAAGAATACGAAAATTGAATTTTGAATACAAGAGAGCGAGAGAGGAATACTTCAAAATTTGAATCTCGGTGGGTCCGTGATTTTTGAACCGGTGTAAAAGGGAACGATACAAATTGCTTAACTGCCGGCACGAAAGGAAAAGTGAACTAATCCTTAAATATTCACGCAGTAATCCAGGTTTTTTTTATTTGATTTCCAAATGACTGGAAGCTATAATTTATCTTTCCCTTTCAATGCTCTGGGATTTTCTGCTTGATAAACTAAAATTGGCTTCAATTTTAAATCACCAGCTAAGTTTCCACCAAGAAGCAATGTCAATCGGTTTAAGAAGGTATTATCGACAAAAATCTTTAAAAATTTGATTTTTTTTAAATGTACGAAATAGCGAATTGTGCGAAAGTAGAATGTGCGATAGTCGAGGACCGCCACCGCCATATTATAAAAAAAAACTAATCAATTTACTTATTGGGTGACCGGATGTAAAGTGAACCTGCAGAAATGGGGTTTCTTGAACGAAAGTAGCACTGCGTGTAATTGTGGGAATCTACAGGAGTCACAACAAACGAAAGTTTTTCCAAAAATATGGATTACATGCTTTGCAAAAAATGCATGATTTACGCGAATAATATTGCACTGGGGTCTATGTCGCCTCCCACTGGAAACCGTAGCATAATTAATCATTGATGGTCCGGACACGGAAATGCATCAATTATTTACTAATTAATCAAGATACTATTGTAAAAAATATTTTTAGAACAAACGTTGTAGTCCCCTTAAATAATAAGACGACCTAAGTTTGAAGTTGTTTAATTTCTTCCTTCCTCAGAAGGAGATGAGCTCATTGAATAGGGACAGATGAAGAGTGAGTTACAATGCATACGATCTGCACATGTGAAATCCAGGAGATTTGTATTTTTGTGAGTGCAGAGAGTTCCAGATCATGGACCACATCATTAACAGCTGTCTACTGTATGCGTTTCCTGGAGGCATACATTATTTCCTTTCGATGGTCTTACATCCCATATCGAGCTTTGCCCTCCGTCAATCTTCGCCTCCAACTCCTCCTGCCTTCCGCCACGACCCTCCGATCCTGTGCCTGTAGCAGCCGGGTTGCGCCCCTCTCAACTTCGTCCTTCTATCGCAGCCTTAGCCTGCCCACTCCCCTTCTCCCATCCGAGTGTCCTTCCAGGATTCTTTTGGGTGCTCGCGATGACGGCATTCTCTGCACATGTCCGGCTCATCTCAATCTGCTCAGTCTGACATGTACAGATAGTCTGGGAGCTTTTTAGATATTATATAGCTCGTCGTTGTATAGTATTCGCCAGGTTTCGCCGTCATTTTTTTTTAACACTTTTATTGCAATACAATCTGGCGGGCTTATTACCAGGCGGCAATCTCTTCCAACCAACCAGACAAAAGTAAATGAAGCAAGTTACGTGGTCGCATAAATCATTCAAATGACTATCCATCCCCACGAAATCCATAAACATATACGTGAGAACATGCCCACGAACCCCACAAAGACGGACAATCACCCGAACATTGTTTTTCATATAAAGTGAGATATCATCAATCAAAAGGAAAGGAAAGGATGGTGGAGAGGAAAGGAAAAGAAAAATCAGGAATGAAACACGCTATTTTACTGACTAGAAATTAAGAGGTTTTTCAGTCGCTTCTTAAAGCATGCCAAGGACGGAGCGAGTCTTATATTCACGGGGCCAAGTCATTCACGGGGCCCAGGATCCTACGTAGTACTATTCTCTCGAAGACATCCAGAAGCTCTGCGGATTTAGCTGTCAGTGTCCATGCTTCGCATCCATATGCCACCACTGTTCTAATAATTGTTTTATACAGGGTGACTTTGGTTTTTCTATGGACACTTCAGGACTTGAACACCGGCAGTAAGGAGAAGAATGTTTTGTTCCCTGTTGTGATTCTTCTCTTAATCTCAGCATGCTCTTCGTTTTCTTTCGTTATAGTTGAACCCAGATAGGTGAGCTCTTCCACTACCTCAGGCATACATTAGCTGTATAAATTAATACTAGACACTGTGACCTAACTAGAGAGAACGACTCGCTATGAGAACCCCACGCAGAAGAAGAATGAAAAGGAAACAACCAAAGTACAATACAAATCATAAAAAGATAGTCCTCACAATGAAAATTGAATATTTGATCAGCATCAAAATATTTTCAGATATCTTCAGATTATATAATTGATTTTGGGTTAAAACTATGAAGCAAAAAGTGCTTCTAACAGAGATGATGCTGTTGTAGACTCAATAAAAAAAATCCCTCTATTGTAAGCAACGTTTCCCCTAATTGTTTCATTGTGTGTGCGGCCCATCAACTTATATGTGCAAGAAAAAAAGAGGGAAGTGCGCAAATATGCATATTCATGCATACATAAAACTAAATAGTCAACATAATGCACCACGATATCATAAATTACATTTTTCAAATATAAACAAATATTTGTTCTAAACAAAAAAATCCACTTCTGTATTTTTAAATTAATAATAAAAAAATAAACGAAATAATCTGAATATATAATAAATAAAAAATCATGGTCATCCTTTTATACTATTATTTCCTTTAGGCGCATGGACTCTATATGGTGTTTCCATGTTCCGCACACATCTCAAAGAAAGGAACCTAAGAACCCATCATAAAATATCAAATAAAATATATAATTGGGCAAAACAAAATATGGTTACAAGTTCCTTTCTTTGAGATGTGTGCGGACAATTTTTAACAGAACAATCCTTTGACCAACTATCTTTTTTTTAGTGGTCTTTAAATAGGTTATTGCTAAGAACTCCCATGCAGTACAAATGGGAGATTTTTATAATGTGAAAGCCCTTAAACGTGTGTATTATACTTGTATAGTTTGAATTAATTGAATATTAGCGGTACTGAAAAAAAATTCAATCAAATATACCGTGAGAGAAAAATAACAAAAGTGTCGACAGAGCCGGCGCTTTTATGTGGCAATGTATTCGGCGCACGTAGGCGGCCAATTTTAAGGATGGTCGCTGTTTATTGTACAATATAACATGTCATGCGGTAACATTTTTTAATCAACCAAAAATGTGCCAAAGAGGCCTGAAGAGAAATCCAGAGAGGCTTTTTTTTGTATCGACTTATACTTTGCAGTTTGCTTACACAATGACAGTTTGTTAGATTGAAAGCATTTAATTATTATCAGCATGTTGTGGATTTAGTCTTAAATTTATACAGGTTTTGAATTATAAAAAAATATTATAATTTAAAATTCATACAAGGCGTGTTATCAATAATACAGCATATATTTAGTTATTGTGATGTGGTTGAAATTGCGTGTGTTAGCTTGAAATCAAAATATGTGTCAGGATGTGAATGTTTCATCTGAGTATATGAAATTAAAAAAAAAAATTATATATATTCTTTTCGTATCGCATCCTTCCATATGTTAAAGGTATCCCAATTAATGTTTCGGATATATTGAAGAGCTTGGTTGCGAGACAACATTGTCTTCAGCTCAAGTAATTTAGTCTTCGGGTAATGAACCTTTGGGGAAGGCCCAGAATAGGTGGTTCGTCATTGAACGTGTTGGCAACACTACCACTCGGCGCGTACGAGTATTATGACGAGACGAATTATTTTATCAGACTTGCACCTTGTTTTCAGGGTACCATTAGAAATTTACCCTGAAACCCCCGGATGAAATCAAGAATCTTTACCACTAGACTACGGAGGTCCTTGTAGAACGGATTCGAAATCACTTATTCTTCTTCCTGGCACTGTCCCAAGTCATTGCCTAGATAAGCTGTTGGAGTCCGCTCTTCTCGTTATCAGGCTGTATGTTCTTCGGTTCTGGGTGTCACCTCCATCTAGGCAGTTTCTCTGCAGGATTTTGGAGCATTGAGTCATCTAGGAGTTTTTGGTCTTCCTCTGGACGGCTGTCGAGGAAGATCCACAGACATTGCCTGATTTACAGTATTTTTTTTATTTATTTATTATTACACATGACAAGAAATATACACAATTGGAGAAAAAACAACAGGTAATTTGATTTGGACATATAATTTTAACGGATCTGGGTTTGTTGCCTTTCATTTGTCGTATCCCCAGTAAACTAGGCTTTTGCCTGTATCTCACTGAGGATATTTAGCATGAAAAAATAAATCGATACTTCTTTCCGATTTTTGATTACACAAAAAAAACCCGTTGCACGCTCTCATCAACCTGACAAACAGTGACACTCAACTACAACTGGAAACGTCTTGCGAAATTCAACTTCTCGCACATTATCACTCCAGAAAGACCAAAAATATTCATCCCACAATATGCCGCACACAATCATAAGAATAAAAATTAAAACAAATTTAAAACAAAAAAAAATACACAGAAACACAAATTCAAAAACAACCAAAATTAAAACAACAAGAATAAACCCACACTCACGAGCTCACATAAATCCTTTCCACTCGTCATTCATCCTGAAAGCCCAAGTTCTCAAAATCCTGTCGCAATAACAACTACGCTCCGATCGACTGTCTAAATGGTTTTCCTACCTTTACCTTTATTGAAGTCGGCACGCCATTGTATGTAATGGGAGCCAAATAAGCATATTGTCTTTGGGCAAAAGAGGTTTTAACTCTAGGGATGGTGAACATTTCATTAGTTGCCATGCGTGTCATGTGTCTCTGCTGAGTCTGCATCTTCCCTTCCTCTCGATGGTTGTGCCAGAGAATGGATTTGAGATGTAAATTGGCTATGTTCAGGACCTGATACTCTCTGAAAAGCTCCACCGTGGGATACCGAGCAGGAAGTTAATTAATTATTTTCACAATCAATTTTTGGGAAACCTGCAATATGTGTTTTTGGGTTAAGGTGTATCCCCCCCAAACTGATATACCGTAAGAAAGTGCTGACTGATATAAGGCGAAGTATGGTCTGGTGGTTTCCATCTTATGTGCCCGTACCATCTCAGCTGTCACTCTTCCAGATTACTGTTTATATCAGTGACCCCAGGCTACCACGAATGCGTGAGCTCTTAATTATATGTTTTAGTGATATTATAAATACTATAATATATTATTTATGTATTATAAATACTATAAAAAATATTTCAAAAATAAGAGTGAAAATTTGAAGGTGATGGCTGAAGCCATTTATTTTATTAGCAACTTTTCAGCATCTGTATATGAATGGTTGAAGTAAAATATGCACTAAGTACCAAAAAAAAAACAAAAAAAATAAGTATGCAGTTTCATTCTATATACAATAACATATAGAACGAAACTGCATACTTAGTTTTTTTTGTTTTTTTTTTCGTACTTAGCGCCTATGTTACTTCAACCATTCATATGTATAGAAAAACATTTTTTGGTAAACAAGTCGCAAAAATCTTATAAAAGAAAGACGAACTACAAAGAAACCTTTGTAGACCTTCCGACATGTTGCAGTAGTGCATTCGACTTTAGGTGGAGTATAGTTTGTGTGTACTGTTAATACTCGTAACATATGAATTAATTGGAAAGTTTTCAAAGCCATACAGTTTTCATTGCATACGATAATATTCTTGACCTTATACATGATTTGAATTCAAAGCAATGATAATAAATACTTGTGTAGTACCCAAAAAATAATTTTGATCATTTATTAACTGGCCACTTCTGAATTTCTTGCACACCTTATTTATATACACAAGAAGAATTTTTATTTAAGATTTTGTTTTAAGGGACGGAAGTTTGAATTATCGTGAAAAAGGCGGCGCTCTCCTATATAATGGCCCTGGATGGATAAAAAACGATCAACAAAATAATTTTAGAAAGGAAATAGACCATTGGTTATGTGTTGTTAATGCAATCAAGGAATCATAAAATAACATTACTGGACCAATCATACAATCATTACTCGAGTTGCAAATGTTTTTCGTCTGAGAGGAAATACGTTTTTTAACATGAACCATAAAAATGTAAATCATTTTAAATGAAATAATTTCAGTTTAATCTTCAGTATAATAGTTATCCTCCAAGGCTTTTAAAAGTCATAAAAATTCAACGTTCTTTATTACTTCCACATGTTAGTTTATCTTCTGTCTAGTTAAAGATTATCACAATCGGTATGAGTTGTCATTCCCACGGTATAAAAGGGTATCACCTGGTGTTGAAAACTAATTGCAATACATTAATGCGAAACTCAAAAGAGCCGGAGTCATTGATGTACTTAAGAATTCTGATTAAGATAAATGTATTCACTTAAAAAAGGGATTATAAGGCTTTGTTAGTTTTGAAAAAGGTAGTTATTTTTCTTTCTTCTTTGAGATAGTTGTTAAGTTGAATATTATATTCACGAATCAACAAAATGCTGCTGGACCACTGTTGTGGGAAAACTCCTTGTAGTAGTAATTATACATACTCTGGATACTCTGGAACCAGTTACCAACTAATGATAGACTATAGTACTCCATCTTTGTTATGTTTATAAAAACACAAAAAAAATCTTTTAATTTCAAGTAAGTAAACATCTTTAAATCCCGATTTTGCTTTTCTCTGCAGCAGCCCTTCTTTTGATTTATTATGTCTCAGTTTAATTTTTATTATGTATATTGTGTTAACATAAGTTGTGTCCGTTTTTTTTCAAATTTAAAAATGAGCACCAAAAGTAAAACAAAATGGTAAAGGTTATACGTTATTCGAATGAAAATTTTCTGCTCTACAAGATATTGTTTCCTTTTACGTTACATATATTATTTTATTTGATTACAAGCCTTCAAAATAGAATGCCAAGTAGACAAAAGTGAGCATTTTCGACACCTTCTTCTGTTCGCGTTCAATCGAGGGAATAAAGCTGCCAAAGCTGCTCGCGATATATGCGAAGTATACGGTGAAGATGCTATGAATTAAAGGACAGCTTGTCGATGGTTTTTGCGTTTCAAAGACGGTAATTTTGACCTGAAAGATATGGAGCGTTCCGGACGACCAGTGGACTTCGATGAGGACCGCTTAAACCATATTATTCATGAAGATCCCCTACAAACATTTTTCATCACCATTTCTTTTTCATCACCATTTTTTTTTCATCACCATTTTCAAATCATTTTTCATCACCAGTAATATGATGCGGAAAAGGAACCTTTGCTTGTGGCCATGCGTAGCTCGACGACGCGCGAGCAAACCAGCAGAAATAGTCGAACGTTGATTTTTGTTGTTTTCACTCAAAACATGTGGAACCCAAGCGCTGAACTTCTGGACTTTTCCCATTGATTTAAGATGGCGGTATACAGTCATGTGACTACAATTCATCTGCTCAGCCAATTCTATGGTGGTTGGAAGTTATCTGCAATTTATGTGTTTTAGAAGTGTTATTTAAATATATTTGGTCCATACAATGTTGCTGTCAATAAAGCTATATTTATTTATTTAAATTCTATAATCTCAGAATGTTTTTCTTCATCTTACAAAAATAGCACTTGTAATAATTTTCGTATTCATACTTGTAATCATTCTCGCACCTATTGAATAGTGCGTTTTCCTCACAAACAGATAAATCTTTTTATGAGAATAATACGCTATTGTTATAATACTAACAAAAGAAACAAGAACGGGTTAATTTAAAAGTTCACAAGGAATGATAAATTTGAAACTATTTACTGAGTGTTTCAAAAATCATTTTATAAACATGGTCATCCATCGTGTCGTGTAGCTTTTAACTTAGCCTCGTGATTCCCATGACAGCTACCGACGTCTCTTTTTCATGTACGAGTACAGTCTGTTTGACAAGAACGTGTACGGCGAAACCCGAAAAACTGTTTGGGATAAGGCATTAAAAATAAAATGCATAATTTATACCGTGATGCTTTATTATTAATAAGTTGTCTAGTCACCTCTACCAGTAATAATTGCCCGGCAACTCCGATGCATATGTACTTTCTACTAATTTTATAGCATAATCTAGGGGCAAAGACTTTCATATAAGTCGAATCTGTCGAAATAACTGCTTGATGTTACAGGTATTTTTCCCTCTAATCTTGAACTTTATAAGTGCCCAAACATTTTCCAAGAAATTTGCATCTGGTGACTGCGACGGCCAATACATTACGTCAACGTCATTTTCCTGTTTCCACGCAGTACAAAGACGACTCCGACGTTTTAGATCATTGTCCTCTTGCAGTAGCCAATTTTAATTCTTTTCTTATAAACCACCTTTGGGCAGATAGTAAAAAAGCCATCTAATATATTTTAACTATTTTGGCAGCGTTCAAATTATTTGTGAAAATGTGCAAAGTGCCAAATCCCTGCTTTGAGAAACATCCCCAGACGTAGACTTTTACCGGGTATTTAACAGTCCAGTGGATAAGTCGTAAATTGGTGCGGGTACACCAGGTATGATTAATGGAAGAACGTGCCCAAAAAAAAAGCTTCGTCCGAAAAAAACTACGTTGTCTCGATCGCGGTCCAAATTTTCTTTCACCCAAGTGAGTATTTTTTCAACTGGTTTTTCGGATAGTAGTGGTTTCTTCACTGTGCTTCGAAATTTCACTTCATGAGCAAGTAAACGTCTTATAGTGTCACATGAGACAATTACACCCTTTTCACGGAAAATCGCTTGTCTGACGAGGATTGTTTTCAAACACTCGTAAAATCACTCAGTCCTCCTTTTTAGTCGTTTTCTGTACAGTGCCACGATCTGGTAGGTCATCGACGTTTTTTACGTCGGAATAGCGTTTCATCCCTTTACTTACAAATGTTTTCGACTTTCTCATGTATTTAGCAGTGGCTCCGTACGACATTATCGGTCCTTTCGGATGTGTAACTTGATGCGCTTCGTAACGTGATGCGTACGCAGCACTCAAGGTGAAATATGTTCTTTTGTAACCAAGGTCGAACGACAACTGAGTTTTTCTATACAAAACATCTTAGTAGAAGGGTCTTGATACCTGCTCGCGTTTGAATCTACCCTCTAACGGTTTCCAGAAAAAATGTAGCCGTACACGCTCTTGTCAAATATACTGTACACGACTTAGGAATCCGCGGTTCGAAGGGTAGTTGTTAAGGGTAGTCTTATTGAGTATCTCCCTTCGTCAATCTAACGCATTAGAAGTATTCCTTCCATGTGTCGTCTTTCCTATTCCAGTGACTACAAACCTCTCCAAACTGTCTTCTGGCCATGGACAATATGTGAAAAGATTCGGAGAACTCGTCTTAGGCTTATTGTCTATGAAAAAAAATGAACACAGCAAAAAGAAAAAAATGCATAAATGAAGACGTCAATTTAATAAGATGATATGAAATAATTATTTCAAGTATTTTTTTTTGTAAATGGTTGAAACACAGTTTTTAAATATTTAATGATTTTGTTCGTTGAGTTAAATTAATTTATTGAAAATTAAAACTTTCCTATCTTATTATTAAAATGTATGATATATTGAAAAATTGTAAATTTATACCTAGAACGGATGAATGAAGAAAAATTCACATAATTAATTATATGGCATGGTAAGTGGAAGGCGTTGCAATAAAATTTTCCCAAATAATTCAAATCCCACATAAATCAAACGTAACATGCTTAACAAGTTTGCATTTTATTTGAGAAGTGGTTTATATGCGATTTATGTGAATTTTCGGATTTGATTGCATTTTTTGTAGCATTTAATGCCTTGGCTTAGGTAACCCTAAATGATACACCCAATCTTATGGCAAATTAAACCATTGATTGAAAACTGCTAATAGAAATTTAACAACTGTTAAGCCTTGATACATTTAAATTTTTGTTGTTAAGAGATCAACCTAGCTAATTTGTTGCCATGAGGAAATTTCTTACAATCAATCGGAAATATCAAAGAGGCCTTAAGTTAAAGTCAGAAAAGAATCTTTGTTTAATTTAAAATGGAATCCAACGGGAATCGAAACGGTATCACCTTTTATTGAAACAGGCGTCTTACCGATTATGTCACGGACATTATTAAATATTCAATATGAATTTATTTATTTAACACTTTTATTGCAAATACAATCTTGCAGGATTATTGCCAGGCAGACAAAAGTAAATGATGCAAGTTACGTGGTTACATAAATCATTCAAATGACTATCCATCCCCACGAAATCCATAAACATATACGTAAGTACATGCCCACGAACCCGAACATTATTTTTCATATAAAGTGAGATATCATCCATCAAAAGGAAAGGAAGGGATGGTGGAGAGGAAAGGAAAAAAACAATCAGGAATGAAACACGTTATTTTACTGACTAGAAATTAAGAGGTTTTTCAGTCGCTTCTTAAAGCATGCCAAGGACGGAGCGAGTCTTATATTGGTTTGCAACTGATTCCAGAGTCTCACTGCATGGACAGTAAATGACGATGTAAAGAAAGAGGAGCGGTGAACTGGAAAGGCCAATAAATAATCTCTGTTTGAGCGTAGCGCTAATCCATGATTGGAAAGACGCTGAAAATTCTCGGCGAGATAAGAGGGGGTGGCGGGACAGTTAAGCATATTATACAATAGAGACAGTATGTGAATTTGGCGTCTATTTCTAACATTCAACCAGTTCAATGCCTTCTGATATGAAGTTATATGATCGTACTTACGTAGGTTGAAAATGAATCTTAGAATATAATACCTAGGATCAAAATCTCTTTTGCCCAAAGGCAATATGCCTATTTAACTCCCATGGCATACAATGGGGTGCCTAATTCAATAAAGGTAAAGGGATGAAAACCGTTAAGGCAGTCGATCGGAGCGTGGTTGTTATTGCGACAGGAGTTTGAGTATTTGGGCTTGCAGGAGGAATTATTTGTGGAAGAGGTTTGTGTGTCGTGTTTTTTTGTTGTTTTATATTTATATTTTTGTATAAATGTAATTTATTTTTTGCTTTATGATTCTGTGCGGTATATTGTGGGATGAATGTTTTGATCTGTCTGGAGTGATGAAGTGTGAGGAGTTTGATTTCGCGTGATGCATAACATACGAGTATATATAGTATGTAATTGAGTGTCACTGTTTGTCAGGTCGATGAGAATGTGCAACGGGATTTTACATAATCCAAAATCGGAAAGAAGTATCGATTTATTTTTTATGCTATATATCCTCAGTGAGGTACAGGCAAAAGTCTAGTTTATTGGGGACACGACAAATGAAAGGCAACAAACCCAGATCCATTAAAATTGTGTGTCCGAATTAAATTATCTATTGTTTTTTTTCGCAAATTATGTATATTTCTTGTCATGTGTAAAATAAATAAAAAATAAAATAAATAAATAAAGATAAAAAAAAAATTAAATAAATTCTGGATCCCTACTTCAAAAGAAGGCGTTTTTTTTCAAATTCGGTCATAGATCAGTATTTTTTTTCTAATGTATGAATTATGTCAAGTGGAAAATAAATTAATGTGTGTTTAATTTGATTTTTTTTCTCATAGATAAAAAACCATATTGCCGAAAATTGATCTCTGCCATGTAAGAGTTGTGGATTATAGTTTTTGCTGACCTTTTTTTTTGTCTGAGTTCGTTGATCTTAAAGTGGCTTTTGTAACCTCTCGTGGTGCCTTTCTAAATGCAGTTATGTAACAAGTGTTGATGTAAACATTATTTTATTTTTAGTTATGCGAATTAATATAAACATTTATTTTGTTAATTTAAGTCTAATCATCCGTAGATCTAAGAATTTTGAGAAATAACCTATATAAATTGATAAGGACAGAGAGATATTGACTGTTGCAATTATTTAGTTCGTTTCCTGCATTTGTACAGTCTTAAATATCTTTCACGAAGGCATTGAACTGGTTGAATGTTTGAAATAGACGTCAAATTCACATACTGTCTAATATTGTATAATATCCTTAACTGTCCCGCCACCCCCTTATATCTCGCCGAAAATTTTCAGCGCCTTTCCAATCATGGATTACCGCTATGCTCAAACAGAGATTGTTTATTGGCCTTTCTAGTTTACCGCTCCTCTTTTTTACGTCGTTCTTTACTGTCCATGCAGTGAGACTCTGGAATCAGTTACAAACCAATATAAGACTCGCTCCGTTCTTGGTATGCTTTAAGAAGCGACTGAAAAAACTCTTAATTTCTAGTCAGTAGAATAACGTGTTTCATTCCTGATTTTTCCTTTCCTCTCCACCATCCCTTCCTTTCCTTTTGATTAATGATATCTCACTTTATATGAAAAAGAATGTTCGGGTGATTGTCCGTCTTTGTGGGGTTCGTGGACATGTGCTCACGTATGTGTTTATGGATTTCGTGGGGATGGATAGTCATTTGAATGATTTATGCAACCATATAATTTGCTTTATTTACTTTTGTCTGGTTGGTTGGCAGAGATTAAAGAGAAAAGTGTTAAATAAATTAAATACAAATATGCTGTGAAGATACTTACATTAATAAAATATTGTGAAGTATTAATGTATGAAAGAAAGCTGAAGAAAAAAATCAGGAATTAGTACTTGATAAAATACATATTGAGAGGATGTTGAGAGTGTAAGATAGTTTGGACATATGGAGATAATGAACGACGAAAGAATGACTAAGCGAGTATATAAGTCAAAAGTGCAAGGTGTGCGTGGAAGAGGTAGATATAAGAAAATTTGGCAAATTAATAAAAAAGGTGAACTGAAAAGTTTGAATAGTAAAATATCATGTATGAATATGGAAGAAGCGAGAGTTATATGTTTCGAAGGAAAAGTGATTAGATCAGTTATTTCTGCCTACTCTGAAAGATACACCTTGTTATGATATGTATGTTGATATCTTAAAATATTAAAAATATATGTTTTAATTTTTCAACACCTGTTGAACTTAAATTATTGTAAAAAAAAACCAGACTTCTTTTCATGTTTGCGTTTTCCTTAATCTATCATAATGCTTTTAGCAGAAGAAATATCCACATACATGCATGGACGATTTTGAATATCTAATCAAAAATTCAAGATACAAATCTTCTTTGGGATTACGTATGACTTACTTTATCCTCTTTATGCTATTACAACACTTGAGTGCTTCTATCTTATAGCAAATTACGTAAGACGGGAAGTGAAGGCATTACCCGGCGAGGTGACGGCATATGTGGCACTTAGCCATGTGTGGTCAGTCGTGTCCACTTATTAAATGTTGGTTTTATGGGCTATTGTGCCAAATATGGTATCATATCTTGTTGATCTTTATTATTTTCTCCTAAAAGAGACAAGAGGCTTTAAATTAAGTTGTTTTTTTAAATATTGAATTGAATAGAACTATTTTTGGAGAGGACAAATACGTCTTCTTTTTCTTTTCTAATAATGGCTGTAAGCTCTTCTATATGAAGGAGAATATACAAGTGTCGTACACTGGAATACATATTTAAAAAACTAGAATGAGAAAATAAAGGGCTGGCGATTGATGGAAAATACCTGAGCCATTTGAGATTTGCAGACGATATCGTTATATTCTCACAAAACCCGAATGATCTTCAGCACCAACTGCAAGAATTGGCAGAGGTCAGCAAAGGAGTTGGTTTAAAAATGAATATTTAAAAAAACCAAATATATGATGAACGGCTTTGCTACCCCAAAACCAATAAACGTAGATGGAAAGCCGCTAGAACTTGTCCAGGAATATGTGTATTTGGGCCAACTTATTTCCTTTGTAGGTGGCATATCGGAGGAAATAGCACGAAGGACAAAACTGGCGTGGAGCTCATTTGGACGTTTGAACAACATCTTCAAAAGTAATCTCCCAATATCCTTGAAGCGAAGGGTCTACAACCAGTGCATTCTTCCAGTACTTACGTATGGCTGCGAGACATGTACGCTCACAGTAAAGAACACGCAAAAGCTCCAGACCACACAAAGTGGCGTGGAGAGATGCATGTTAGGATATACTAAAAGAGACCGTAAATGAAACACCTGGATTCGCAATATAACAAAGGTAGAAGACGTTATAAAGGTGTGCAAAAGAATGAAGTGGCATTGGGCCGGACATGTAGCCAGAATGTCAGACTCCCGATGGACATCTGAAATAATCCAATGGTATCCAAGAGGCATAAAGAGGCCTAGAAGAAGACCGAAGGTACGCTGGATGGACGAAATCAGGAAGCATGGCAGCATCACGTGGCATCGGCGAGCAAAGGGCCGAACTATTTGGAGTCAACTTGGGGAGACCTTCATCCAGCAGTGGATTGACCCTGGTTGACAATGATGATGATGATGATACAAGTTTCAAGTAATTTCTACTTCATTGAATCTCGTTTGTTCAGTTCAAATGTCAACAAAAACAATAATTTTTGACTATGCGAACGTCTGTTATTTGGATATTACGGAGGAGCAGCTAAAAGAGTTACAATGTGTTCAAAATGTTTGTCTTAGATTTATTTTGAACCTGAGAGAGTTCGATTATATCACTTCATACCAGAAGCGCTAAAATGGTTGAACGTGAGAAATTCAAATTCAAATACTATCTCTATTGTGTAATATCCTTAACTGTCCCCTCCCTCTATTATCTCGCCGAAAATATTCAGCTTCTTTTCGATCATGGACTAGCGCTACGATCAAATAGGGATTGTTAATTGGTCTTCCCAGTTCACTGCTCTTATTTTTCTGTCCTTTACTGTCCATGCTTTGATACTCTGGAACCAGTTACAAACCAATGTTAGACTCACTCCGGCCTTGGCATATTTTAAGAAGCGACAGAAAAACTCTAAATTTATAATCAGTTATATAACATTTTCATTCCTGATTTTTCTTTCCTGGCCACCATCCCTTCGTTTTCCTTTCATTGATGATATCTCACTTAATGTTTATTATGTATACGCTCAAAAATTTCATAAATATTTATAATAATTTGTTTTTTTCTTGCGATCATATAACTTCCTTTATTTACTTTTGTCTGATTGAAACATTTTTTTTTGTTCTAATGACATATACCAGGGGTGGGCATACATGAGGTCAACGAGAGCCACATTCTGGATTTTCATATATATATATAAAGAGTCACACCATAGACACGTTCTCACGTTGTATTAAATACACTAATTAAAATTTATCACATATTCTATACAAATCTTAATTTCTATATAAAGTATCAAAAATACACATGTAAGAAAATATAAAAATAGCGCAGAATACGGTTTGCGTGGTTTGCGCACATAAAGAGGCAGGAGATGCGCGCGCATCCTACGCATTGAAATCACAGCACACACGTATACACCAATAATTGCGTCTTTGACAGTTGCATTCATACATGCACATCTTGTCACAACATTTAGAAAGGAAAATCGTAAAAACACAAGTATAATGGGGAAAGAAAGTATCTATATTTTTATAAGAGACATTGGGTGCTGTACTATACTTAACCCAACGGAGAGCCGCATTTGTCCACGTCTGTCATATACTATCCCTAATGTTTATTTCTTTAAAATGATAAAATATATTTTGGCTCTTGCATTCAATCAAATCCGATAAGACAGTTATTTTCATCATAATTAATATTGAAACTGTTTAAATTCATTCATGCCCAACCAATAAAAGTGATTGTTGCCAAAAAAAAAACCTGCAGCATTGAATCTAAAAATAGTGGAAAAGGAAGTGTTCTGTATTAGCATTTATCTCGTTCGATAGCAAAGTGCAGTTTTTGTTCATTCAGTGTAATTCAATAGAGGGCAACAAAGCGTGTAGATTGCAATTCCAAAAGGCCATTTGCAAAAATTCAATTCAATTCAATTCAGAATAATGAGTAACTGTTTATTCAATACCATCTTACGATAATACAATGGCGATTATTTTCGATAAGAAATGGATTGGAACCACTTTAATTATTTCTAAGTTATTGTTTTTCATTACATAAGTTTATTGAACTCTTAACAACAAATAACAATGGGTAATAAGTGAGATATTTAAATAAATACGAGTATTATTAATAAATCAATGTAAGCAATAATTTATTGAAAATGTGATTTTATATTAATCATAGAGTTGAACACTAGATTGAGGTGTAATAATATGAGTATATTACTTCATTATTTATAGTTAAGGCATTAACATTGTGGAGGTTTAAAGACATTGTAATTTGTTTTATCAAACATTGTTTATTCCACTTTTTGTAACGGTATAACTCTACCGGTTTCAAGGCTTTCACATCATCTTCAAGGGAGCACAAACAAGATTAAATTCTGTTCGAATTGGCACCGACATACACATTTCTAACGGTAAACATTCGGATTGAGGATTGGCGGCTGGGGGAGGCATGGGACCACCTCGGCGAGCAGCGGAGAGATTCTTGGTATATATGTGTTTGCCAGATGCTCACCTCGATGCACTGACTTAGAAATTTCTAGAGCCTCTAATCTGTCCAATTTATTTCCGTTACTATTGATATGTAAGAATTTGGCATCTAGAAATTTCTAAGTCAGTGCATCGAGGTGAACATCTGGCAAACACATATATACCAAGAATCTCGCCGCTGCTCGTCGAGGTCGTCCCATGCCTCCCCTAGCCACCAGTCACCAACCCGAATGTTTACCGTTGAAGTGTGTATATCGGTACCAGTTCGAACAGAATTTAGTCTTGTTTGTGCTCCCCTGAAGATGAGGTGAAATCCTTGAAACCGGTAGGGTTATACCGTTATAAAAAGTGGAATATACAGTGTTGTATAAAACACATTACAATATATTAATTCTTTGTGAAGGATGACTTTCGTTTAGTAGTTGGTTTTTGTATAGTTTGGTATCCAATCTTTTTCAACAGGTTTCCAGTCTGTTTTTTAGCAAAGATATCTTGAACATATTTCTGATTGGTTGGAAGAGATTGCTACATGGCAACAAATCTGCCAGTTTGTACTGTGTATAACAAAATATAATATATTACAATGTTAACATTTTTGTCAAATTAGAATACGGAAGAAATTATGAAAGGGATCTCAACGCACGTGGATTTAGAACTCATCCAATTTTATTTCATTTATTTTACACATGACAAGAAATATACACCATTTGTGAAAAAACAACAGGTAATTTAATTCGGACATACAATTTTAATGGATCTGGGTTTGATGCCTTTCATTTGTCGTGTCCCCAGTAAACTAGGCTTTTGCCTGTACCTCACTGAGGATATGGAGCATGAAAAAATAAATCGATGCTTCTTTTCGATTTTTGATTATAAAAACCCCGTTGCACATTCTAATCAACCTGACAAACAGTGACACTCAATTACATATGTTTACATCAAGCGAAATCAAACTCCTCACACTTCATCACTCCAGACAGACCAAAAACATTCACCCCACAATGTACCGCACATAATCATAAAAATAAAAATATAAATTCAAAACAATAAAAAAAACAGCACTCTCAAGAGCTCACACAAACCTTTTCCACAAGTCATTCCTCTTGCAAGCTTTGCTTTTCTTATTTTTAACAAACATTTCATATTTTCAAATCATATAAATGTTAATTTATTTGTGGATTTCAAATCATATAAATGTTAATTTATTATGATCCAAATTAAAAGTTTTGTTTTCTCAAAAAAATATGCATCCGTAGGAAAGTGAACATTTGATCTTTGAAAATGGTTGTATTTGCAACTTTCATGTCACAAAGTCTAAAAAAAATCGAATAAATCAAACAAAAAATGGTGCTAACATCAATTCGATAGAACAAATCCTGACGAGTTTTTCGATTCTTTATTCGATTTTTTGTTCGATTCTCGATAATAGCCGAAAAAGAAAAGGGTCCTAGCTTGGTTAAAAAAAGTCTTCAAATAATACTCACAAGCACTAGAAGTGCACGAGTGTTGTTTCTTTACGTGCGGAAGTATTGCTAATATACTTGGCCACACAGGAAGGAGCCTCGCTTAATGCTTAGAATTATGTTGCGAGTTAGGCGACATATCCTAGCGTACCAACGTACCGCATACTATCGCAGTGGCCACACTGCACGCTTCGCGCCACTTTGCATGACGATTACTCACCGAGTGAATCTCTGAGCAAACAGACGTGTTGGTTAATTTACAAGTTGGCGGAAGTTTTAATGACAGCTGTGTATAAAATGGAGCGTTTGTGGAACCCATCGAGCAAATTATTTAAAAATGTACCCGTAATAAAATCCCTTGGGAGTGAAGTTGCACAGAAAGTAAATAAAGATGGTAAGTTGTAATGAAATTGGTTAGTTTTGAGAGTGGCATCATGCGTTGACTCAAACGCTCCCGACTGTCAAATGAATTTGTGCGTAACACTTTGGTGTGGCCATGCATGAAGTCACCTATTATATGAGTCACGTAAAGTCTAGCTTAGCGCCTAACGAAGCATTTTGGTGTGGCCTCGGCTGGAGACTCATTAAACGGGGCCAATGAACAATTTATTCGAAATTGATTTAAAAAGGCAAACTGAAAGAGTCTGTAATGCCAAGTTGCTAATGAAACGTAACATTTAATTTTACTGCCATATGTATCAAGACATTTTATTTCACTTTGCAGTCACTGGAGAACCATGACACATCTCACGATGACACTCAAGAAAGCAATTCTCAATCATCTGACTCCAGCTCCGACTCTTCAGATTCCTCTTCAGAGTCCGGAGATTCCTCTTCAGACTCGAGTGACTCCTCCGATGAATCGTCTTCCGACGAGATTGGAAGGATCCCCATCAGAATCACACTTCCATTGCAACTTGACCTTGATGACCTCGCTGGAGCTCTGATGGAGAAAAACCAAAGGTATGTATTTATTATGAATGTTGAAGCAAATGCTTTTCCTTTAGAATATTTAATAATTTGCAGCACCGTACAAAGACTGTAAAATAGGTAGAGGGCTGCCGCTCAATAATCAGAGATTTCGGCTCACGTGATGCTCTTGAAGAGATTCCTTTTTAGCAGGAAGTAGTTGGTCGTAAGTAAAAGGCAGTAGACTGGAGGGAACTAATAATGTATTTTTGGTTTTTCGCGCTCCTTATGTACGGCCAATCGCTCATCGTAAACGCCTATTTTCGCCCGTGCATGCCGTCATGACTTGCGAGATCCGCCTTAACAAATCCTCTAATTTATTCTGAAATGGCTAATCATTGTCACCGTGAAAACCATACTTTTTCTATCGATGATGCCAAATTCTTACATATCAGTAGTAACGGAAATAAATTGGACAGATTAGAGGCCCTAGAAATTTCTAAGTCAGCACATCGATCCGAACATCTGGTGAACAGTTATATCCCAAAAATCTCTCCACCCTTGGTCGAAATCGTCACATGTCTCCCTCACCCCTCAGCCCCCAACCGCTGAAGCGTGTATATCGGTACCAGTTCGAACAGAATTTAGTCTTGTTTGTGCTCCCCTGAAGATGAGGTGAAAGCCTTGAAACCGGTAGGGTTATACCGTTACAAAAAAGTGGAATAAACAGTGTTTGATAAAAATAAATTACAATGTCTTTAAACCTCCACAACGTTAATGCCTCAACTATAAACAACATAATAATATTCTTTCTCAGAATAGAATTAATCAGTTTTTCATACAATTTTAATTAAATCTAATTTGATTAAAAATAAATCTCTTGAACATTTATCATTCAATCGCATCTTTTATTACTCTCATTTGATGCTACATAAATCTTGATTATGATTTTTTTATTAAGATCACGATGCCTCAGATAACAACAATAACTTGTTGTTGCAGAGGATCGTGAGGTTTTTTGTTAGGCTGAAGTTTTGGATGAGTTTGAAAAGTCAAGGCTAAAACCATCACAGATGCTAATGAGCTGCTATATAATGCCGTACTGCGAATATAATGAATGAAAAAGTATCATATATATATTTTAAGTGAGTTTTGGTGTATATTTAGATGCTATTACCTGCCGGAGATGGCTGATATTAAAAGGAAGACTAATCTCAAGTGAGATATGGGAATAAAATCAGCAGAAGAGAAATATGATCTCGGCAACATTGCAAGTCTAAAAATACGTATAATATTTTTAATACACTTTGTAAAAATTATTTGGTTTGGGTTGTAGGTCGAGGAAAGAATTGTAACTGAGGGAAAGGTAAGATACGAGATATTAAAAACAGATTAGCGTTTATGATGAGTTGTATCGAAGATGCGAGAACTGTAAGGGTGAACTGAAAAGCATAAGATCTGTCCTTCTCTGTCTACTCTTTAAGGAACATGGCGTGATAGTATGTACGATTGACATGTATCACAAATAAGTTATTTGTTCAAAACACGTCAGTTAGACGAGTTATTTCGATGGATTTTTTGCAAAACTTGATACTCATGTTTTTTTTTAATACTTGTATGTTGCTCCTTTAATTTGTCAATATAGGTGGGTTCAAGTTCCAAGTTAGAGCGCCCTTGGGGAGAGTCTGTTCTCTTGATGACACTATACAAATTATTATTTTTATTATTACCGTTTCAATCGTTTTCTTTTCTTCAAAATCTAATCGCGTTAAATCCGTTCGAATATATTTCGTAATTTCAAAAATATTTTATCAAAATCAATTTTCTTTAGAAGAAGAGCATTTTGGTATCGTTCGGGTATGTTCAACGAATAAAAAAAGAAAAACTTAGTGAACAAATGTATAGTGCAAACTCAAGTAGAAGGCGTGGTAGAGGAAGACCAGGGAAAGTATGTTTGGATCAAATTAATGATATCTTGAAAGAAGGAAATGTAATAAATCAGAGAAATCGTCGGAATCGTATGAGGTGTATGGATGTAGAAGAGGCGAGAGATGTGTGTTTAGATAGAAAAGTCTGAAGCTCTGTCCCCTCTACCTACCCCGGTAGGGAAATGGCTTGATGGTCTGCATGTATGTAATTTTTATTTAAATAATTTGTAAGGAGTATTATGTATATCATACTCATTGATATCGTATAGGTTATGTGTAGGTGTCGCTTAATATTTTTATTACAAAAATAAGTGTATTTGTAGGTGTCGCTTAATCTTTTTATTACAAAAAGAAGTGTATTTGTAGGTGTCGTTTAATCGTTTTATTACAAAAGGGAGTGTATTTGTAGGTGTCGCTTAATCTTTTTATTACAAAAAGAAGTGTAAATTCAGCTATATTATGTTGGTCTTAGATTCATTGTACAAAAACAAACTTCTCAAAAACAATAAAACGCTATTTATCTTGTTTATTAGTTTAATTTAAAATAGGAACTTCGTGTTAAAAAAGGAGGAGAATCCTTAATATTGGTTGGTTCATAATTTTAATTGTTTATTCAAGAAAGTTCGAAATCGTTGATCATGGGTGTTGGTTCAAAGTGTCGTAAAAACAACATGAAGGAAAAAGACGAAAATAATTTTTGATATTGTGTTGGTTAATTTCAGGTCTCACATGATTTGCAAATATGTCAAACATATTGATATCGTGTTGGTTGAAATAAACAAGTAATGTAGGGTGGCCACTGAAAGACTGTTCCACTGAAAGAAATTTCTTGCAGGAGTTCCATCGTCGCCCTGGCAGTGTGCACATTAGCTCCATCCTGTTGAAACCATACCTCCTGATTATCTTCGACTGCTGGTCGTAAAAAAAATCAAGCATTGTCCTATACAGGACCCTGTTGATCCATTCTGGCTGGCGTTCCTCATTTTCAAAGAAATAGGGGCCTATAACTCTTTCAGGCATAACACCGCACCAAACAGACCATTTTTGGGGATGTAATTGATGCTGATGTAATTCCCTGGAATTTTCAGTACCCCAAAATCTGCAGTTTTGTTTGTTGATGTACCCGTTTAAATAAAAATGGGCCTCATCATTCATTATCAAGTTGTTCAAAAAGTTGTTGTTATATCTGGCTAGGTGTTGAAATCGAATGGCGTACTGCAGGCGCTGCTGAGTATCTTGGGGTAGTAAAGCTTGGACCATTTGGATCTTGAAAAATGAATAAGTTATGATTTTTTCAAACCCTTCAGTCTTTCAGTGGCCATCCTGGATAATTTTGATAGTGTACAGTTTTGAAATGAATTATTCATTAGACAAATAAGTATATACTCAGATATCGTGTTGGTTGGTTCCAGGTTGCATATAAACTGTGTAGAAGGGAAAGAAGAACCTACTTATTGTATTTATATCATTTAGGTTGCTTACATTTCTTACATAAATTGTTTATTAGTAAAAAAGTATAAACTCTAATATCTGGTTAGTTGGTTCCAGGTTCCGCATAAATTCTCGAATTCGAAAGAAAAAGATAACCAACTCATTAATAACATTTCGATTGCTTACAATTGTTATGTTATATATTTTTTTATTCGAAAAAGAAGTACTTACTCAGATATCGTGTCGGCTGGTTCCAGGTTCCGCATAAATTCTTAAATTCGAAAGGAAAAGATAATCAACTCATTAATATAATTTCAATGGCTTACAGTTGGTTTTTTTTATAAGAAAATAAGTACTTAGTCAGATATTGTGTTTGCTGGTACCAGGTATCACATGAATTGTGTAGACAGTAAAGGAGAAACAACTCATTAACATAATTTTGATTGTTTTCAGCTGTTACGTGAATTGTTTATTAGAAAAAAGAAGTACTAACTTTAGATATCATGTTAGTTAGTTGTAGGTCCCGCATAAATTGTATAGAAAGTAAATGAGAACCAACTCTTCAACATCAGTTTGATTGTTTTCAGCTGTTACGTGAATTGTTTATTAGAAAAAAGAAGTACTAACTTAGATATCGTGTTGGTTGGTTCCAGGTCCCGCATGAACTGCGTCGTGGAGAAGCGCCGCGCTGAAGAACTTGTAGACCACCAGGCCCGCAGCGTGCAGTTGCCATTCGGACTGAACTTGACCACCGAGCCACGCCTGGAAAAGGTCACCGGAGAGAGGATGGCTATCTTCTGTGAAAGCGGTAATGAACAGAGGTAAATTAATATGTTACATAACATTAATATTTCTTTATTACTCACCAGTCAGCAGTTTTGATCTAATGATTTGAAATAAGCTAGTATCCTGGGTTCGTTGCAAAGTCTGACTTACAATTTTTTTCTATTAAATTAATTTAAAAGAGCAGACTCTTCTTAACCCTTTCTTCCCTGTGATGTGTAACAAGTACACATTGCTTCTAAACACTTTAATATATCTATAAATATAATAAATACTGGCTTCAGATTTTAGATATTCCTCCGTAAAACAATTACGCATTGAATGAAAAAATAATACTACGAGTAATAAGAATTAGCACTTACCGGCCACAGCGAATTGAAAATCGGGTGTGCCAGTGTGTAACGTAGGTATATTCATTCTAAAAAACCGCTGTGGGTGATGAAGCGACGCTATTCACGTCTCACTCTAACTCTGTTGTTTCTTCCTTCGAGGTATAACATACACAGTGTTAGTAGTTCCGTCTCAGTAGCTCTCGGGCATCTATTTGAGGTGGTCTCTTCGCCCGTTTTGTGAACGTCGGCCGGTGTTTTTTTCATGTTTTCAGCAAATAAATTTCCATTATTATCACTTTTGACTTCAAACTTAATTAATTTAAGCGATTGGCTATGAATATTCTTATTTTTCCGATTTAAAATCGTTCATTTTTACATGTGTATTGATGTGTATTGAATATACAGCACCGGAACGCGCGGATTTTTTTAGCACAAGAAGGGAAAGGTTAAGGGCATTTGGGCTTTGGATTTGAACTCTTTTATTGACTGATTTAAAAAATTACAAAATAAATCTGTTAATAAATTCAGTGTAAGGGTAGGTAGTAGTTAATTTCGGTCATTATATTAGGAGCTTCCCCGCACATGTAAATGTTAAGAAACCCATATTTGTAAAGAAAACTCCAAAAAAACACCAAGGAGGGACGTAGCGGAAAGAAACCTTTATAGATCTTCCAATATATGACAGTAACACATTCGGCTTTAGGTGGAGTATAATGTATCACTATCAATCGTTGCTGGGCCTCGTAGTCGAGGACCCCTTCGTAATTCTAACGTCAATTCAATTGGAAAGCGTACTCGTCTTTCATAAAGTTTATCACTTTTCTCTCTTTCAGAATTTGATTTTTGTGGTCTTCCCAAACTCTGCTATACTACAGGTTGCGTTTATGTTCCAGGCTAATTTTGTTTGGCCACCATTTTGATTTGGCTGTCATTTGTCAGTTTATATTTAACAATCATGGAGAATGGTCAATAAAAATTTATTATGGAGCAATTAACTCCGTAACAACGTGTTGAATACAGAATATAAATAATTTAAAAGTTTATCGAAATATATTTAAGAGTGGAAATGTGGAAAAATGCTGTTTCAGAATTCATATTTAGGTTTATATTTGGTAAGGGTCATCATTTGTTTATTTATTTTTATTATTTTGTTTACATAGTTATATATGGTACACGTGGCGTGCTTATTGGTATGCAGACATTTCTTCCGACTAACTAGCTCTTGTGGAGTACTCGTATATTAAACTGTTACAATCTTTATCAGATTTTACAAACAAAAATACTCATTTAAAATCAAGTCAATAAATCACCAATTCTAAACAATAACAGTAGAAATAGAAAAAAAAGTAGTTCATTCAAGGGCAAGGAAGGAAAAAAAGTAGTTCATTCAAAGGCAAGGAAGTAAAATATAGTTCATTCAAGGGCAAGGAAGGAAAAAAAGTAGTTCTTTCAAGGGTAAGGAAGGAAAAAAAGTAGTTTATTCAAGGGCAAGAAAGGAAAAAAAGTAGTTCATTCAAGGGCAAGGAAGGAAAAAAGTAGTTCATTCATGGGCAAGGAAGGAAAAAAGTAGTTCATTCAAGGGCAAGGAAGGAAAAAAAGGAAAATTAGTATAAAATAGTATTCTGAGTATTATATTTTTTTTATTTTTGATTGTCTTTTGAACGAAAATAAGGATGTGATTTGGTAGGTCTTGGACGTTCTTTTCACCGTGGTTTTTATATTTTTTTTTTAATCTGGCGAGTTTATTGTCACGTGGAAATCTCTTCCAGCCAACCAGAAATATGTTTTAATGAGCCCTAAGTGAAAATCAGGCTGGAATCCCATTTTTTTTAAATCTTGGTTCCAGCGGGGATCGAACCCGCACAATCTCCGGATCGGTAGACAAGCGTCTTACCACCTGGCCACGAAAGTCATCGTTAGTATGCAATGGAGTATCTAATTGCATGATCGAAGAGAACGTTTCGTGTTTTGAAATATAGCGGACTTTTCGCGAAGATATGAAGGAGAATTGAAATTTTTTAGCACTAAAAATAGTGTCAACAAAAGATGAAGGTTCCCTAGCAACCAGATTTTAAGCTATAGAGCATAGTTTCCCAAGCTTTTTCGCCCCGTAGACCACTTGCCGATTTTTTTGTTTTCCGTAGACCCCCTGCCTGCCTTATATTGAATTTTCCTAAACTTATTAACTTCACATGTATTTTTGACAGCTGACACAGTGCTGTTCACCTTGATAAGGTTTTTTTGTAGAGTGGACAATTGTAAAAAAATAAAAACATGTACAATTTTTATTCATACCTTTATTGAAAATACACAAAATGCAAGTAAATATTTGGCTTTGGAACGAAAAAAATCAAAACCTAGTAAAATTGTTACATAAAATGAATACACAAATAATACTGTTAATGAGAGAGATGAACCTGATGCTCTGATAGCAATGGTTCAATATTTGGCTTCAAATTAGTAAGGTATAGTCTTAAATATCCACGTTCAATGATTTGTACTCGATTTCTTTTTTTCGTAAGAAGATTGTCAACCGCCCTAAAACCTCTTTCCACGAGGTGTGAAGATGGAAAAGCTAACAAAACCTTTTTTGCGATAGTCCATAATGCAGGATAAGCAACAGGAATATCGTTCTGAAGCCAGAACTGCTGATACTTCTTTCGGAACTGCACCTTAAGTTCTTCATTTGTACTTATTCCAATCAGTTCTTCTTGTAATATATACATATATGTACACACAATATGTGTTCGGTATAATAAGACATTTACGGAATGTCTAAATATTGACGGGGATCTGCCTAAATGGGATCCGCTCACGTGGACCCCCGTTTACATCTCGTGCACCCCCATTTTCTTTTTTCGCTGACATATAGTAGATCCCCTGTAAGTCGAAATCGACCCTTGGGGGTCCATAAATACCACTTTGGGAATCTTTGCTATAGAGAGTACGTTTCGTAATTTTGACCGTGAGTTGGTGGGGTTATATAGTAGTTGACCGTGAGTTGGTGGGGTTATATAGTAATTTTGACCGTGAGTTGGTGGGGTTATATAGTAGTTGGTCAGGTGATGAGGAAACATTCTTTGGGAATTTTATAACGAGCATATTATACTACGCGTTAAGTAACTTATTTTATTGATGGCTTCATAATTTAGAAGGAGACTAATTTAGGATATAGATAAAAATTTAAATGCGTATTTTTTTTATCAAACAGGCTTTTTTTACAGAACGTTAATGCCGAGGCCACACCAAAGTGCTTCGTTAGGTGCTAAGCTAAGTTTAACGTGACTCATATATGATACTAGGTGACTTCATCCTTAGCCACACCAAAGTGCTACGCACAAATTCATTTGACATTTGGAAGCGGTTGAGTCAACACACGATGCCACTCTCAAAACTAACCAATTTCATTACAACTTACCTTATCTTTATTTACTTCCTGTGCAACTTCATTCCGAAGTGATTTTATTACAGGTACATTTTGTATAATTTGTTCGATGGGTTCCACAAAGGCTCCCTTTTATACACAGCTGTTATTAAAACTTCCGCTATCTTGTAAAATCACGGTGACACAATAAAATTAACCAACACGTCTGTTCGCTAGGAGATTCACTCGGTGACTAATCGTCATGTAGTATGGCGCGAAGAGTGCAGTGTGACCACTGCGATAGTATGCGGTATGTTGGTTCGCTAGGATATGTCGCCTAACTCGCAGCATAGCTCTTAACATCAAGCTAGGCTTTTTCCTGTGGGGCCGAGGCCTAAGTGTATATAATTAAAAAACTTGAAATTTTATTAGTTAATAAATATCGAAACATTGACCCCGTAAGTTAGATAGAAAGTATATTTATTTACGAAAAAAAAACTGTTAATAATAGGGAATTAGATCTCCTCATAAAATGCTTCAAGTATAATATCCATCAAAATTAATCTAAAAAGAATATCGAATCCATGGTACTTGATACAGAGATAGCTCCTTAAATGCAACAACTCGCAGTGAAATTCGAAGTTTTAAAAAAGAAAACAAATGAATACAATTTACTTATTTCACTTCGGAAAAGTACCATTTTATGAGACATCTTTAGCTACAATTAATTAGCTAGGTATAATATATTAATTTTTATTATACTTCAGAAATTTTAGCACGGGTCCCATAACAGTCCTATAACAATTTGCCCCAATACAACCTCGTAACGACATTATGTAATTTTAATTATTTTATCAACTTTAATATGAATAAGCCTTGATTCTAATAAATAGCAAGTTATTTAGGTAAATACATTAAGTACATAAAACTAACAATAATGACAAATTAATACATCTTGTTACAAATCAGCAAAAATATGGCAGTTTGTTAAAATCAAATAATATTTGGTGACGTTTGTCAAAAGTCACTTTGTTAGTCTGTATTGGCTAGGGATGGGGTATACGATAATTGGATTTTAGATTTTTTATACCTAAAATTAAATGTTCGTAATTAGTATTAATTCATAGTGGATCTTGGCCTATTTAAAGATATATACAAATCATACAATACATTAGAAAGTCAGTATAATGAAAATTAGGACTTAAAACGTAAGTTTACAGAAAAACAATTTTTCGATTTATAAAAAAAAACTATTCCATTTGTAAAAAAAAAACGATTTTACCCCATCCCTTTCGAGACATGAATTTTCAAACGTCCAGGGACCATGCTATATTTTCTTGAGTATAGTAAATAAATATAGGTTCATTGATATCAACTTTAATATAAGCCTCGATTCTAATAAATAGCAAGTTATTTAGGTAAATACATTACATAAAACTAACAATAATGACACATTAATACATCATGTTACAAATTACCAAAAATGTGACAGTTTGTTAAAATCAAATAATATTTGGGGATGTTCGTCAAAATTCACTACGTTAGTCTGCATTGGCTAGGGATGGGGTATACAATAATTGGATTTTCGATTTTTTTATACCTAAAATTAAACGTTCGTAATTAGTATTAATTCATAGTGGATCTTGGCCTATTTAAAGATAGATACAAATCATACAATACATTAGAAAGTCAGTATGATGAAAATTAGGAATTAAAACGTCAGTTACGAGAGAAACAATTTTTCGATTTATAAAAAATTATTCGATTTGTAAAAAAAAAAAACGATTTTATCCCATCCCTTTGAGACATGACGTTTAAAACGTCGCAGGACTCATCCTACATTTTTCATATCATCATCCATAGTTATGATTAATGGGAGTTTAAGTGTCATCTATCGTTTTCAACAGCAACTAGTATATAATTTGAAACAAGATAGAATTACTACTCATAAATTAGGCAAGTCTCAACCGGATAATCAATGTATTTTACGTTATTAATTTGAAACAAAACAAGTTTCCCTTAGTTTTTTAAATGGCATATATTAATACGTATTATATTAACAAACATTCAAGATAAATATTCAAAATAAGCGAAAAATTATTTTTAATATATTCAGCTACGAGTATTACACGAGGAGGCTTTATAATGTTTTAAGCGTTGTTCAACAGATGTCTCAAATATATACATTTTATAATACGGAATATGAAGTGAGCTACATAATAATTAATACGCAGTTTTATACAAGAGTTTTCTTTTTGTATTTCATAATAAGATGACCTCCGTGGCCTGGTGGTAAGACGCTTGTCTGCCGATCCGGAGGTTGTGGGTTCGATCCCCGCTGGAATCCAGATTTTTTTAAAATAGAATTTCAGTCTGGTTTTCACTTAGGGCCCATTTAAACATCTTTCTGGTTGGTTGGAAGAGATTGCCACATGGCAATAAACTCACCAAGTGGGAAAAAAAAAACATAATCACTAAATTGTCTTCTTATTCTTGTATTCAAATTTAAGATGATACTTGAACACTTCACACTTAGACTACATCTAAAGCCGAAAATTATTATTATAATCATACGAGTATATCGGAAGATCTACTAACGTTCTTTGTTTGTCCATCTTCTCGTTCTTTGTTCGTTCATTATCTCGTTCGTTTTCTCTTGGCAAGCTTTTTGCGGTTTTCTTACCAAATACATTTTTATGCAGATGCAAAGAAAAACTAATCTAATGGCCACTGACACCACAATCTTATCTTTTATATGCAGGTTAAGAGGTGAGGAGAGGATATTCTTTAAACGGCGTTATATAAATTATCATTTTATTATTATTCAATTTAAATACATGAACAAAAACTAAAACAATATACGAGTACATTTTTATATTTAACGTATCTATTTTTTTCAGGATTCCTGAAAATGTGGAGGTCTTGAATGGTTTCCCCGTGCCCCTGGGAGGTCCAGTCAGATTACCCCTGCAGTTCCCAGTGCCACCCATGCCCGCCTACCGCCCTCCCATGCCTGCCCAGCACATGCAGGTAAGGCAAAAGAAATACTTTGCACAACGGGAAAATTGCAATATTGTCGTATGAATCTTGCAGATCTGATTGATGTTTATGAATCTTGCAGATCTGATTGATGTTTATGAAGCTTGTAGATCTGATTGATGCTTATGAATCTTGTAAATCTGCTTGATGTTTATGAATCTTGCGGATCTGCTTAATGCTTATGAATCTTGCAGATCTGATTGATGCTTATGAAGTTTGCAGATCTGATTACCACTTATAAATCTTGCAGATCTAATTGATGCTTATGAAACTTGCAGATCTGATTGATGCTTATGAATCTTGTAGATCTGATTGATGGTTATGAATCTTGCGGATCTGATTGATGCTTTTGAAACTTGCAGATCTGATTAATGCTTATGAATTTTGCAGATCTGATTGATATTTATGAATCTTGCAGATCTGATTGATGCTTATGCATCTCATAGATTTAACGCTTATGAATATTCATCTTATACTTATGAATATCGCAGATCTTATTGGATATATTATCATGATTTATCTATTTAGATTAATTCACTCGATAGAAATTATTATAAAATACTTTTATTACTTTATGCGACCTTTTCTTTTCTTTTTCATATTTAATCTTTGTGGCCTAGTTACCAAGACATGTATCTTCGATCGGGATATTTCAGGATCGATTTACAATGGAGTCTAAAATAATAAACAAGACCTAGTCTGCCATAAGAGTATGTCTGCTTGTAATACTTGCTAAACATGTGCAACTATTATTTCCTCTCCACGTAAAGTGGTATTCCCAGCATGAACGATAACAAACTGAGAGTGATGTACCTATTTCAGTGATACTATGTCTGCAGGCTCTATTATTTGAACAAAAAACAGCGTTGGCTCCCGGTCAAGCTATTCAAAATCTCCACATTACAATTTCAGAAATATTGAGGTGTGTCATACAAATGGTTAAATTTGACTTATCTACCTAAACAGGAAATGACGTGATGGTACGCATGCTGTGAATAATTGCTGAATTGCTTCATAAATGGTTTTGAACCAGTTGTTACAATTTTATATTTCGTAATATATTTATTTAACACTTTTATTGCAAATACAATCTAGCGGGCTTATTGCCAGGCGGAAATCTCTTCCAACCAACCAGACAAAAGTAAATGAAGCAAGTTACATGGTTGCATAAATCATTCAAATGACTATCCATCCCCACGAAATATATAAACACATACGTGAGCATATGCTCACGAACCCCACAAAGACGGACAATCATACGAACATTATTTTTCATATAAAGTGAGATATCATCAATCAAAAGGAAGGGAAGGGATGGGGGGAGAGGAAAAGAAAAGAAAAATCAGGAATGAAACATGTTATTTTACTTACTAGAAATTAAGAGCTTTTTCAGTCGCTTCTTAAAGCATGCCAAGGACGGATCGAATCTTATATTGGCTTGTAACTGATTCTAGAGTCTCTTGTCTCCAACCTAAAAGTTGTAGCTTTCATTTCCCGTTGGAACATAGGGTTTTTTTAAAAAGATTCTAGTGTAATTTTCACTCAAAGCCTCGTTAACTTTTTTCTGGTTGATTGAAAGATATTGCCACATGCCAGTAAGCCCACCAAGTTATACTGTATACAATGAAGTGTAATACAATACAAATGTTAACCGAAGAGCACAGATATATAGAGCATAATTAAAATACAACAATTTTGTAAATACTATGGACTATTTTCCTACTCTAGACCAGTTTTATTTTTTACAACATATTTTATAAATGTTGGCACTTTTTTAAATTTTAATTGAAATATTCACATTTTGTTTTTATTCAGTAAACATTGAAAAGACGGAATAAAGGGATTAGGGAGGAATTTTATTTATTTTTTGAAAACAGGCTTAGCCCAATTGTTTTGAAAAATACAAGACATTAAAAAAGAAGAAAAATTATATAAAATAAAAAATAATGCATATGTATACAAACGAGTATATACACACAAACATATGATACATATATATTCAGTCACTTAAGTATGTTGATGAGTGCTTTTTAACGCGCTTAATATAAGAAGAAAATTTACTTTTGCTTTTGGTAATGTGATATGAAATATGTCAATATCCGAAGCAGTCCTGTTCAGAAGAGTTAAGGCCCTTCCAACAGGCATAGCGGCTGGAAGACCCGTGCAATGTGTACTTTATGCATCATCATGTGTTGAGTAAGATGAAGAAGAGCAATCTGAGATGGTTTGGACATATACAACGAGTGAATGAAGAAATACCAATATAACAAATGTACAGTACAAATGTGAGTGGAAATCGAGGTAGAAGGAAAACCAAGAAAATAATGGTTGGATTAAGTAAATTATATTTTGAAAGAAGGAAACGTTAAAAGTCAGAGAATTTAGATATTTTTAATATAAGTATATATAGTATTCGCCAGAATATTACAACAATATTTAGAAATAGCTACTAACTTTGTGCTCTCCTTTATTAATATAAATAACGTAATACAAACCAAATATTAAGGACAATATTTTGCCCCTGGAGTTGAGTAACCCTGCATCAGCACGTGTGAAGCTTTTAATTCTGCAAAGCAACTTGCATCTCGTCCCACTATTGAGGCCATGTGTTTTCTATATCTCAATATATATCCATAAAATTCCCACAAAATTCTCAAAGATTATTAAATAATTTTAAAACGATGACTGTAATTTATTCTACTGCTTTTTGTATCTTCATGTTAGTTTAAGATAAAGTTGTATTATTTGTCAATAATTTTAAGTAATTTATAACCTGTCACATGTTCATTTGTATATAAAGACACTGTTGTGTCGTTAATTAAATAAATAAATAAACAAATTAAATAAATAAATAAATATCGTATGAGTTGCATGAGAAGGTGTATGGAGTAGTCCTCTCTATCTACTCTGATAAGTAAAGGGCGTTATGGTATATATGTATGCATTAATATCCTTCATGCATATAATTATGAATACTACATTACCACATTCGCAGTTTTACTGCATTGCAAATAAAACACGTTTGCCGATGGATTATCTTTATTTGGAACAATCGGTACTTAATTTTAAAATGACGAGTTTTACGAAAAAGTATTGTATATTAAGTAAAAGAATTTAAACGCACGATTTTAATGTTCCTAGTTATATTTAAACCACAACAATAAAAATGTTCCCAAAACCACACATGTACTATATATATACGTATTGAATAATTGTGGTAATTCAGCGTGAACAAGGATCAAGGTTGAGATACGCGAAATCAATGGAGCAGATACGAGTTAAAAAATTATATGCACGAATATTGATAATGGGATCCTGTTTCGGTCGTGATGCGAATCTACAATGATGGATGAGTTACGAGACGAGAGATAAAATGTACAAAAAACCTATTTCTTCTAACACCTCGAAAGGAATTAATTATATTATAAATAAGCAATCATTGAATGTAAGTAATGACGGTTGAAACTTTTTTCTTAATTTAATTTAAAATTAATAATAGTCACTTTACTGTGATAAGGATGATTTCTATGGCCTGATTTGTGAACGTCTTGCATCCCGGGGTTTAATAAAAAGGGTTCAAGTATGATTTTTTCCTAAGGTTTGTTGAACCCTTCCGTCCTGTGATGTGTAACAAGTACACATTGCTTCTAAACACTTTAATATCTCTATACATATAATAAATACTGGGTTCAGATTATAGGTATTCCTCCGTAATACATTTACGCATTGAATGAAAAAATAATATTAGTAATAATTAGCACTGATCGGCCACATCAGAGATATTTTGTGAAAATCGGGAATAAATTCACCAATACAATCAAATGTGTGCCAGTGTGAGATGTACATATATTCATTCTAAAAATCCGTATTCACGTCTCACTCTCACTCTACTTCGGTATATGGGAACGCAAAAAATAGAATCTCAGTTCGGTCACTTCTCTCGTTTAGTAGCTAGCCGGCTTTCGTTCGAGGTGGTCGCTTCGCCCGTTTTGTGAATTTTGCTGTCTTATTAAATATATTTGTTTGTCTTTAAATGATTGAACCACAAGTCTCACAACCTTATTCTAATAGAAAAAAGACGTTTTTTTCTTGCTAATTTCTCTCTTTTAAATAAAATAAATAAATAAATATAGGTTTATTGATAGCAACATATTATGTACATAATAAATTCAAATATACTTCAAGAACACATAAATTGCAGATAATACATTAAAGACAGAAGCTATCAAAAGGTCTGGGCTCATCTAAAAACTTCCCCCCGACCAAGATACACCCCACCAATATAGGGCGAGCCCAGCCACGGGGACACCAGATGTTTTTCAGCCCCCACCCTTGCACATGTAGAATAAGAAGAGAAAAAAAAAACAGAAAATAAATAGATGGCAGAAAAATACATTTTAGAGAGAAGACATTAAAATGTCCGGACACATACCAACAACATTCCTCCGGCTGAGATACACCCCACTAATGTAGGGTGAGCCCGACCGCAAGGACATCGGGGGGGCTTTCAGCCCACACCCCCGTATATCTAGATTAAAAAAAAAAACTTTCGGACACCATGAAGACTTTAGTTAAGAAAATGCAGTTATTCATCGTGAATGTAATTGAAAACTGTCTTCTCAATGCCACATTTACAAGACTTATATAGCTTTAGAATAAGAATTCAAACAATTCAAAGAAAGAACGTAAATCCCCTTTTCTCCTTAATTCTACCAGGCTCAAGATATCTTTAAACGATTTTTTCCTACCAACATTTCTTATGCCTTAGGTTTCCTTGTATTGTCAATCTTAACAGGTAGCAGAACTACATTAAACCCCATGCCCGGCAGCATACTACAATCTTCGTAATTAACGGGCTTGTTTAAATGGAGGTTCAAATATGTACTTATCTTGTTGGTAAAAACTTAGTAATAGTTAACTGACATTCACGTTACGCGATAAAACTATCTTAACTGTAAAATTTAATCTTGATTTGCAGTTAGCACCAAAAATATGAAACGATTGATTTTTTTCGTCAAGATATATTTTGTGTTAGGTCTTTTAATTAGAAATTAGCGAAAATAATACCTTATTTTTAAATCAATAATCTTTTAAGAAATCTAACCATTCAAACTTTATTCCTTAGTCAAAATATTGTTCTTACATGATTTCTCATTAACGTGTTCAGAGCTCTTTTGTTGAAGTTTTGGGTCACTTTGAAATTTCTCAGCCCAGCATGATGTGTGAAACGCGTGCATTAAAATAATATCACATGGGGTGACTTTGTATGACAGAATGAGGAAATAAGTGATTAGAGATGAGTTTCACTGATGTGTTGAGCAAGATGTAGAATACCATACTGAGATGGTTTGGGCACATGGAACGAATTAATGAAGAAAGACTAACAAAGCAAAAATACAGTGCAAATGTGAGTGAAAGGCGTGGTAAAGGAAGACCAAGGAAAGTATGGTTTGATCCAGTATACGATATTTTGAAAGAAGAAATGTTAAAAGGAATTGTAGAAACTGTATGAGAAGAGGCGAGAGATATATGTCGAGATAAGAAAGTGGTATGTATCATATTTATCCTTAGATGAGATGGTATGTATCATATCTATCCTTAAATGAGATGGTATGTACCATATTTATACTTAGATGAGATGGTATGTATCATATATATCCTTAAATGAGATGGTATGTATCATATTTATCCTTAGATGAGATGGTATATATCATGTTTATCCTTAGATAACATGGTATGTATCATATTTATCCTTAGATGAGATGGTATGTATCATGTTTATCCTTAGATAAAATGGCATTTATCATGGTTATCCTTAGATAAGATGGTATGTATCATGTTTATCATAGTTATGCTTAGATGAGATGGCACGTATCATATTTATCCTTAGATGAGATGGTATGTATCATATCTATCCTTAAATGAGATGGTATGTATCATAGTTATCCTTAGATGAGATGGTATGTATCATATTTATCCTTAGATGAGATGGTATGAATCATATTTATCCTTAAATTAGATGGTATGTATCATATTTATCCTTAGATGAGATGGTATGTATCATATTTATCCTTAACTGGAGATGAAGTTTGAAAACGAAACTATCAAAGCTGCACCAAGCTTTGCTATTTTAAGAAAAAAAGAGATAAAAATAATCCGAGGTTAATGTATAGATTTCTCCATATCTCAAAACAATTAAAATAATATATAGTCATTCTTAACATGAGTAAGATATGTGCAGTTTAAGAAAATCATATATTTTTGTCGTAATTATACTATAAGGAGTTCATAAAAATTCACGGTTATTCGATTTATACATTTTCTGTATCTTAAATGGCATTTTTAATTAGGTAGATGGAATGCTGCGCTATACTTTCGGGTACTAAAATTTATGCAATCAAAATATAGATATCTTCTTGGTAAACACGACAGGAGATGGAGAGCTGCTCCTTTATCTCGTCTTTTTTGCGTTTTCTTTCGTGCATCAATGTAAAATGATTAAATTAATCCCTTATCTTAAATCAGCGTGTGATATCTCACTTTTTTTTTGTATCGATATCACAATAATTACGTTGAAATATGTATTCCTGAATTTTAATGATTTATAATTGGTATACATACATACCATAGAATAGATGTGGGATGGATGAAATTCAGATCGGTAACAGGAGTCTTGTGTGACCCAAAAATGTCTATAAAACTAAAAGGAAAGGTATACCCGACTATAGTTAGACCCGCGATTATGTATGGCTCAGAATGCTGGACTATGTACAGCTCATACTCTAGGTAACTTGAAACAGCAGAAATGTGAATGCTTAGGTGGTCGGCAGGAGTATCACAAGCATATAGAATTAAGAGCTCACGCATTCGTGGTAGCCTGAGAGTCACTGACATAAACAGTAAGCTGGAAGAGCGACAGCTGAGATGGTACGGGCACATAAGACGGAACCCACTAGACCATACGGTAAATCAGGCAATGTCTGTGGATCTTCCTCGACAGCCGTCCAGAGGAAGACCAAATAACTCCTGAATAACTCAATGCTCCAAAATCCTGCAGAGAAACGGCCTAGATGAAAGCGACACCCAGAACCGAAGAATATACAGCCTGAGAACGAGAAGAGCCGACCCCAACAGCCTACCAAGGCAATGAGTTTGGACAGTGCCAGGAAGAAGAAGATACATACATACTTTGTTACCATAATACATTATCATTATTTTCTTAATGTCCAAGTTTATGAAGTTTATGCAATAATTATTTATGTTTGTTAACTCATTTAATAAAAAATATGTATTTTACAAACCAATGCTATATTTACAAAACCAAAGCTGAAATAAAAAAAAAAGTTACAAAATGAACTCATTTTAGAACACATAATATAACGCATGAAATCACTAATACAATACTGAAAGAAAAAAATACTCAACTACACATATAATCAACGAAGACACAAAATTAAATGAATAACAAAAACACCAAATAAGACAAAATAAAAAACCAGTCCAGACCTTAGATTGAGAAAATGTCAAAGGAGGCCTCTTGTGATCTTAATAACACTTGCTCTCACAATATTCACAAACCAGACGTGGAGATACTTCATTTTTTTTAGGTAATTTAGTATAGCTTTGTTTTTCGACCATTACGATCCCCTCAAAAGCGTTTCTTAACTAGTTCTATCTATTAACTATCTAAATAATTGAACTAAATTAGTATATGATATTAAAAATTGCTTTATTATGAACTGATTTAAGAGACTCAATGCTATTATTACTAAGACGTTACATGGTAGACTTCTCATCTCTCTGGAGTCACGTTAAAACCTTTATAAAGATCCTTACCTTTAGGGGAAACCATGTAAAACCGCATGTCAAAGAAGTCCCATAAAACTGACCTATATAGTATTATCGTGACCTGTTTAATTGTTTAGCCAGTTACGCATTTCGATAATTCTCGATTCGATTGATGAACCTTGCAACTGTCTTTATAAAATTGCTATTGATATGAGAAATTTGTATTTATTTGAAGATCAATTAAGTAACATTTAATGTTTTTTTATTTAATATTTTTATACACACGGTTTCAAATATTTTATCACTTTCGAGACGATAATCCCCTCAGACCTCGAGGCCGGCTGATGTTATGTAAGAGTGAGCTGTCATAAAAACTAGAGTCGTATGGCAGGTTATCAGACCGGTTTATCTCGCTGCCTCAGTCTTCAGTCACCGGCGGCCACTATGCGCTGTGACAATACTCCGGAGCTGACTAAAGCTACTACCGCGTGAGATACTCACCAATAATAGGGACACTGGAAATAGTGCCACTCGAATTTGTTGTCTTAGGTAAGCTGGAATACGCTGTGCCAGTATGGAATTATCTGCGATCAGTACTGTATGATATACTCTGCCCTCATAAGCAAAAACGCAGCTAATGGCAAAACTGGAAATATTCCCGTCAGAATGTTTTTACAATGAAGTGTTCAACAAATAAATTATATCTAATATTAATTATATGCTCCCTAATTTTGTGATCCAAATATTTTTCTCTGTAATTGGACTATACTGCCCTCATAAGCAAAAACTCAGCTAATGTGCAAAAGTTAAGTTTTGAGAAAACTGCACTTTTATGTTTTTCATTGCTGCTTAAAAATGTCGTGATTCATAAACAAAAAAGCAGTAAAATGTGATTCATAAACAAAAACGCAGCAAACGCATAAGCACCTGCTGTCATTTTGCTTATGAATCACATTTTGTTTTTTTGCTTAGAAAAACCTAGTATTTTGTAAAATTAAAGAAGACGACATTATGTCGATTTTTGTATTGAAATAAATGGTTTTTTGTATTTTTTTACGGATTATGGTTCAGAATTTGATATGGAATATTGCCTCATAACATACTTAGTTAAATTTCAGATTTTTTCCCGTTAGCTGCGTTTTTGCTTATGAAGGCAGTACTCCCGTTACCGGAATGTATTGTCTTAGGTTCGCTGGAATACTCGATTCCAATAAATAGCAAGTTATTTAGGTAAATACATTACATTAAGCTAACAATAATAACAAATTAATACATCTTGTTACAAATTAGCAAAAATATGTCAGTTTGTTAAAATCAAATAATATTTGGCGACGTTCGTCAAAATTCACTACGTTAGTCTGCATTTGCTAGGGATGGGGGTATACGATAATTTGATTTTCGATTTTTTATAGATAAAATGAAATGTTCGTAATTATAATAGTATTAATTCACAGTGGATCTTGGCCTATTTAAAGATATATACAAATCATACAATACATAAGAAAGTCAGTATAGTGAAAATTAAGAATTAAAACGTCAGTTTAGAGAAAAACAATTTTTCGATTTATAAAAAAAACGATTCGATTTGTAAAAACAAAAAAACGATTTTACCCAGTCCCTTTGAGACATGACATTTCAAACGTTTCAGGGACCATGCTACATTTTCTTGAGCTTATTAAACTTTCATTGTTCTTCCTGACAATACGCCCAAAGTTTGTTTGAATTATTTTCCTGTATGTTATTGATAACGCTGACAAGAATAAATAATCATTCTTATATATTTTGAATGTACAAAACATATATTTCTGACTGGCAATAATAAATTTCCAAATTATTTTTGACGCATGTCAATACCTGCAATGTTTATTGATTGAAATATGATAATTTGGGTGCAAAGTTGTTATGGCCTTAAAGCCAAAAGAAGTTACAACTTGGTGTTGCCAAAGGTCAAAAATATATTTAAGTTTTTTCATAAAGAGTTAAATATGCGGGTGTGCGGAGGTCCTTTTCATTGCCGTTCGTTTATCTTAAATTTTATGTACCCGTATGTAAAGGCTGTGGATTTTCTTCTTTGTTTCTGGGTCAATGTCGAAATCAGGATCCTTTAGTTATGATACTTGAAACTTTTATTCAATTTATGTGTTTAAATATTACATTTGGGTTTGTCTGGTAAAAATATTTGGTTGACTCGTGCTAGAATATAAGATTTTGTTTTTTTTTTGCCATTTGTGGGAAAGTGATTTGAGGAAATAGATTTTTTTAAAGCGTTTATAGTGGGGCGTTCTTTTTTTGAAAATTATTGTAAAATAGAATCATAATATAAAAAGGCAAAAACCCATACGATGATTGTCGTCAAAGAAAGAATACGAGAATTTTGAATTTTGAATACAAGAGAGCGAGAGAGGAATACTTGGATTCTCTCCGAAAGTAATTCGAAATTTGAATCTCGGTCGGTCCGTGATACTGAACGAATTTTAAATACCTAGCTAACAATTTTTGAACCGTTGTAAAAGGGGACGATGTATAAATTATATATATATATATATATATATATATATATATATATATATATATATATATATATATATATATATATATATATATATATATATATATATATATATATATATATATATATATATATATATATATATATATATATATATATATATATATATATATATATATATATATATATATATATATATATATATATATATATATATATATATATATATATATATATATATATATATATATATATATATATATATATATATATATATATATATATATATATATATATATATATATATATATATATATATATATATATATATATATATATATATATATATATATATATATATATATATATATATATATATATATATATATATATATATATATATATATATATATATATATATATATATATATATATATATATATATATATATATATATATATATATATATATATATATATATATATATATATATATATATATATATATATATATATATATATATATATATATATATATATATATATATATATATATATATATATATATATATAAACAAATTTTACATTTATGAATATATATTTTCATAAATGTAGAATTGGTTTTATTTCCGTGAATATTTCACGGGTTGCAACTAGTCATAGTATAAATAAGCCAAAACCCATACGACGGCTGTCGCCAAAGAAAGAATACGAGAATTTAATTTTGAATACAAGAGAGCGAGAGAGGAATACTTGGATTCTCTCCGAAAGTAATTCGAAATTTGAACTCGGTGGGTCCGTGATAACTGAACGAATTTTAAATACCTAGCTAACAATTTTTGAACCGGTGTAAAAGGGGACGATGTATAAATGATATATATAAACAAATTTTACATTTATGAATATATATTTTCATAAATGTAGAATTTGTTTTACTTCCGTGAATATTTCACGGGTTGCGATTAGTCATAATATAAAAAGGCAAAGCTCGTACAACGGTTGTCGCCAAAGAAAGAAAACAAAAATTGAATTTTGAATAAAAGAGATCGAGAGAGGAATACTTGGATTCTGTCCGAAAGTAATTCAAAATTTGAGCTCGGTGGGTCCGTGATACTGAACGAATTTTAAATACCTAGCTTACAATTTTTGAACCAGTGTAAAAGGGGGCGATGTATAAATGACATGTATAAACAAATTTTACATTTATGAATATATATTTTCATAAATGTAGAATTTGTTTTACTTCCGTGAATATTTCACGGGTTGCAACTAGTCATAATATAAATATGTCAAAGCCCGTACAACAATTGTCGTCAAAGAAAGAATACGAGAATTGAATTTTGAATACAAGAGAGCGAGAGAGGAATGTCGGAAACGCGAAAACATTAAAGTCAATATATCTGAAACAAGTCTTCAAGGAAAACTTTATCAACGATTTAAATTAAACAACAGTAATGTTTATACACAAAACATCGTGTATAAAGAGATTTTTGAGAATTAAATAATTCATCAATCAAGATGTACCTTTTTTATTTTAAACTTTAAACATTAATGAACCCTAAAAACTTTAAGCTGATCTTGCTCCATTCGGTATTTCAAAAATGTATAATTTGTTTTACTTCCGTGAATATTTCACGGGTTGCAACTAGTTTCCATTAAACCCCATCATATTTTTTTACATTATTTTATATTTGATGGGTGTTTAATGCAATTACCATACATCAAATAACAAAAAAAAATAGCATAATAACAACAGAAACGATGTTACCTTGGCTTCTCCGGGAAGTGACATCATTATTTTTAAAATTTTATTTAACACTTTTATTCAATTACAATCTGGCGGGCTTATTGCCAGGCGGCAATCTCTTCCAACCAACCAGACAAAGTAAATGAAGCAAGTTACATGGTCGCATAAATCATTCAAATTACTATCCATCCCCACGAAATCCATAAACACATACGTGAGCACATGCCCACGAACCCCACAAAGACGGACAATCACCAGCACATTATTTTTCATATAAAGTGAGATATCATCAATCAAAAGGAAAGGAAGGGATGGTGGAGAGCAAAGGACAAAAAAAAATCAGGAATGAAACATGTTATTTTACTGACCAGAAATAAAGAGGTTTTTCAGTCGCTTCTTAAAGCATGCCAAGGACGGAGCGAGTCTTATATTGGTTTGTAACTGATTCCTTAATTAAACATACAAAGTTTATTAAATAATTTAATCCTCCATTTCTCCACCGATATGTGAAAGACATTGATAACAGAAAATCCATTCAACAATGTCATTTCGTGTGCGAGTGGTGATGCTCTCAACAGTTTAGTTCGTGAACACTTTTTTCATTGAACTCATCATAACATCAAAATGTTAACAATCTTAATACATACCATTCCGCCATCTCTCTTTCGGGGCAGGCAGAGAGTAGAAAACACCAGACATTTTTATCGCGACACACATTTTTCGCTTCTACATTTATACAGCTCCTACGATTTCTCTGACTTTTACATTTCCTTCTTTCCTCCTCTTGTTTTAGGCCTGTTGGCTTGTTATGGTACTGCATCATCGTTTCCCTCTTGTGACGTCAACTGCTAGCTGTCTTTCCATTTTTTGGGAGGTCGTCCTGGAGGTCTGCTTGCTTGGGGTATACTGTCCCTGGCCATTCTTACGGCTTTTGGTTCCGCCATTCTGGATACATGTTCGTTCCAGAACCTTCTTCTCTGTCATCCCCATCTGACAATATCTTCAACCTTGCACATCCTTTGGATTTCGGTGTTTCGTACTCTATCACGAAGGGTTATGCCAGCGATACTCCTGAGTACCTTCGTTTCGCTGGTTCGAAGGAGATTTTTGTTTCTGACAGTGTCGGCTCTGGACTCTATGCTGTATGTCATTATGGGGCGGACACAGGTCTTGTATATAATCGCCTTGCTTTGGATGTTCATATACTTATTTTTCCAGATAGTGTTCTTTAAACACCCGGAAATAGCTGCGGCCTTTTGCGATTGTTCAAGTACTTCGCCATCGAGGTCATATTCCACATTATGCTAGCACCCAAGTATTTAAATTTTCTAACTTGTTCAATTGGTGTATCGTTGATCGCCATACTGCATCCCATTTGCTCTCTGGCTAGAGTCATGCATTTAGTTTTGCTGATGAAGATAGACATGTTGTATTTTTTGGAAGCAGTGTGGAATCGATGTAGCATTTGTTGCAGGTCTTCCTCTGATTCGGTTATGATGGTGGCATCGTCAGCATATCATATGATGTTTAGCGTATTGTTACCCATTTTGTATCCCAGGTTAAGGTCGGCAACTTCTTCTATATTTTACATTTCTTTCTTTAAATTATTAATCACTTGAACCTTACAAACTTTTCTTGATCTTCGTTTATCACGCTTCACTTTCACATTCACACCGTTTATTCGTTTAGTTAATTTCTCTTCATTCATTCGTTCCCCGTTCGTTAACCATCTGAGAGTGTGTTTCTTTTATTGACCATGGTTTACAAGTTATTACTATATCAATGGTGATACACCGAGTTTTGAATTATAGAGGGATACATCTTTTTGGTAGCGCATACTCGTTGGTATCTCAAAATGAAAGAATACAGAAAAAAAATTGGTCACTTTCATATAAACGACCGTACATATAAAACCTTGAAGACGTCACAGGTGGAAACGGGTCTCGTGTAAGTACGATATTATTAAAATCGAGATCACTTAAACTGGTACATGGATAACCTTTGTGTGCGCTCTGCAGAGAGCAAATTGGTTGCATAATATTGCACCGACATCGGACCAGTTGCACTCAGGTCCAAAAAATATTCTCCTATAGGTATTGGAAAAATATACTTACATATAGTACATATCATCACGTCGTGTCCCTTGCGGAGTATGCTGAGATAACAGATCTCCAAATTTTTCTATCCAAGCCCACAACTTTCGCTTATTCTACATTCATACATCTCATCATGCAGAATCGTCTATTCTTCATGCTTCTCATTTTGACTTCTTTTTAGATCTGGTCCATTTGATTTACGTTTTCTTCGGTCTACATTTACACGCACACCCTGCATTTCTGACTTGTATACTCGCTAAGGCATCCTTTCGTCGTTCATTCTCTTCACATGTCCAAACCATCTTAAAGCTCCTTTCATCTCTTACGTAAAAAAACATTTATTTTATTCATACATTTGTAGGATACCTACCTAAATAAATATTTAATTGTCAAAATAAATAAGTGAATTGTTAAACATAATTAAATTAAATTAATTATTGTTAAAATAGTAAACATACAGGGTCAATGACCGATGAAGTATCTACAGATTGTCACACGCCAGGAACAACAACAATGTTTACTATTTTATAGTATTTGCGACCTGTCTAGCCATCTCCGAATACAAATAAATATCTACCCGCCAATGCACGCGCTAGAGTAAGACAGAATGTGTATCGCGAACTGGTTCACTCATTTGTATAAATTACCTGCGCGCTGAGAAATAAATATTATTATTATTGTTCATTCAACTGTCAAGACTTGTTATTGATTGCCCGCTGTCCACTTTCGCTTTCATCCGCATTCTTGAGTATTTATATTTAAATAAATACAAATCAAAATCATCACGACTTATCAAGATAAGCAACCCGCTATACATTCATTCATATATTGACACTTCACAAATTTTGCAAATTGCACGTATACCCACAGCATTAATCATAAGTGTATCATTCTTTCGCCAAGTCCATGTATCACTTCCAATAATTTACTCTAATATCATTTTACGTACACAATCGTCCGTATAAATACAATATTTTAGACACGAAATTATCATAGACCTCAAAGAGAACACAAGACCTGACGATTCCTCTATCTAGATAAAGAGCGTTCTCTGATGTGGAATGAAAGAAAAACATCTGGCAACTGGGTAGAACTCTTAGGAAATATGACACCAGGAGACCAGCTGCTCTGACTTGCTTAGAGAACATTTAAGAAACTCCAAGTCGGGGTGACTATAGTTAAGATATACATATGTAGAGATGAGGGTTTCATGAACGAAATAAGTATTAAATATGATTGGGGATTTTCAACACGTGCTGGCTTGTCCGAATAAGACAAGACCTGATTAGTACGAATGATAGGGTGAAGTCCTCATATTGGAAATACGTGGCATAATAAATAATTAATAGTCTGGACACCGAAATAAATGAATGAATTAGTGGAAACCGCGAACTTTGGGTTTCAAATTTTGGCTCCGCGAACCCTGGGCAATGTGGCCACTGACATTAACATCAGTGTCATAGCAGATAATGAATGGGCGAATGGCGAGTCTCCGGCGCCACAAAACCGGATCCCCCCAGCTAAGGGAAGGTGACCCCTACAGAAAAACCCATCAGAGAAGGCAACGGGAAACCACTCTGATTATCTTTTCCCAGGAAATTCACTATGGCGAGGAACACAACAATGGCCCCTAGTCCCGTACCGGGGGCCCGGAAGAAGACAGATGTCCTGGCTGCGGAATGTGAGGGAGTGGACCGGCATCCGGAGTGCAGAGGAACTGTTCCGGGCGGCTCAGGACCGAGACGGATTCGCCGAAGTGATCGCCAACGTTGGGGGGACCCGACAGGGCACTTAGAAGAAGAAGTGGAAACCACACTGCTATTTCTGTTCCCATCACGATGAAAAATTTAAAGATTTAGGTACATTTTTCAACTTTATTCATTCGATTATATTAAATACAATAATTAAAAAAAAAACATATCGTTTTCCGTCACGATGATTTATATTTTTCATTTGCATGTATTTGAATGAAATACGAGTATATGATACCCATGAAAATATTTCAATCTATCTTTCGGTTGCCTTTTCCATGTTTTGTTACCGTATTTTAATCAACAATTTGGATAATCAATAAACAATTTGGATACTTAATTAACAATTTGGATAATTAATAAACAATTTGGATAATTAATTAACAATTTGGATAATTAATTAACAATTTGGATAATTAATAAACAATTTGGATAATTAATAAAAAAAATCGGATTCATAAAAAAACGACGAAAATAATAAAACATCTAAAAAAAAATAATGTAAAATATGATGGATAAAGTTTATTCGCGTATTAAAGATAATCTTATTTTATCATCAAACTTCATTGATGAAATAAATATTTGAATGAAATACGAGTATACGATACCCATGAAAATATTTCAAGCTATCATTCGGTTGCCTTTTCCATGTTTTGTTACCGTATTTTAATAAACAATTTGGATAATCAATAAACAATTTGGATAATTAATTAACAATTTGGATAATTAATTAACAATTTGGATAATTAATTAACAATTTGGATAATTAATAAACAATTTGGATAATTAATAAACGACGAAAATAATAAAACAACTAAAAAAAACCAATGTAAAATATGATAGAGATAGTTTATTCGCGTATTAGAGATAATCTTATTTTTTCATCATACTTCATTGATAAAATAAAACATTGGTATGATTTTAAGTGAGTGTTTCAATGCGATATTTTATATATAATCAAACCGGAAAGTATCTTAATTTGCTTAGATGATAGTCCAAGAAGTTTTTTGTATCAACTTTGATGTATGGGAGTGAAATGAAGACGATAAAAAATAATGAAAGGAATCGAAAAAATGCTATAGAAATGCGTACACTGAGAAGAAAAACAACGTGTAATAAAATACGTAATGTAGTGATTAAGGATGAATGTTATTTTAAGACTGATGTGTGGAGTAATTTGAAGAAGATACCAATATAAGACTGGGTCCGTCCTTGGCATGCTTTAAGAAGCGACTGAAAAACCTCTTAATTTCTAGTCAGTAAAATAACGTGTTTCATTCCTGATTTTTCTTTTCCTTTCCTCTCCACCATCCCTTCCTTTCCTTTTGATTGATGATATCTCACTTTATATGAAAAATAATGTCCGGGTGATTGTCTGTCTTTGTGGGGTTCGTGGGCATGAGCTCACGTATATGTTTATGAATTTCGTGGATATGGAAATTCACATACTGTCTATATTGTATGATATCCTTAACTGTCCCGCCACCCCCTCTTATCTCGTCGAAAATTTTCAACGTCTTTTCAATCATGGATTAGCGCTACGCTCAAACAGAGATTGTCTATTGGCCTTTCCAGTTCACCGCTCCCCTTTTTTTACGTCGTCCTTTACTGTCCATGCAGTGAGACTCTGGAATCAGTTACAAACCAATATAAGATTCGCTCCGTCCTTGGATGCTTTAAGAAGCGACTGAAAACCCTCTTAATTTCTAGTCAGTAAAATAACGTGTTTCATTCCTGATTTTTCTTTTCCTTTCCTCTCCACCATCCCTTCCTTTCCTTTGATTGATGATATCTCACTTTATATGAAAAATAATGTTCGGGTGATTGTCCGTCTTTGTGGGGTTCGTGGGCATGTGCTCACGTATATGTTTATGGATTTCGTGAGGATGGATAGTCATTTGAATGATGTATGCGACCACGTAACTTGCTTCATTTACTTTTGTCTGGTTGGTTGGAAGAGATTGCCGCCTGGCAATACACCCGCCAGATTGTATATGCAATAAAAGTGTTAAATAAATAAATAAGAAGAACGCTCTTAAATTGTTTGAGCATCTAGAACGAATGAATGAAGAAAGACTTACAAAAGAAATATATAGTGTGAGTGGAAAGCGTGATAGAAAAAGATCAAGGAAAGTATGGCTTGATCAAGTTAATGTTATTAACAATAATAAAAAGGAAACGTAGAGAATCAGGGATATCGAAAGAATTAAATGAAAAGGTGTGTGGAGATAGAAGAGGTAAAGGATGTATGTTGAGATATAAAAAAATGGCACTATATTCTCTCTGCTTACCCTGACAGGGAGATGACGTGATGGTATGGATGCATTTTTTATTTTTTAAATAAATTAAACTTATTTATTTGTTTATTAGAGTGCTATTTTCAACCAGTGTGCGACGCCTTGCTGAATTATCCCTGAAGCAACGTTACCTTGAACTAGAAATACTGTTGCCTTGTACACTCGCTCAGAACCTCCTAATTTGTCTGAATTGCTCAACGGTACTGAAATTAAACACTTTTGTTAATCACAAGTGAGAAATTCTTTCTTCTCCCGTGGCGTCACTGTCTGAAAAGGAATTTTTTTAGTACAGTTCCATATATCTAACAAAGTAACGTTGCGCTCATAATTGATAAAGAACATTTCAATATTCTAGTTTAGATTGCGTTAGACGGGGTTTTATTTTGTCCTACATAACAGCGTGGGTAGTTGTGAGATCAAACTGAACTGAACTGAAGTCTGTTCTTACATCTTATTGTAACAAGTTGATTTGATATGCTTTCTTTAAATGTTAATGCATGTAATGTCTTTCCAAATCATAATCTTGAGTGTTGTAATCCAGTTTGAATCTAGGTCTTCATCAGCACTCACTTTCACAGACGTTGATCCCGAGAAGCACATTGTCAGTTTCCTACTTAATAAATAATTGACAATAAAATGCAACTAAAATGGCAATAGAACTCAACAAAGTTGTATTGCATTATTTTATTTACTTGACATTTGACAGAGTGAAATTTGAACATTCACTTAACAGTGTCTCTCAGATACATAAAATGAACTCAAAGCCTATAAAAGTCTTCAAAAACCCAATCCGTCTCAAAACTCAAAGTCGTTTAAATAATCAAAAGTCTCTCAGTCATGTTAATTGACAATAAAACTAAAATGGCAATAGAACTCAACAAAGTTGCATTGCATTTTTTTATTTACTTGACATTTGACAGAGTGAAATTTGAACATTCACTAAACAAGTGTCTCTCAGATACATACAATGAACTCACAGCCTATAAAAGTCTTCAAAAACCCAATCCGTCTCAAAACTCAAAGTCGTTTAAATAATCAAATGTCTCTCAGTCATGTTAATTGACAATAAAACTAAAATGGCGATAGAACTCAACAAAGTTGTATTGCGTTATTTTATTTGCTTGACATTTGACAGACTGAAATTTGAACATTCACTAAACAAGTGTCTCTCAGATACATAAAATGAACTCAAAGCCTGTAAAAGTCTTCAAAAACCAAAGACAATAAAACTAAAATGGCAATAGAACTCACCAAAGTTGTATTGCATTATTTTATTTGCTTGACATTTGACAGAGTGAAATTTGAACATTCACTTAACAAGTGTCTCTCAGATACATAAATAATCAAATGTCTCTCAGTCATATAAAATGAGCTCAAAGTCTTAAAATCAATTATTAAACAAACAAATGTGTATATTAAGAATTGTAGCTTGGATTTAATATTATGCATTGCAGCATTTATTCGGTTCTTTTTAGCATTTTCCACGTTCACGTTTCACATTACATGACAACCTAAATGGTAAGATGCCTTTTTTCCAACCCGAAGATTGCGGGTTCAAATCCCGCTGGATCACATATTTAAAAAAAAAAAACAGATTCCAGTCTAATTTTTACTTAAGGCCTCTTTAAAATCTTTCTGGTTGGTTGAAATAGATTGTCACATGACAATAAGTCAGCCAGGTTGTACGTATACAACGAAAGTGTAATACAATACAGTACTATACATTCATACATCAAAGTTGGTACTAGAATACTGAAATGAACTATCTGTCATCTTAGCAAATTTTGATACTGTCTTGTTCGAGTATATCATATATATGTTAGTGCCCAATTGAATTTGTCTTCTGTTGCTACACGTCATTCGATATATCTCGCGTAACTCTTTCACTATCTGAGAAAATACTACGAAATAACAGAATTCCTCAGCTTGCTCCAATCTTTCATTTTTCAACTATATAACACATGGCATTTAATTTTCTCATCGTGATTTTGCAACATTTATTCATTTTAGCAGATTTTCATGCTGTCTAGTTTGAGTATCCATGTTTAAGTTCCTTTAGTATTTTCATTGATTTATAAATAAATTATTTTTCTTCAAATCAAAATATTATTACGTTAGCATGTTAATGACTTATTGGAACATACCGTGAGTCATTTTGATACCAATTATGTATATAAATAAGAGGCCTCTAGGGACATTTAAAAATTCCACATGAGAAACTGACGACCAACTGTTCGTGGCTGAAATCGACGAAGATGCATTCTAGAGGAGGTCACTGATAAATATACCAGTATCTCAATCAACAATATTCTGAATTATCGACAGCCGTGGCAACCACTTGCATACAACTAATACAAGAACGGGCATTTTCTATCCACAAGATAACTAACAATCATAACCTATCGTAGTATCCACCAAACCTTTGCTACAGATAAGTATACAGATAAGTAGATAAGTGCTACAGATAAGGTATAATATTACAAGAAGTTCGATATGACCTTTTTCAGTGTCATTAATTTTGTGTAACTGTTCCAGTTCACCGTAAGGGAGATTTCTTATTGAGGTCATAAGTTATGTGAGTCAAGAAATTTATGCGATACCTTCATTGCAAAGAGCATCGCCATATTAAATGCAATGAAACTCTTGAAGCTGTGTGACCGAAGAAAAACAGCCGATATAGTACTGCTATACAAAATCATTCACTCAGTGATTGATGCACCTCACTTACTCGCAAGCATTTCATTTCGTATTCCCACTAGATCCACAAGACAGTTCAATCCCTTTTATACCAAAAATTGCTTTACCAATTATAAAATCAACTCCTCTATAATTCGTATGCAAAGATTTGGAAACGAGTTTTGCAACAATTTAGATATTTTTAATATAAGTATATATATTATTCGCCACAATATCACAACAATATTTAGAAATAGCTACTAACTTTGTGCTCTCCTTTATTAATCTACATAACCTAGTATAAACGGAACATTAACGGCTATACTTTGCCTCTGGAGTTGAGTAACCCAGCATCAACATGTGGAAGGTTTCGATTCGGCAAAGCAACTTGCATCTCGTTTTACAAGTGAGCCCATGTGTTTTCTACAATATATCTCAAGATCTATCCATAAAATTCTCAAAAAATCCATTTTTGTTCTATATAAGCGTTATTCCACTAAAAATAAATCTGAGTTCTTTACCTCTATAAAATAAGTCTTCGACAATTACGTAAGTCTGCTTGGTGAAGTTAGGTAATATTTTGTGGTATACATACATAACATATATTGAACTTAAATATACATATAAATATTAAATAATTTTAAAACAATGACTGTAATTTATTATTACTACTGCTTTTTGTATCCTCATGTTAGTTTGAGATATAGTTTTGTATTATTTGTCAATAATTTTAAGTACTTTTGTAACCTGTCACATGTTCATTTGTATATAAAGAAACTGTTGTGTCGTTAATTAAATTAAATATATAAAAAAAAAATTATAAATAAACTGAGGACGAAACTCCTTCATAAACTTTATACAGGAACAATGTAACTCATGCTTCCCTGAGTAACTTCACAGGGAAGCATGAGTTACATTGTTCCTGTTGTCATTATGCTACAAGTATATTTAATTTTTATTTTCTTCTTATCATTTGATATACTCGTAATTCGGTCAAACTTTTTTGTAATGTAAAATAAAATAAATGAATAAGTAAATAAACATAGTACAGACAAGGCTTTAAAATGTTTCTTCTTTGTTTTTTGAACAAATTATTTTCAATCACATCTTGAAAAAAATGTTCACAATTGATTCTCATCTAGTTTTGTTAATCAAGGATTTTTTGAAAACGTAATTATCAAGTTTTTTAGTCTTGTTGTACTTCTCGTTTTATTTAACGCTTTTATTGTGTTTTTTTATCAAGCGGCAACTCTTCCTGTCGGAAAAGTCTTAAAGTTGAATTAAGTGAAAATCAATCAGGAACATTTTTTTTTCATACGGGTAAATATGAGAATTAAAATCGCACCCCCAGAGATAGAATACATTATTACCATCTAGGCCATAGAGGTTGTCACGATGTAGTAATTTAGGCTAAGGCCACATCGAAGTGCTTCGCTAGGTGCTACGTAACTAATAGACTAGATTACTATAATAGTCACGTAGCGTGGCGCGAAGCGTGTAGTGGCCATTGTGATAGTACGGGGAGCGTTGGTTCGCTAGGATATGTCACCTAGCTCGCAGCGTAGTTCTAATCACCAAGCGAGGCTCCTACCTGTGTGGCCGAAGCCTAAGGCTTTATATTTTTAGAGAGTGCTAGGTTTTTTTTTGTGAAATCGTTAATATTAATTAAATGAAAATTTATATTGCGCCGTTCAAATAGCAGTTCCCTCAAGAACGATTCAACACATGAATGGAACCTCTCTTATTGTAATATTACATACACTATATAACAATACAATGAGTTGATTGTAAGGATAGGAAAATGGGTGATTGTGGTTGCTAGATTGAGCACTTACCCACATCTACGGATATTAAAAAATATATACAAAATTCAAACCATACTTTACGCTTTCATGAGTTATACCATACTTGATGAGTATTTGGTGTCAAAATGGTGGCTTATAAATTGTCCCCTTTTAGTTTGACTTCTTATGTATATCAATCCTTTCATTTTTCATACATAATAAATTGTAGTCTAGCTATAAACTCCCCAGATCGTTCTTAACGCATAGAAAATTGCTGACAAGCAATTAATATCGTGTATTATAAGTAAAAATAAGACAAAAACGTTTATTAATTGACATGTACATAAAAAAAAAAACGTTCGAAGGATATACAAGATGTATTGTTTTGAACCAATAATAAAATGTCTTGTCTTTAATTGGAAAACAAGCTTTCAAGTACGTTTTTCTTCCAGCAAGTATTTATTCTTTCATCCATATAATTTATTTGATGATATGCATTAACTTTAAAATTTACATATCATTATGGTTTAAAAATTATTTTGCATTATGGTATAATTTCTGATCATAGTGTTTTAATAAAACAAAATTCTCCTTTGGGCCTAGTTGCTTGATGTGCCGTGTCGCCCATATGAATAAAACTACCTAGATACTATGAAGCTGACATCACTGGACACTGGCGTATACTCCTTCATATATAGGAGTTCACGGCCATTATTCAAAGAGAGAGAGAGAAATTCTCCTTTCTTGTTTTTTTTCTTCTTTCGTATGAAGCACTATGCTCCAACGTGAAGATTTAGAATTACAAAATCTAAAATAAGTTATATCGTTAGTTTTTTGTCCCAAGATATAAAAAGGGGTAAAAATAAGCAATCATTGGAAAAAAAATGTTTTCAGCAAAGTTAACTGAATTTTTTTAACTGTATTTCATAGTTGCTTTTAAATGAGAGTGGAAACATTTTGTTTGTTTAAAACGTTGAGAAGGAATGAATTTATTATGTAAGTTACCAATTCCTATACAGAATCGATATCATCGTTATTTATACACGGATGTTGATAATTCCAATATTTTCGTGTATAGAATATAGAACTAATTCGAATATAGAACTAATTAGAATATATAACTAATTCGAATATAAAACTAATTCGAATATAGAACTAATTCGAATATAAAACTAATTTGAATACAGAACTAATTCGAATATAGAACTTATTCAAATATAGAACTAATTCGAATATAGAACTAATTCGAATGTAGAACTAATTAGAATATATAATTAATTCGAATATAAAACTAATTCGAATATAGAACTAATTTGAATATAGAACTAATTCGAATATAAAACTAATTTGAATACAGAACTAATTCGAATATAGAACTAATTCGAATATAGAACTAATTCAAATATAGAACTAATTCGAATATAGAACTAATTTGAATATAGAACTAATTCGAATATAGAACTAATTCGAATATAGAACTAATTCGAATATAGAACTAATTCAAATATAGAACTAATTCGAATATAGAACTAATTTGAATATAGAACTAATTCGAATATAGAACTAATTCAAATATAGAACTAATTCGAATATAGAACTAATTTGAATATAGAACTAATTCAAATATAGAACTAATTGGAATATAGAACTAATTTGAATATAGAACTAATTCGAATATAGAACAAATTCAAATATAGAACTAATTCGAATATAGAACTAATTTGAATATAGAACTAATTCAAATATAGAACTAATTCGAATATAGAACTAATTTGAATATAGAACTAATTCGAATATAGAACTAATTCAAATATAGAACTAATTCGAATATAGAACTAATTTGAATATAGAACTAATTCGAATATAGAACTAATTCGAATATAGAACTAATTCAAATATAGAACTAATTCGAATATAGAACTAATTCGAATGTAGAACTAATTCGAATATAGAACTAATTCGAATGTAGAACTAATTTGAATATAGAACTAATTCGAATATAAAACTAATTTGAATACAGAACTAATTCGAATATAGAACTAATTCGAATATAGAACTAATTCGAATATAGAACTAATTCGAATATAGAACTAATTCGAATATAGAACTAATTCAAATATAGAACTAATTCGAATATAGAACTAATTCGAATATAGAACTAATTCAAATATAGAACTAATTCGAATATAGAACTAATTCAAATATAGAACTAATTCGAATATAGAACTAATTTGAATATAAAACTAATTCGAATATAAAACTAATTTGAATACAGAACTAATTCGAATATAGAACTAATTTGAATATAGAACTAATTCGAATATAGAACTAATTCAAATATAGAACTAATTCGAATATAGAACTAATTCGAATATAGAACTAATTCAAATATAGAACTAATTCGAATATAGAACTAATTTGAATATAAAACTAATTCGAATATAAAACTAATTTGAATACAGAACTAATTCGAATATAGAACTAATTTGAATATAGAACTAATTCGAATATAGAACTAATTCAAATATAGAACTAATTCGAATATAGAACTAACTCTTATAATAATCTACAATAATGAGTATACATCGATTGGGGAATAAATACGTGGATATTGATACATACGTACAACCCCTCAATCCATCTCCCTTTCGGGGTAGGCAGAGAGGACACAGTGCCATACTTTCCTGATTCGACACACATACTTAGCTTCATCCACATTCATACACCTTCTCATGCAACCTCTAAGATTTCTCTGACTTCCAACTTTTTCTTCTTTCAGAATACCATTGACTTTCCTCATTCATTCATTCTACATGCCCAAACCATTTCAACGTAGTCTTATTCATATTATTTAAGACATCAGCCTTAAGTTCACATTAATCCATTATCACTTCATTCCGTTTTCTGTCAGATGTAGTCACTCCGTGTATTTTTCTCAATGCACGCATCTCTACAGTATTTATTTGGCTCCTCTTAGACTTAGACCTCCATGACCACGTTTCATTCCCATACATCAAAGCTGGCACTAAAATACTATTGTGGACTATAGTCTTAGCAGATTTTGATACTGTCCGGTTCGAGTAAGTATATTGAAATCGATATATTCGATATTGATGTCATATATAGTATTGATATTCAAAGCAAATTTGTTTGTTATTTCTTTTCTCTAAATGTAGGTAGACAAAATTTCTGATGTGGTTTTTAATCGATAGCTTGAATAAATTATTTTTGTTTCTAATTTGTTCACTATTGTACAAAATGTGAATATTTTATTATAATTGTAAAAGTCCCTTTAACGTATACATACTATACATGCATAACATCACGTAATCCAACTGTCTGGGTAGGCAGAGAGGACAGAGTGTCACATTCTCCACCTCTTTTACATCCACGTACAGCTTCTACGATTTCTCTGACTTTTTAAGTTTCCTTCTTTCTAAATATGAAATGTATTTGATCCAACCATATTTTCTTAAATTCCCATACCACGCCTTCTGTCATATTGGCACTATATATTTATTATTTTTCATTTCTTCGTTCTATGTGTCGAAACCATCTCAGAATACCTTTCTTCATCTTACTCAGCCATCATTACATAAGTTGAGGGTAAGGACAGAAAGTTGGTGGCTGCGGTCATTAGATTAGGTATTTCTCCATTTGTATATATTTAGAAAATCTCAGTTGCTAAGAAAACCGCGGAAAACTTACCACGAAAGATGAACTGCTTCTTCTTCCTAGTGTCATGTCAGGTCTCCCCAACGTTGAATATCACTTGAGAGTAGACATATTTGTCCCCGGCAGCCCGAAAAAGATCTCCAACGCCTCTTATGCCAGTCCAATCGTATATGCGGAGCCAGGAGATTTGCCTCCTGCCAACACCTCTTCGGCTTTCTATTTTGCTTTGGATGATCAGGTGCAGTAATATGTACTTTGCTCCTCTAAGTACATGACCTAAAGATGAACTACAGTGAATTTTAAGAAGATCTTCCGATATGTGGTAGTTACACATTAGGCTTTCATCATCAGCCAATATCACTACACCCTCTTCACGTAAGTTTTTCTTTACTTCATAAGTAATGTAACGAATTAAGAGATGTGATTATTTGTTCAATATTTAAGACCAAAGAATTCAGTTTTTTATATGACATTACGAGTACATCATATTTTAAATCACATAATCTTCTCCCTGCCTCCATCCCAACTCATTATCTGCGAAGACTGTTGGGTTCAGCTCTCCTCGTCCTCAAGTTGTATGCTCTTCTGTCCCGGACTACGTCCCCCAGGCCGTGCCTCTGCATCAAGTTATCTTTTTGCACCACCCATGAATTATTTGGTCTTCCTCTGGTTGTTATTCGAGGAAGATCCATGGAGATTGCCTGATTCACAATGTGATCAGGTGCTCTGCGTCCAACGTGCCCATACCATCTCAATCGCCTCTCCTCCATCTTACTGTTGATGTCTGTAGCACCTAGGCTTCCACGAATGCGTGAGCTTTTTATTTTGTCTCTTAGGCACACACCAGCTGACCATCTTAGCATGCGCATTTTAGCAGTTTTTTAATTTAATTTCATATTTTAAATCACATAATATTTTATGTAAATATTACAAATAATACTAAAGTAGTTTACCTGATTTGGATAAGAATTCGAGTTGCCAAAATATCCATGATGAACCGGTTTCTGGATAAAGTTTGTTGTGTTATTTTTTATATCATAAGCGTCTTGCACTGTTTGGTATTTATTATTGTTCGTGTGGAATTTTCCATTGTGGTTTTGTTGCACGAAGCAATCATTTCTATTCAAGTTTTTCAGTTGCGTTGCATTGATTGGATGAACAGTTATTGACTTCTTCTGATATGTACAATAGACATGTGATGTTACTTAACATGAATTGAAGCCAAATGGACTATGCAGTTTAACTTTCATATACATGTCTCAATAGTGTTGATAACTTTTTGGAGCTATTTCGAATGTTCAAGATTATCTTTTAATATAAACAGTCGTTGACTCCTGATATGTTTAACAGACATGTGATGTTACTTAACATGAATTAAAGCCAAATTGACTATGCAGTTTAACTTTCATATACATGTATCAATAGTATTGATAACTTTTTGGAGCTATTTTGAATGTTCAAGATTATCTTTTAATATGAACAGTCGTTGGCTCTTGATATGTTTAAAAGACATGTGATGTTACTTAACATGAATTGAAGCCAAATGGATTTTGCAGTTTAACTTTCATATCCATGTATCAATAGAGTTGATAACTTTTTGGAGCTATTTTGAATGTTCAGGATTATCTTTAATATGAACAGTTATTGGCTCCTAATATGTCCAAATGGACATGTGATGTTGTCCAGCATGAATTGCAGCTTAATTGACTATTCACTTTAACTTTTTTATACATGTCTCAATAGTGTTGCTCATTTTTGGCGCTATTTTGAATGTCCAAGATTATCTTTAATATTGGCTCCTAATATGTCCAGATGGACATGCGATGTTGTCCAGCATGAACTGCTGGTAAATTAACTACAATATATATTTTAAGTTTCTTATACATGTCTTAATAGTGTTGATACTTTTTTGGCGCTATTTTGAATGTTCAAGATTATATTTTAATATGAACATTCGTTATACTATACTTTGTTTCCTCTCGCTGCACGTTCTTTGATGTAATATATGTTATCTCGTAACTCTTTCACCATTTGAGAAAATGCTACTCAAAAGTAGAATTCTGCCACTTCCTCCAACATTTCATGGTGCACTCATTTATCGCATTTACTTTTCCTTTCACACTTCTTTAACAACATAACTTTGAACTTCCCCACATTCCTTCTTAGATTTTTCTCTTCGTATCTCTCATACAATTAACTTTATATAAATTCCCATATAACGTAGATATTAATATTGAAAATGCGGTTAGAATGTTGGTATCAAACGTTGGTCTCGATCTGTCATTTTCATTGATTAACGAGAATTCATGAACTGGAAAACTGAGGTGTTGGCGAAACTGGAATGTCGAGGATAGGCACAAGTTGAATACTCGAAAGTCCTCGATATAACCACAACGCAATTCTAATTTTCTTGTTTTGTTACATAAAACTCAATATTTACTTATTCTAGTTGTTTGTCGAGACTGTGGCCTTAAGTTCAATATGCCTTTGTACTATCCAGACTTCTCAAATTTATTACGCGTGGGATTTTGATACATTTTACCAGTTTACACTGTATATGTTACTTTCAAGTTCCTTTCCATTTACTGATCATCATTAGCTATCTTGACCATTGAACCTTAAGTTATGAACAAACATATGTGACTACAGTAAAACTACTCCCATAAATTCTTCAACAAGGATATGCACCTGCTTACTACCATTATTTAATCCCCTTCTTCTTCTCAGTGTCATGTCAGGTTCTCCCAACATTGAATATAACCTGAGATTAGGGATCTTTGTCCCCGGTAGCCCGAAAAAGATCCCCAACGCTCCTTATACCATTCCAATCACGTATATTTGCGGAGTCAGAAGATTTGCCTCATACCAACACCTCTTCGGCCCGCTATTTTCCCTTAGATGATCAGTTGCAGTAATTTGTACTTTGCTCCTCTAATTACTGTCAGGACTTTGTATTTGTCTGCCCTGATCAACCATTTAATTTTTTTACAGTCGTAAATAACTATTAAAAACTCAACTCACAATATTATCGTAAGTTTTGGTGTTTCGATGGGAGGGTGTCAGGTTGGTACTTGGTCTCCTATCATCGAGCATTTAATTTATTATAGTCATAAATAGCTATTAAAATTTCATTTATGGTATATGTCGTGGAGATGATGTACATTTTTATGTAAACAAATTTTAAGAGGACCGTGTAAACTGATATGACTAACGTGTTCCTATCGGTCCAGAGCGATTAAGTATGTCTGATGTAAACAAATTTTCGAATTTATGATTCTAATTAATAAATTTCGTAAAGGGATTTTTGAAGTTGTCACAGCTCTAATGGGACTTTTATTTTGGTTCAAGTTATTTTTTTACGCTTTCACACGGTTGGATGGCCATAAATTTTAAGAGTCTACGACCGACATTCTATAAGGAGTTTATTTCTTTGTGACGTCAGACTCTTCATACACTATATATTCAATACATACCGTCCATAGCCCCTCTTCTCGGTCGTGATTTCGTCCTGTTAAGAGCTCCTATACTTATCATTGGTCGCTGTAACTTAATTCCAAGTTTTCTAAAAGTATTTCTATAAACTAAGTGTTCACTTTATTTCCATAAAATTGGCTGGACAAATCCTATCCATACGAGGATTTTGTTATTGCCGTGCGTTTATAATTGAGTAAATTCTGGGAATTTACCCATGTGACAATCTTGAGATTGACGTACCACTTTATCTCTGGTCAAAATCAGCTGATTCTCACAGAATATCGAGCGCACTAATTGTCGTGAAGTCTTCAGGACCGGGACGAATCTCAAAGAGCCCACTCCAAATTCCGTTTCGTCGCGAATGACTGTACTACGGCACGAGTTGACGCCCACCAACCATACTGGGGCGACTTCTTCATTTCAACGGCCCTGTTGTAGCAGCAGCATAGGCCGGAGAACCATATAGCATTCAACCTGTGGTCATGCACCGGATGTCGTGCATTGGAAATACATTGTGTCAAGTGTATTGAAGTAAGAGGAATTTGTTTATTATCTTTGCTTGTCATTCAATGGTGATATCTGAGTAAATTTAGAAATTGGTGATATAAAATTATTGAGAATTGGCACAACTTTGCAACGAACTGTTGTGAAATTATCCCCAAATAGAAAATACTTCGACTGTCTGTCCATCTGAAAGGATAGCGGAGTATCAGAAAGTAATCTGCCCAATTTAAGTTTTCTGACGGGCTATCAGCTCGTCAAGATCAAATATATAACTATTTAACAGCAAATATGTGTTTCATTGTATATTTCTACCTATCCAAGCACTGAGGACTGACCACTTCTTCCCACTATACCTTGAGATCTAATAGAGGCTTGCCCTATAACCACTGACTGAGCTACCGGATTAAAATACATACATTGTTACATCTAGGGTTTTAGTAATGCAATTGAAATGTTTAAATAAGTGAAGGTCTAAACCTATTATTACATGACCCAAATAGGACACCTTTCGGATTTTAATATAAGTGAACAACTCTCTATCAACTTTGGCTCTTTGAAGAGCCCTTGTGTTGCTAACCATATACGTCCAGGGTATCCGCAGTATAATAAAAGTACATCTGAAATGATAATTTTTAGACTACATTTGACTGCTGGATTCAATCCAATATTTTTGGCCCCTGCATGTCTTGAAAGACGACGGAGCAGACGTGACCAATATAATACACACAAATTACTATTAAATCGAAGCTTGAGATTGGAGGCTTCTTTTTGGAAGACTGTGGAGACTAATTCTCGATCCACAGTTACAGCCACTCCAGCAACGCCACATCGACTCTTGGCCGGGGGTCCTCCACGCTTTTTATATAGATATAGAAATTGTAGAGAACACTTAACTCTTTATGTATTATTTACATTTGAATGAATGAATGCCCATTACCTTGGACGATTATAATGGAAGGCACAATACATAGTGTGGAATAAAAAAACTTGTCTTTAGTGCCACCGAAGATGACTATATAACGAACTTTGTGATAGGCATATCCTGTTGCACATTGGATGAGTAGTTTTAGTATTTTTAGATTGTCTGCGTCCCTTTTCTATTTTGAGTCATTGGCATCAGTTCTACACTATTTAGCTATATCTACTTCCAGTTTTCAATGATCTCTAAATTGTACCCTATAGTTTTTTTACAGTCAAAGTACTTGACTTAAATGCCACCGAAGATGGCTATATCATATAAAGCAATTTGTGATATGCATATCTTGTTGCATATAGGGTAATGAGCTTCATTACTTGCAGATTGTCCTCGTCTTCTTTTTCTATTGGGTCCCTAATAACTAGCAACAGTTTTACGTCATTTAGTTATATCTGCTGTTGGTTGCTTCCAGTTATACTGAGCATTTATACGAGTATATGCAGCCCGTCTTTGTATCCCTTTTCATTAACAGTCAATGTTAATCTTTAAATTGTACCCTGCAGTTTTTTTTACGGTCAACTATTAGAATTATTTATAAAATTTTTCCCACAGCTAAATATATTTGAAAAATTACTTTAATGCATTTCAAATGCAATTATTTCGATCAGGTTAAACCATCTTCATTTAACTTTCTTGACTGTATGATGTTATCTTATTTTGTTAATCTTGAATAAAAAACACAAAGTATCATCGCCTTGAGAAACACTTATTTTATTTCCTCAAACATTACGCAAAAGTATAACTAACGGTCGGGTTAATTGTGTTGTTAAATTACCAAGTCGATTAACCGGTGGCAGACGGCAATGAAACTAGTCAAAATTTGCACTTGATCAAATAAAATTATAATAATTATTCTCAGAAAATGAGACTAGCTTTGCAATGTAATATGATGTCCGGAAAGTAGTTTTGTTTTTCTCCTAAAGATATCGTTTGGACAAAATACTCGCTGCCAACTTCATTCTCAACGTGCTGAATGTATATTATTATGAAAGGCTAAAAATTTGTTTTCGACCATTGTTTATTCAAATTATTGAGTAGTTTTTTACTACATTTTGAAAAAAATACATAATAATTTGTTTTTTCGGTGCTTGATATTTTTTACTACCAAAAAGGAAAATATTAAAAAAAATGTATGTACTGTGTTTGGAGACGATGCAGTAAGCGATAGTGTGTGTCAAATGTTGCTTAAAAATTTCGTAATGTTAATATGACACTCGAAGAGGGTGTCCGCTCTGGAAGGCCGATTACCACTGATGGCGACCAAATCAAGACTTTAATCGATAATATAAGACTTCGTCAAAGTAAAAATTAATCGTGCAATGAATGTTAACTATTGCTGTAAATGTACACCTTCATTAAAATAATTAGTGAATGTGGAATAAATCGTTTTTTTTTTTCTAAAATAATACATTAATCTTCACTAGTGATTGAAAACCCTCTCTAGCGTTTGTTAACTTTTGAAACCTTTTAATTAATGTTTTAATTTATTGGTTCTTTAAGACAAATTATTCATTTGTAAAAGTTCACGTTCACTGATCACCCACTTTCACCACAACATACAGATTGAATACATACTACCTTGATCAAAAAGTTTAAGGACTTTATTCATAAAATCGAAAATACAAGTTTATTCATCAAAATCGATATAGTCCCCTTCAAAGTACTCCCCATCGAATGCAACGCACTTACGCCAGCGCTTGATCCAATTCTCGAAACACCGCTGGTACTCAATTTTCGGTATGTCCATCAGAGCCGTCTTCGATTTTTTATGACATCCTCTCCTTTTTTTGCATGAACTTGAGACCTTTCGGCACCAGTTTTGCAGCGACACGTCTGAGGCCCAAATCACTTACCAAAATGTCTTGAGCGAATCCATAAGCGATGTTCAAGTCCTCTGCCAGCTCTCTGATGGTCAATTTGCGGTTTTCGGCCTACATTTCTTTGATTTTATCGATGTTTTCATTGGTTTTCGACTGCCACTACGTTCGTCATCCTCGACCGATTCACGACCACTTTTGAAACATTCGTGCCACTAAAACACTTCTTCAATATTTCCAAGGTCTGCGGACCGTTAAATCCGTTTTTCACACAAAATTTAATGCAAACTCGTTGATGCCATTTTCAAACTTGTAAAAAATCGAAAACACGCACAAAGGTAGATGTACTCAGTACAGCGTAACTTTTACAAATGTCAAGCTATGACGCTGAAATTTGAAGGGAAGTGTCAATGATAGATGTGGTAAGTTAACAAAAAAAATATCCAATCGGGTGACTGACAGCGCCACACGGTAGCTGGTCCTAAAATTTTTTGATCAAGGTAGTATGTTAATTTGTAAAAAATGCAATTTAATTTCCTTTTCAAAATTGTTTTAAGTGTTATCGATTGCTATTGCTTTTGAAATAGTGCCTCGAGAAAATATACAAATAAAACAATCAAATTGACATATATTTTATTAAAATAAAACATTCAATTTATCTTATATAACTAATATGTACAAATCTAGATAAATATATGAGAACTAATCAAAAACGTGTATTATTCGTGTTTCAAAAACATATCGATAATTGTGTGTCGGGATATTAATCAAAACTTAATTCTATCTTTCAATTAAAAACATATTGGAATTATTTTAAATTTTAATACAAACTGCAATTTATATAATTTACGCCATTTTCAACTGGATTCAATTAACGTACAGTTTTTTTTCAATATTCTCATTTTTAAGATATAATGAAATTAAATCTTCGATATTGGAGTTTTTTTTATTTCATTCCTCAATAAATTTTATACATATTTAGGAGTTCTCCAATATCAGAAAGATCGTCGATATTTGCAAAGTCACATTTTTTTCTGTAAACAATTTAAAATCGTGTTTTTAAATTATAATAATGATTGACATATATTATTTATAGTTAAGGCATTAACATTGTGGAAGTTTAAAGACATTGCAATTTGTTTTATCAAACACTGTTTATTCCAATTTTTGTAACGGTATAGCCCTACCGGTTTCAAGGTTTTCACCTCATCATCAGCGAGTCTTGTTTGTGCTCCTCTGATGATGAGGTGAAAGCCTTGAAACCAGTAGGTTCATTCCGTTACAAAAAGTGATAAAACAATGATTGACATGATTTCAATGATTGACATGTTTTCAATGATTGACATGGTTTCAATGATTGACATGTTTTTAATGATTGACATGTTTTCAACGATTGACATGTTTTCAATGATTGACATGTTTTCAATGATTGATATGGTTTCAATAATTGACATGTTTTCAATGATTGACATGTTTTCAAAGTGAATATAAACAAAAATTAATACTATTTCAATGACAAGTACTAAAAATATGTTTAATAATTAAATTAAAATGCATAAAACGCATTTATTAATATCAAAATCATTTAACAAAAACTCTTTTGATAAACATGTAAGGAAGAATTGATAGTAAGAACATTAAAAAAAATAATTATCAAGTCCAATGATAAATACAAATATTTAAAAATGTAAAAAAATAATAATACGCACCTTCCCAGTATACAATGCAAACAAGATTAAATCATTTAGAAAAAAATTTAACAGATTTTTTTTACTTTAAAGTTTATTTTCCAGTAAATGTTTAATATGTTATATTATTTGTATCGTTCTTTCGGCATACATTTTGTAATTCTGTCTTATTAAATAATGTCAGAAAATATCATAATTTTTTGAAAATTCAATTTTTCACAAGTTAACTTCAATGTCTTCACTTAAAAAGAACCTTACTAAATTTGAGAACACGTATTTTATTTAATTTAAAAAATGTGTATTTTTTATTCCTTCTGCTTAAAAATAACGTATGCGGCGAAGATTGTAAATATTTTCCAAAATATAGTCGTTTTGTTTGAAATGAGAATTCAACTTTCCCAAGATATTTTCCACCGTTATTAATTGTTCTTAAATAAACGAGAAGAATTGAGATCTTTTTTTTTTTAAGTTACCCTATATTTCAATTTCATGGTACTTTATTTTAGTGTTCATTTTATGTTATTATGCTAGAAAACGTAAAATTTGACACAAATAACATTGATGGATGATTTTTTTAGTAAATCGACATCAGCGAGTATGAAGCATTTGTCAAAGATAGCAAAACTAATAACAAATTGAATTAAAATTATTGTATTGTATAACACTTTCGTTATATATAGTAAAACCTGATTTATTGTTATGTGGCAATCTCTTACAAATAACCACAAACATTTTGAAGAGACCTTAAGTGAAAACTAGACCGAGTTTCTTTTTAAATTCATTGAGTTACAATGGGCATTGAACCCGTAACATTCGAGCTGGAAGACGGGCGTCTTTCTAATTTGACCTTAAATGTCGATAACTATGTTTTTACTAAGAATAAATTTTTGCCACATTTAACCTTATAAAATAAATTTAAACTTTTTGTATATGGGATGCTCGTTTACCATTTTTTCTGTCACATTAAACAATAACAGTTCATCTACTTTACCAGAAAAGAACTGGCAAAATTAGGTTTACTCCTTATTGAGCCGAACGTGTTAAGTTTAACCATAAAGTTTGGTGGGCCAAGCTTGCAGTTGCTGTGCATTCAAAGCCCATCCTCGATGGGCGTTTTTGATCGGGTAGTCATCGTAAACCTTGGATCTCTTTACATGTCCTGCAGACCATCTTTTGGAGTCTGGTATTGTCACTGATGGATTGTGCTGAAAATAAACAAAATAATATTAATTAAGATTAAAACAGTAACTTGGCCCTAAAGAAGACGCACGTTGGGGTTGAGGAATCTATGATACCGTTTCCGACAGCTCACATAAGGTAAACAATTTCAGATACACGAAATTCGGTATCCTGAAAGAGTACTAAAAGAAGAAACAGAAGTGAGTGACTGGTTGAAAGATATAAGTTAATATTATTGTAACTTTAATCTATACATTCAAACTAAAAAAGTGACAGCTTTACCAATCAATTTGTATCTTTTTTCTTATCAAACTTTTCATTTGTCAAATTAAAACTATTTCCAGTACGTTTCATATTTACCTATATTCATAAAGCATAATTATGGAGCCCCACATTTCATCTGAATACAACCTCTTGATTGGAGGTAGAAACACGTGCCGCGGGAATTAATGTATTGTAATTAGTGAAACAACAAACTAATTTATAATTAAGGCCTCGGCCACACAGGTAAGAGCCACGCTCGGTGCTTAGAGCTACGCTGCGAGCTAGGTGACATATCCTAGCAAACCAACGCACCGCATACTATTGCAAGGCCCATACTGCACGCTTCGCGCCACGCTACGTGACAATTAGTCACCTAGTGAGTCTCCTAGCGAATATACGTGTTGGTTAATTTTATTGTGTCACCAAGTGATTTTACAAGATGGAGGAAATTTTAATAACAGCTGTGTATAAAAGGGAGCCTTTGTATTAACCCATCGAGCAAATTATACAAAAAAATGTACCTGTAATAAAATCACTTTGGAATGAAGTTGCACGGGAAGTAAATAAAGATAAGGTAAATTGTAATAAAATTGGTTAGTTTTGAGACTGGCATCGTTTGTTGATTCAACCGCTCCTAAATGTCAAATGAATTTGTACGAAGCATTTTGGTGTGGCCAAGCATTAAGTCACCTTGTCTATTAGTCACGTAGCACCTAGTTTAGCACGTACTGTACCACTTTGGTGTGGCCTTAGCCTAAGTGTTTCAATATGTAGTATCACAAAGGTTACTTCCAAACCTTTCATAATATACAACTTTTTTTTTAAATCTATTTTTATTACACTATCGTCTTGACTTTTCTATCATTTAGGTTTTGATTTATTAATTTGTATGGTACCCCTCAACAAATCCGAACTAGTGATTCCGATGTATTGAAGAGCATGGCCGGGATACAACATTGGGTTCTGTCCCATTAATCGAGATTTCGAGCTAAGGACCACTTAAGCAAGCACGACACTCGCAGTTTGTCCCCTCACGTGTTGACAATACTAACATCAGACGAACTCATTTTACCAGACTGAGACTGTCTCGGGTATTATCGGGCATCGAACTCGAAATACCTAGATTGAAGTCAAGTTCTTACAATCTATGCCACAAAATTTATCTAGGTTTCGATGTGTTTTTAACTATTTTATTTAAATAAGTTAACGATCATTAGATCCTTCCAAGAAATATTTTTTTTATTTTTTTATTTATTGAATATGTGAAGGCATGAAAAGTTCACACGCTAATTTATAATTAATTCCCAAGTTGAATTTGTATATTTATTAGTTTGTTTAGCTTATGTCAAACAACAATTAAAATCATGATATATTATATAAGGTGTTAACATAAGTTGTGTCCGTTTTTTTTTCAAATTTAAAAATGAGCACAAAAAGTAAAACAAAATGGTAAAGTTTATACGTCATTCGAAAGAATTTTTTTTGCTCTATAAGATATTGTGTTTCCTTTTACGTTACATATATTATTTTATTTGATTACAAGCCTTCAAAATGGAATACCAAGTAGACGAAAGTGAACATTTTCGACACCTCCTTCTGTTCACGTTCGACAATTGATTTTTATTGTGTTCACTCAAAACATGTAGAACCCAAGCGCAGAACTTCTGGACTTTTCCCATTAATTTAAGATGGCGGTATACAGTCATGTGACTACAATTAATATACTCAGCCAATTCTACGGTGGTTTGAAGGGGATCTTCATGAATAATATGGTTTAAGAGGTCTTCATCGAAGTCCACTGGTCGTCCGGAATGCTCCATGTCTTTCAGGTCGAAATTTCCGTCTTTGAAACGCAAAAACCATCGACGAGCTGTCCTTTAATTCATAGTATCTTCACCGTACACTTCGCAAATATCGCGAGCATCATCGGCAGCTTTATTCCCTCGATTGAACGCGAACAGAAGGAGGTGTCGAAAATGCTCACTTTCGTCTACTTGACATTACATTTTGAAGGCTTGTAATCAAATAAAATAATATATGTAACGTAAAATCAAACACAATGTCTTGTAGAGCAGAAAATTTTCTTTCGAATGACGTATAACATTTACCATTTAGTTCTACTTTTGGTGCTCATTATTAAATTTGATAAAAACGGACACAATTTATGTTAACACCCAATAATAAACTGAAAAAAGTGGTTTTACCGGTTTTAATCAGAAGTCGATATTAAAAAGAACAGATATATTGTAGTATTTAATCAGAAGTCGATATTAAAAAGAACATATATATTGTAGTATTTAATCAGAAGTCGATATTAAAAAGAACAGATATATTGTAGTATTTTTCCGTTGTTATTGTATATGAAGCAATAAACTGTAACAAAAATACCCTCGCATTATTATAAGGCAAATATATAAGTTAAATAATCCGAATTCACGTAGAAGTTAAATAAAAAAACATCGGCAAAGATTTCTTGTTTCTTGAGGTCAATGTCTTAAAATGTTAATATTTTTTATGTTTGAAAATCGTCGAGTACAAGGATTATCAACGGACATATGACAAGTTATGAATTTTATGTATAAAACTTAAGTAAATATGACATTTCGATAAAACAGGATTTAAATTACCAGCTGAATGATACCTAATATATATATATATATATATATATATATATATATATATATATATATATATATATATATATATATATATATATATATATATATATATATATATATATATATATATATATATATATATATATATATATATATATATATATATATATATATATATATATATATATATCCATGTGTACAATAAGTTGTTTTAAATTACTTAAAGTTTTATGTAATCTTAAAAAAAAATTACATTATCTCTGTAATACATTTTTTTAGATTGTCTGCTTTTGATCAGAATTACTAATAAAAACTTCTTTAAAATTAAACAAATAAAGAAAAAAATAATTTAATTAAATTTACGAACAAATAAAGTAATTTTGTATTTTTTTATTCATAGTTAAGGCATTAACATTGTGGAGGTTTAAATACATTATCAAACACTGTTTATTCCACTTTTTTGTAACAGTATAACCCTACCGTTTTCAAGGCTTTCTTCACCTCATCCTCAGGGGAGCACAAACAAGATTATAAAAACTCTAGGATTTGTAATGAGAATTTCTAAGTCGTTTGAAAACCAATTGGTGCTCAAAACGTTGTTTAATACATTGATCCGTAGCAAACTAGAAAGCAATGCTTGCATTTGGAGCCCGGTGGGGGCGCAGAACTCGCTCATGGTGGAGAAAGTACAAAAAATATATCTACGATATCTCTATATGAGAGAGTTCGGTGTCTATCCATGACTTTATCCTACTCAGTTTCTGCTGGGCATGATCGGGTATAACTCCTTGAGCGTAAGAAGAGATCTGCGTCTCCTGGTATTCGTTGTCAAACTCGTTCGAGGAGTTGTGAGCTGTCCAGCATTACTACAAAGATTAGCGTTAAATGTTCCTATCAATTACACTAGACTGCGCCGGCAAGAACTGTTCTCAATAACATACGCAAGAACGGGTCTTCCAGCCGCTATGCCTGTTCGAAGGGTCTTAACTCTTCTGAACGGGACTGCTTCGGATATTGACATATTTCATATCGCATTACCAAAAGCAAAAGTAAATTTTCTTCTTAGATTGAGCGCGTTAGAAAGCACTCATCAACGTACTTAAGTGACTGTGAATATATGTGTATCATATTTTTGTGTGTATATACTCGTATGTATGCATATACATTATTTTTTATTATATATAATTTTTTTCTATGTAATTTTTCTTCTTTTTTAATGTCTTGTATTTTTCAAAGTAATTGGGCTAAGCCTGTTTTGAAAAAAATAAAAAATAAATAAAACTTGTTTGTGCTCGTCTTGTTAGTGCTCGTCTTGTTTGTGCTCCCCTCATGACGATGTGAAAGCCTTGAAATCGGTAGGGTTAAACCGTTACAAAAAGTGAAATAAACAGTGTTTGATAAAACAAATTACAATAATTTTGTATTGTATGACATTTTCTCCGTATACAATACGAACTGTTGGACTTTTCGTCATGTAGCAATATCTTCTAATCAATCAGAAATTTGTTAAAACGACCTCAAGTGAGAACCAGACTGAATTTAAAAAAATTGGTTCCATCGAGCATCGAACCTGTAAACTCTGGATTGTCTTATCGACTAGACTCGTGAATTCTTATGAAATGTAAACACGTGTTGCGAAAACAAAATAATCCTGCCATTGATATTTTGGTTTATGTATCGATTTATGTTTTTAAATGGTTATAAATGAATAAAATTCCATCAAACTTCATATTTGGTTCAAATCATACTTTAAACTATCTTTATGAATTATGTTTAAAAATATTTCGAAAATCTAGACTATGCGATGTACTCGTACTTAATTAACTAAATAATTCTCATTTTCGACCTCGAAAGAAATTAGCACAAGGAAATTGAGTGCTAAACTTGGAATGGGATGGTTGAACACCTATATGACATACGATGACTCGAAATATACTCGTAAAAAATAAAGACTTTATGTACGAGTATGCAAAACGACTAGAAGCTTAATTCGATTTCAAAATTACACCTCAACAATAGTCGTAAGACAATCGAATACATCAAGGATATTTGAGATTGTGTCGATACCAAGTCACGACTATTTGACAATGCTCAGACCTATGTACGAGTATGTACGAAACATATGACATCCACATTGTATTTTCAAATCGTTATGATTTGAAAGTCATAAATTATGATTCTTAAGGAATTATTCTTTATAAAAGAACGTCTAGCCAATGTATTTGGGTTTATATTAAATAACAATTTTCTTTAATTAAATCGTACTCATATAGACGACCTCCGTGGTCAAGTTGGAAAGACGCCTGTCTTTCAGTCCGGGCGTTGTTGGTTCGACTCCTATTGTTATCCATTTCTGTATAAAATATCCGTGTCTGATTTTCACTTCAGGCTCGTTTAACATAATTTTGGTTGGTTGGAAAAGATTGCTATTTGACAATAAAGTACCGCCAGATTGTACTATATACAACGAAAGTGTACTTTGGTGTGCCAGCAGAATGATGGCGTTCAAGATAATTAATATTTTCAAACTATTTATGAAACGTTATAATGAATCTTAGGTATTCTTAAAGTGATGTTTGGTTATTAAATGCCACAAAAAAATAAATATATCTGTTGTATGTAAAAAAAAACTTTTATTTGGTAAACGGTTATTTTTGATGGCCGTTTTAAAGTTTTCACTGCACGTATGTTATTAAAATCTTGTAAAAATTTAAGTCATAAAAATTACATGTGTTTCTAATTCACTAAAATTGAAAAAAAAAATTAAAAAATGTGTGGAATTTTGAGACGAAATTAAATGAATCTAGTGAGTTTGTTTCGTGTCGTTCTATGTTAAAAATTCATACAAACCGTTAAATATACTTGTATGACACGATATTCTACTTTTGAACTATGTATAATTCTTCAAATAACTAGAGCGTTTATATTATTTTCACTTGGATACTAAACGTCTGTACTTAATCTTCGTCACATGTACTTAATCTTCGTCACCTGTACTTAATCAATGGTTTAGTTTAATGAACTTACCATAAATATGAATCTAGACTTTTAACTAAAAACCGGATATTATTTGATACCATTTGGTTACGGCACTCAGCTTAAAACTATATAAAATATTATTAGTTTCTGTGTATATAATACGAGTATCATCCAGAAAATAAGGTTACAACATTTATGTAGGATCGAAAAATGCTTGTATTTAATTGAAATTCACAGGATATTTCACAAATATATTAAACTATTTTTCAACGTAATTGCCGTCGAGATCAAGACATTTCTGTAGTCGAAGCACCAGCTTTTATATGCCAGTGTCATAGACCTCCGCCGCCAGCTCTTTTAGCCACTTCTTCACAGCTTCCTCAACCTCCTGATCGTTAAAAAAATGTTGGGGTGTAGTGACACAACCACGTCTCATCCCCCGTCACGATAGAGTCCAGAAAAGCTTCTCCCTCCTGTGCAAAACGATACAAAAATACGCGCGCGGCGGTCACGTGATTTTGACGGTGCTCCGGTGTGAGCATTCTGGGCACCCATCTCGCACACAACTTCTTGTAACCAAGGTTTTCCGATACAATATTATCAAAGAGACTTCGAAAAATGTCAGAAAATTCTTCGTGAAGGTCGTCAAGCGTCACACGGCGGTCATTTTGCACTTGTTCTTCAATTTTTTGCACAAATTCGTCAGAAATCACTGCCTTGCCACGTCGTGAGTATCAGTACGGCCTTCTCTCAACAACCTAACCCACTTCGTGACATGTTGTCGACTCATCACATAACTACCATAAACTTCCACGAGCTTCCGATGGATATTCGCGGCGGTATTGTTCTGCAAAGTAAAAAAACGGATGACCGCGCGGGTCTCGCACGGATGAGAGGTGGCGGAAACCCGCGACGACCTTTCCATCGGAAGAATTTATTGTGACTGAAAAAAATGACCAACAAACACGCGGGACCAAACAAACTGACCATTAGGATCCCCCCTACACGCCAGGTGTACCAACTTTGAAACAAAAAATTCCCCCCGGCCTCAGGAGCCCTTGTAACCTTAGTTTATGGATGACCCTCGTATATAGATTAATTAAAGAGATAAACCACTCTAAATTGTAGAGAACATTATAAGTAATACATGATAAAAGCAAGGCAAACTTCGTTACATTTAAGTTGTTTAAAATGTCGAGTGGATTTAGTTCACTAAATAATTGAGGCAGGTATACGAGTATCTATTAGAATTTTCATATGACTGTACAAGGTTTTCCATTTTTTTTTCTTTCTGATCGGATTTATCATATTTAGATTATACCTTTGGATTTAACTGATTCATTGAACCATTATAATCTAGTACATTATGTTGAGTAGGCGAATTATATTGCGAAAAAATCGAGCGTGTAAATAATAGTCCTATTATACGAGTATATCTGAAAGTTTATTGTTTTCTCGATTTATTTATGTTAATTTACAGAAAATATCAAAACATATTGATAGCTTCTTGCTAAAAAAATATTAATTTTAGTTTTTGTATTTTTTTTATCAAACACTGTTTATTCCACTTTTTGTAACGGTACAATCCTACCGGTTTTAAGGCTTTCACCTCATATCAGGGGAGGACAAACAATACTCTTTGTGCTCCCGTCTTGTTTGTGCTCCCCTGATAATGAGGTGAAAACCTTGAAACTGCTAGGGTTATACCGTTATAAAAAGTGGAATAAACAGTGTTTGATAAAATAAATTACAATGTCTTTAAACCTTCACAATGTTAATGCCTTAACTATGAATAATGTAATTTGAGTTTGTTAAATCAATAAGTTACTGTTGTGATTTACAATAATTAAATTTAAAATGGATTTTAAATAATATACATACTATAGCAGATTTTTTTTAGGGTAAACTGTATAATGCTTTCTTGTGCTATATTATTTCAAATGAGTTTATGATATTGTCTGATGTTTTAAGATCACGAAGAGCACTCTGTGATGATTTGGACTTGAAGAACGAACGAACGAAGAATCGCCATAGGAAAGCCTGGCACCGTATCCTTTTTGCCTACTTCGTCAGGGAAACTGCATAATGGTATATACTCATATGTAAATAAAAACGGATTACGCGGTTGTCAGTTCATAATATTTTTAAACGTAGTATAAGGCTCGATATTATAACATAAAAGTTTCGCTTTCCTTTTAATTTTTTTTACATTTAACCCGTATGGTTGCCGGATAAAGAATATACCTAGTCTGTAATAAGCACAGTGGTTTCCCCTGTGTGTAGGGACCGTTGATTATTCCTCTTACTTTCTTAAACGATTCCATAACAAATCTTTATTGCTTCTGATATGGTTAATCCATGACTTGGAAATGACAGACTGTGAATCGACCTGGATGGAGGCATTTCACGAAATTTCTTTGTTCTTGATGGAACATATCATAGGGTGACGATAATAAAAAAGAATTCTGAAGCCCAGTTGTGCGATACCTCTATACAATGAAGAGATATATAATTATTTTCCTATACACTTAGCGTAACTGATGCAAATCTTAAATCAAAAGTGTTTTCAATACATTTTCATTTATCATGAAGATTTTTTATTCAAAATACGGTAAAGCATTAAGTCAAATGCCAAAAGCAAACATTTCCTATTATTTTTTTTCAAATGACACACATACCATCAAGCCATTTCCCTGCAGGGGTAGGCAGAGAGGGCAGAGTGTCAGATTTTTTTCCCGATACACATACTTCTCTTCTATATCTATATACTTTCTTGTACAGCTCCTTTGATTTATCTTACTTATTTGAATTAGAAACTAAAAGTTAAGCTTTATTTTACCTGTATAAAAGACTTTATTGAAAAAGATTTCCTCATTTAAATGTTACTTGAATAAATAAATATAAAAAAAAACAGTTAAGTGAAAAATATTGCTTGAGAAACACTGCTTCTTAAAATTGCCATGACAATAGCGGTGAGAACGACAGAACCACTCAATAATCGCATGGTGTTCAATAACCGGATCTATGTCAAGGATATATTCATACACCTCTCCGTACACATCATTCGTACTTTCAAAACCCAAAGTGGTATGTTATTAACATTTTAATTACCACGTTCTGGACATATAAATATGAAACGTCATATATATTTATTTCGTTCAATATTTATGAAAAAGGTTATTGCTATAATCAATTGATCAATTCGCCATTTCGAGAATTGATTTTTTAAACGAGCAAAAAACTAACTAGTCGATATACTCGTATTATGATTTTATTAATTTCTTTTTGCCTCTCATACAAGTGTAATTTAGAAGTTTGCCTGTTTACAAATGGTTAATTTTACTTTCAAAACTAGGTGTGATCTTTATGAATAGGATATAAATTTAACTTTACCCTTTCACGCATCTTATTATTATCTTATTTTATTTACGTAATAAAGGATTTCCGGATACAAAGCATTTTCGTCAAGTATTCTTTTTAAATAATTTAATATCTAAAAATAGATATCATTCCCTTATGATGTTTGTGATAGGCAGTCCCTCGTAACCGTAGTGGAATATGTCTGCGCGTATATTAGTTTATTATGTGCAAGCTGCTGCACTTCAACAATCACATAGTGTTTTGACAGATCACACCAAAAGGCTGATGTCAAGGAGAAATCAGACCAATAAAAGAAAATAATATTTTAATAAATAATTAATATATTATTTATAGTTAAGGCATTAACACTGTAAGTTTCAAGACATTATAATTTGTTTTATCAAACATTGTTTATTAATTTTGAATAACGGTATAACCCTACTGGTTTCAAGGTTTTCCCCTCATCATTAAGGTTTTCTCAAACAAGACTTCTTGTTTTGAGTCTTTTTGGTGTTCCCCTGATGATGAGATGAAAACCTTGAAACCGGTAGGGCTATACCGTTATTTAAAATGAAATAAACAGGGTTTGATAAAACAAATTATAATGTCTTGAAACCTTCACAGTGTTAATGCCTTTACTATAAATAATGTATTAATTAATTAACGGTATAACCCTACTGGTTTCAAGGTTTTCCCCTCATCATCAGGATTTTTTCAAATAAGACTCCTTGTCTTGAGTCTTTTTGGTGCTTCCCTGATGAAGAGGTGAAAACCTTGAAACCGGTAGGGTTATACCGTTATATAAAGTGGAATAAACAGTGTTTCATTGAACAAATTACAAAAAATAATTAATATTCTTTACATATAAATAATTTGCTTATTATTTCATTTTGACATTTAAATGATATGCCTAATGTCATAAGTCGTAAGCATTTTTTTATCTCATTCGTATGCTCTCCAGATTTTTGATGGGGGCGTATTGAAGAGGCCGAGAGACAATACTCTCTTCGGCCCCAATAATTGGGATAGTAGTGTATGTGTTTGAAATACTACAGCACATTGACAGGCAACAACAATCACACACTTCGTACGAGTATTGTTATCAGAGAAACTTTTTAACCAGAATGGAACCATTTTTCCTTTTGGTACCATCGGGAAACGTATCAGGAAATCCCAGGTGGATGGCCAGCGTTTTACTAACTAGACCCCTGAGGCTTAGTGAAATGGAATTATTAAACTGAATGAGAATTAAACGAGTCGGAAACTTTTCGATTTTCAGTCAAATCCCCTTCATTGAATTTTTTCATACACAAAATAAAACTGTCAGTATTTTTGTAAATGGGATTAGTGCCAAATTCTAATTTTGCCTAACAGAGATTAGGAGGCAGTTAATATAAAACTGTGAAATGAAGTTATGTTAATACTTTTTGAAAATAATCGGCTAGTTTCCATTTTGGACTTATTAATTTAATTAATAAGTCCAAAATGGAAATTTAATTCATAAGTCCACAATGGAAATTAAATTAATAGGTCTAAAATGGAAATTTTATTAATATGTCCACAGTGGAAATTTCATTAATAAGTCCACAATGGAAATTTAATTAATAAGTCCAAAATCGAAATTTAATTAATAAGTCCACAATGGAAATTTAATTAATAAATCCAAATGGAAATTAAATTAATAAGTCCAAAATGGAAATTTTATTAAAACCTTCAAAATATAAAGTCATATAATTTATTACAAGAACTAAAAATTACTAAAATACTCGGTTATAAAGCAAAGTGGACTACTTTGGTAATATCATTAAATATACTTGTTTAACAATACAGATATTTTAAATAACTTTGCTCTTGTGATTTACGTAGTTAAATGAATTGGTTAATTTTCAATACTCTGGCATAGTTCAAGATTTATTGTAAAATTATAATTTTTTTAGATTTAATCCGTAAGAAACAGGAAGAGTATTGTTTATTTTTTTTTTTAAATATTATTCAACAAAGTGTGAATTTATATTCAACCTATTATTGCTGAATGGGCTGAATAATTTTATATGTTTTCAAACAAGGGCCTAACACTGATGACCATGTGTTTTACCTTGGGTACGTGAGGAAAAGGAAACAATAAAAATAAGAGTATTAACCTCATATGATATGTAAAAGAATAATAAGGAAAAAATCGAAGTTCCGATTTTTTTTTGTTTATAGAATACGCAAAAATATATACAATGTTATTTTGTATCATTTGGCATGTCGATAACTTCCGGGTAGTAAATGATTGGAACTCGGGTGTCATGGTTATCTTAGAACCTGGGGATTATAGGAAAACTATTTTTTGAAACGGGTCTGTTTTCACTTAAGACTTCTTTTTTTTTTTTTTTTTTTTACCTGGCGAGTTTATTGCCATGTGGCAATCTCTTCCAGCCAACCAGAAATATGTTTTTTTTTATTATAGGCCCTAAGTGTTAACCAGACTGGACTCCTATTTAAAAAAAATCTGGGTTCGAGTGGGGATCGAACCCGCAACCTCCGGATCGGCAGACAAGTGTCTTATCATCAGGCCACGGAGGTCGTCGTTTTTTCTTAATCTTTAATTTTTAATTAATCTTTCTGATTAGTTGGAACAGATTGCCACACGGCATTGAACCTTCAAAGTTGGACTGTATACAATGAAAGTGCAATACAATATGGGTAAAATCAACCTGTTTTAGTTTGAAGGAATTCAAAATCAAGGGAGTGCTTTTTTTCCTGACAAAGGTTAAGCATTAATTTACTTATGAGCATTTATAAAAAAAAAACAAATTGCTCTTGTGGGGAACTTTTATAATAAAACAGAGTAAGTGTGTGGATGTAATAAATCGCAATGGTTTGCGATAAATATTTTTAACTTTGGTAAATTATAGAATTTAGAAGTAACCTTCTTTGATGTTTTTATACAGTCTTATAGACAATCCAAAAATATTTTGGTATGTTCTATACATATTTAAAGTCATGTTAGTAAGCGATGCATTAAAAAATTATTGCACTAGTTTTAATATTTTAATGTTCTTGCCTTTACTTTAGTAAAAATGTTTCCTTGTGGTTTGAACAAAACGAAAAATTCTTATAAGGTCTTTTGAGCCCTGGCCTATTATGTATCGTAAAATATGTGTACTTCTTTCTGATTGGAATTTTGTATAAATAACGTTGATGTTTCAATATTCATATATTTTTTGATGCATCTTTAGTTTATTACATTCCTGCAGACCCTATTTTGTATTTTTAACATTTTTGTAAAATTTGCTAATGTTTGATAATAACCGTGAATTGAATATAACTATTATATAATATAAATAGCTACAGAATTCTTAAGAATTAAATTATGCTATTTATCAATTAGCTATCAAACCAGACGACTAGGAATAAACTCGCTATAACATTTATTTGTCTTTCCTATAACTTTTTATAATACCTGAAGTTAACTGCGAGCTTTGTTCTAGAGCTGTATTATTCAATTTCAGTTCATTCATCAGTATAAATTACAATTCTGAAACTGGAACAATAACACCGTTTTTGATCGAATAATGCAAACACGAAGATTCCTATTTGAACGAGGACAATTCGAATTTCTCCAGGAACGCATGTTAATTGTTTGGCCTTTTACAAAAATGTCTTATTGGAATTCTTTCATCGGATTAAAAATTAAAGAAATGTCTTCTTGGTAATTGAGAGCATACTTTGGTGTCAATAGCCGGATTAATGAGGCCAACGCTTTTCAAATTGAACGTGATATCATGATTTCGATTTCAATTGATGGCAAGATGGGTTTTTAATGCGGTTTTTTAAGACGTGTTTTATAGGGTGGAGCATGAAACTTGCTACAAAAATAAATTTAAATAATAATGACATGATTTTAATGCAGTTGTTCAGACTGTAATGTGGCTATATGTGGCAGACTGTAATGTGGCTATATGTGGCAGACTGTAATGTGGATATGTTCAGACTGTAATATGAGTATAATTCCAGCTACATTACAGTCTGAACAACTACATAAAAATCATGTCATTATTATTTAAATTTATTTTTGTAGCAAGATTCATGCCCCACCCTGTATATCTGTAGAATTTCAAATACAATGATAACATTGTGAATGAAGAAAAGGACAAAAGAAAATTACACGTTGTTATATTATAGATATAATTTTGTTGTTTTCCTTCAAAGGCGCTACAACTCTTATACAGGGTTGACCTTAGTAATTATTTTATAACTCAACTAGTTTCCATGTCATGAAGCAATTTTAATTTCTTATTTTACGCGCTTGAATTTTCAAAAGTTTAACGAAAAATATACGTGCATAAAATAAAATGACCAAATTCGTTTGATTTTCGTGTACTCGTAAGGGGTTACGTTAAATTATTTTTGGTTCGTCTAAACGCGTCGTTGTCAATTGGGTCAAGCAGTTTGATAAATTCTAAGATTATCTCTGGAGTTTTTCATTAATTTAAAATACTTTTGTACTGAAGGGTGGTAATGTTTTTTGACTTCCTTCTGAAGATGCAGGCACAATCGCTTTAGAAACATTGGCCATCGACCAAAAACTCTAGTAAGTGTTTAGTAAGTGTTTCAGTAAAATGTTAAAATTAACACTCTAAAAAATGTTCAACATTTATTCAAATTTCGCTACGTTATTGTAAAAATGATTACTGTCAAAATGAATATTAAAACAATCACTAGTGCAATTATTTTAATTGGGTTGTAAATATTTGAATATCCATTAGTCATATAACAATGCTTATCGAGTTAATATTTAACTAGCTAATGGTTAAGAAATAAATGGATCATGGAATATGAAACTCACTAAAAATCAGCCTATTATCAATAACACCTTGAAAAAATCACTGAAATTGAACACAATTTTTGTGCCCATTAAGCCATTTGAAAATAATGACCTGAAGACCGTTTAACGCACGAAAAACATTGAAAAACAGATGTCATAATCGTGAGGAATATGAATTATTTATCACAAGTCCACGGCTAATTGCATTTTTGGCTAATTAACACAAAAAAACGGTAACGACTCCTAAATTTTCGTTTAAAAAATAGTATAATCATATTTTGAAGCAATTATAGGTTTGAAGTATGGAAAACAGAAAAAATCGAAAATTTAGAAGAAAATAACATAAATAGTTAAGTTGATAAAGCTAAAAAATCTTTAAATATAATTTCGTAACATTTTTGCATGGAGAGCATGTTAAGTATTTTATGTAGCAGTCTTTCTCCTTATATCTCTTTCATCATAACTTCCTTTTATCAATTCATTTATAGTTAAACAAATCTTATACATTCATTGTATATATAGTAGGAGCGTAATAATAAATAAGTATCGAATAAAGCTATTTAAAATGTATATATTGTCAATAAAGGATCAACTTTAAGCGATATTTAAATATTTTAACAAAAAATACCCCTTTTGAATATAGTAACTCGAATTCTTATGATATTTCTAATATATTTAAAACGAAAATAATGATAAATACTGATCTACAGTAAAACAACCATATTTGTTTAAATTTACTGCTGTCTTAAATTTTATCTCAAATAGTTACCACTTTTCTTAATTTTATTTGCAATATAATTATCATAAACCCCACTTATTAATCGTACAATTTAAAACATTTCTCACTATCTCAATGAACAAACGCATTGTTTATTTTCACTCACAAATAAAATTTCCACTTGAACACGAGATTAAATAAAAACACTTAAACGTAGTGACTAAAAAAAAACATTAAAATCTCACTGTATTATAGTAGGGGTAGTCAGGAACTATCACATGTTGAAGATTCCACCCTCTCGCAACCCTCTTATGGGGGATTAAGGATTCTTTAGGACTAGATCTTTTCACCCTTAGAATATTATTGCTGAACCTCTTTGCAGGTCTAACAAGATGTAGCACATTCGATTTAACAATGATGTTATCTTCAACAATCGCGTCTTGCGTTTCAATGTCATCTTTCGTTATCAACAAAGGATGTTTGATTCTATGGTCAGCTCGCTTCTTTTTCGTAAACCTAGTTTCTTCCTCATCGCTCAACTGTTTGCTTACACTTGATTGTAAATCGATATTTCTTTCGCCTCTCAACGGGGTGAACTCTCTAGATCTCTTTAATTCTGGAAGAGTTTCCAGTGTCATAACTAGCGGTGATTCCGCGGACGCGATCTGGTTGACAGCCAGCAAGACTAGACAACAGAACGGGACGAGGAGGGGCGTCATGTTGCAGGCGGCAGACGAAGAACTACTGAGGCGAGGCGCGCGCCGTTTGTTTCTTTTATACTGCAAATTCGAATGTGTAATTATCTACCGACAGACTATGTCTGCATTTGTACAGGTCCATCCACATATCGGCGGGCCCTTACCTTTAAGAATGATATCTCCTTTAAGGACTCTACAAACCGGTTAAGGACTTTTATTCCTTGATTTTGATTAAGATAGATTATATTTGTTTGATTTAATACGACGTTGTATGTCTCAACTGGTTATATGTGAAAATGACATCGTTTATCTCTAGGCAAAAATAGGAACAAATTTAATACTGTATTGCTACATACAAATTCTCCGAACACACGAGCCTTATCTAATGATCTCTATTGTCTAGTTGGTAGGACGCTTGACTTCCTCCCGGTGTTTTAGGTGTGATTCCCGATAGTTCTTAAATTTGTTTTCATTATTTAGTGTTTTGTATCCATTCAGCCGGTATATTGAAGTATTATATAAAAACATTTTTTCAATATCCACATAATTATTAAACTTTGTTTTCAGCCCCTTGGTTAGACAGAAAGATAAGAAATTCATTTAACATTTGCTATTCATCTCTAACTTTCAAGATTTTCAATTTTCTTCAAATTGAATATATTATATTATTTCCAAAATATGGAGAAAACGAAATTTTCAATCACCGTCGATTTCTTCATTATAGATTTGTCGTTAAATATTGTCTAAAATATTTTTTTTTCATTTTTGGTAAAACAGGCCAATAAAATTAATAATAATTAAATGACAATTTATATAGCGCCGTTTAGAGAGCACTCAAGGGCGCTCTTATTTATTTATTTTATTTAACACTTTTATTGCAAATACAATATGGTGGGCTTATTGCCAAATAGCAATCTCTTCCAACCAACTAGACAAAAGTTAATAAAGCAAGTTAAATGGTCGCATAAATAATTCAAATGACTCCATCCCCACGAAATTCATAAACACATAAGTGTGCTTATGCCCACGAACCCCACAAAGATGGACAATCACTCGATCATTATTTTTCATATAAAGTGAGATATCATCAATCAAAAGAAAAGGAAGGGATGGTGGAGAGGAAAGGAAAAGAAAAATCAGGAATGATACACGTTATTTTACTGACTAGACATTAGGAGGTTTTTCAGCCGCTTGTTAAAGCATGCCAAGGACGGAGCGAGTCTTATATTGGTCTGTAACTGATTCCAGAGTCTCACTGCATGGACAGTAAAGGACGACGTAAAAAAAGAGAAGCGGTGAACTGGAAAGGCCAATAAACAATCTCTGTTTGAGCGTAGCGCTAATCCATGATTGGAAAGACGCTGAAAACTTTCGACGAGATAAGAGGGGGGGGGGCAGGACAGTTAAGGATAGTATACAACAGATACAGTATGTGAATTTGGCGCCTATTTCTAACATTCAATCAGTTCAATGCCTTCCGGTATAAAGTTATATGATCGTACTTTCGTAGGTTGAAAATAAATCTTAGACAAATATTTTGAAGACGCTGTAATTTGTCCAGCTGTAACATTCAAATAACAGACGTCCGCATAGTCCAAAATCGGAAAGAGCAGAGGAATTCGAAGGTTTTATTATTGAGATATTAAAAATATTCCTTTTAATAGATATTAATATATTTCCTTTAGATATTAATACGATTTCGACGTTTAATTGGTAAGACACGTGTTTTGTTGGAGGCTCGATCCCGTTGGTATGTTATATACTCGTATAATTTTTAAAGGGTATTAATCTGGTTTATACGTCAGGCCTCTTTAATATATTTATGTTTGGTTGAAAATATTGCCAAATGTCAATAAGTCATGTTTATGTAACACAATATAATATAAGAGTATATTAAGTGATTCCAGTATTTTAAACAGAAATGAGAATTATTGGATTCCGTTTTTTTAGAAAACCTTCAGCTTTTAACATTTATCTTTTGACACCAGTTTGAGTCATCTTTTGACACCAGTTTGAGTCCTCAGACACTTTGAGTCATCAAACGAAAATTGTAAATAAAAAACAAGGTATTGTTTCGTCAGTATGTTCATGAATAAAGTATTTTAAAGTCATTTTCCCTTTGCAAATACTGTTATAACCCTTTTGACACCAGTTACTTTGAGTCATCAAATGAAAATTGTAAATAAAAAACAAGGTATTGTTTCGTCAGTATGTTCATGAATTAAGTATTTTCAAGTCATTTTCCCTTTGAAAATACTGTTACAACCCTTTTATCCAGCAATTGTCACATATATGCGCTTCTTTTGTATGGTTGGCCATAGACTCACCATTTGTATACTTTAAAATAAAGTGCCTAAATAAATAAAAAAGACATATTTTATTTTTAGATTTCTAATAAACACAAGATAGTATTGTTAAATTTAACTGAATTAATGTAAAATTAGTTAATAGAATAAATCAATTGAAAAATTTTTTTGTTAAAAAATAACGTTAAGTTAAGATGACCAAGGGCTTTTAAAGAAAACTCGTTTGTAATATCTTTCTTAGCTAACATTTAGGTCACTTTGTATAATAGGATATATTAAGAATCATTTATATGACTTCGTTTCATCATCTTCCATAAGTGGTTTTTCCAAATCAGTAGCAACAGCTTCTTGCGTTTTATCCAAGTACCGCCTCTGCACAGTCACTCCTTCTTAGGCGCCTATAAATCCCAAATCGTTAATTGTCTTTTTTTCTGAGTCGTCTTCAAGAGCAGCTCTTTGTAACTGGATGACAGGTTTCAAGATGAGATTCTGAAGATCATTAAATCGGTCCACGCTCCCGGCGGATAGCCTGCGTTTTTTGGTTTGCTTTGTTTCGTATTTCTTTTTTTTTTCTTCTTCTTATGTGTTCGGATGGTCTTCGGGTGAGTCTTATCACGAAACGCATAACGGTTGAGGTGATTATAATGAATTGAGAAGGAAAAAGGAAATGCTCTGCTGGAGGATGATGACCGGCGGATGCCTAAAAAGTGATTTTTGCATTCCGTCCGTTCAGTGCTCTCACCCGTGATGGAGAAAATACTTCTGAAAAGTATGCATGAGTCACTATCAAATATTATGTTTGATTTGATTCATATGCCTATCTCCATATGTCATATATGTCTCCATACACATTCTTCTGCTCTTTTACACCCCTTAATACAACCCTACGATTTTACAGGCTTTCTACACATATATTTTCAAAATATCATTCAATTACTCCATTTATTTTGTTAGCCTTTTTCAATCATTATTCAGACCATCTCATAGTGGTTTTCATTATCTTACTCAAGACATTAGCCTTATTTTCATATTCATCTGCAATCACTTTGTTCTGTCATAAATTATCACCCCTATGTATTTTTCACAGTGCACGCATTTGCGAAGCAATTATTAGATTCCTTCCAGAATTTTTCGTTTTGAAATATGAACGTGTTTATTGGCCTTTCCAGTTCATAGCTCCTCTTTCTTTACGTCGTCCTTTACTGTCCATGCAGTGAGACTCTGGAATCAGTTACAAACCAATATAAGACTCGTTCCGTCCTTGGCATGCTTTTAGAAGCGACTGAAAAAACTCTTAATTTCTAGTCAGTAAAATAACGTGTTTCGTTCCGGATTTTTCTTTTCCTTTCCTCTCCACCATCCATTCCTTTCCTTTTGATTGATGATATGAAATGTATATGAAAAATAATGTTCTTTATATGAAATGTATATGAAAAATAATGTTCTTTATATGAAATGTATATAAAAAATAATGTTCTTTATATGTATATGAAAAATAATAACTTTATATGAAAAATAATGTTCGGGTGATTGCCCGTCTTTGTGGGGTTCGTGGGCATGAGCTCACTTATGTGTTTATGGATTTCGTGGGGATGGATAGTCATTTGAATGATTTATGCGACCATGTAACTTGTTTCATTTACTTTTGTCTGGTTGGTTGAAAAAGATTGCCGCCTGGCAATAAGCCCGCCAGATTGTATTGCAATAGAAGTGTTAAATAAATAAACGTATATTTAAAAAAAAATAGTCCAGTCCACCTCACAACTGTTTTTGAACTTCAAAATTTAAAGATTATGAATTTATATTTTTCCATAGTTTAATAGTACGAGTATGTACTATATCCTGTGTAGTCGTACAACAAGGAGAATACAACCTCTATATTTTTCAACTTTCAACAACAGACATACATATATTCGCAAATAAGACTTCAGGATAAAACATTTTCTTTATAATAAACATAACTTCTTAAAAAATAAACGATTGTAACATTCATATATCGCTTTATAGGTGATTCAGCGACAGCTTCGAAATACGAAAGTGTGGACTGACCAGTTTCAAAATACGATAGATGGAAATGCTTTATAACATCCCTGTGTATCTAATAAACTGTCAATAAAGATAATCGTAATATTTAGATGATTTGTTAAGCAGGAAAAATATTTGGAAATAAATAAAGCTTAAATTGAGGTAATGCTCATCATAAATTTTGACAAAATTAATAAATTCAAAAATTTTATTGAAAATCAAAACGTTTCAAGTCTTAATATTTGATATAATTTTAAAAGAAAAAAATAGATAAGATTTTTCAGAACTATTTAATGTTTTGGTTTTCCCTTTCAAAGTAAATCGTCAGTCAAGAAATATCATTGTTTCTAAAATATTATCATGCAAGAGAAGTATAAACAATGAAAATTCGTAAATTATATTGTATGTATACAAAGTAAAATGGATTTCAATTAATATACAGTAATTTATGACAACTCAATAAGCCTAGTCGCTTCTTTTTCTTTATTTCGATCCGGGGAATTTGGGTTCGATTCTCGTTAGAACCCGTTTATTTACAAAAGGTGTCTAGTCTCGTTGTCACCTCAGGCTTCTTTAACATGTTTTTGGTTGATCGTTAGAGATTTGAACATGACAAGAAATCCGCTAGATTGTATTGTTTACTGTTTAAAGTGTTAAATAATACAATAAAATTTATCTTATCGCTAAAATATTTTAAAATCTATAAATCGAAAACATAGGTAGTCCGTAAAACTCAAAATTAATTCACAATACCGATAAAAAATTATTATTAATACGTTACGTTGCAATTTATAAGATAATTTGGATATTATTGAAAACTATAACAACATCGATATTTTATGAATCCAGTTATAGTACCAATTTCAATATTCATGCTGAAAAAAATCAAATAACAATGCATAATTTTCAGCCCACCGATTATATAATTAAAGAACACAAATATTTTACAATAATTGAAGGCTGTATAAATTAACATATTAAAGCCACCTTGTGATCTGAGTTTAATATTAATTAACTGTTGATTATATTATTATACTAACAATTAGAAAAATTACACATTCATCTTCTAAATCACCTTCCTGATTTTTATTCGGATTTCCTGAAAAAAAAAATGATAAAAATCATGATTATGCAAAACTGATGATCTTTCTATTAAACACAATCATCATCATAAACGCCTTACCTTACCTTATTCAAAAAGGGTTCAAATCTTGTGTTAAGTTAAAGTGAAGAGATTGTGAAAAAGTGAGATGAGTTAAAATTTTATTTAGGTACACCAATTAACTTACCACCATTGAAATATTACTGTTTTTTTAACTATTATGTTGAATGATTTTAAATACATTCTCAAATAATAATCATGTTACATTTATAATATATATTTTTTGTAATATTCAATACTTATATAGTTTAAGAAAAACTTTATTTAGGAGCATCTTTTAGGAAGGTATCTCGTAGTAGTTTATTTTATATGTTAATCGTTAACTCAATTAATTTTTGATAAATCATAAACGGTTAAATGCAGTTGATTGATTGTTGGATTAAGAGGATGAGATTTTTGGATTAAGAGGACAGTTGGTAAAACAACAAGTAAGATTAATTTTTCATAAAAAAAATATTTGCAGTGCTACAAATATATTTCACTATGCAAACAACTTAAAATGTCATTCATGAAGTTTTTTTTTTTCAGCAATAATATTAGATAAATATCGATGTTTTCAAGATACAGGACATTTTTTAGATTACACCATACTTGACTCATTGTACATAAAATAAGTTAATTCCAACAATAATAAATAGTCAAATTTTTACATTTGATGTTAACGACCATCGTGGCCTGGTGAGTTTCAGTTTGGGGGTCGTGGATTCAATACCCGTAGGTACCCGATATTTTTTTAAAAAGGGTTCGAGTCAGATTTTCTCTTTTAACCTTAAACACTTTTCCAATTAGTTTGCTATATATCAATAAACCAATCATGTTGTACTGTATGTAATAAAAGGGTAATACAATACCTTACAATAAATGTTATACAACAAAAGTTTTTTACCCATGTTTTCTTCTCAGTGCACGTATTTATTTGGCTCCTTTATTTTTTTCCATGTCTACGTTTCACTCCCAAACATCAAATTTGGCACTTGTATACTATCATATTAGCAGATTTTGATTGTCCGGTTTAAAAACACGTATATTTGTTTAAGAGCCTAATTGAATTCTGTTCGATATTCCTCGTAACTCTTCCATCACCTGATACAGACTTGTATTGTATTACAATTTCATTGTATACAGTACAACTTGGCGAACTTATTGCTTTGTAGAAATCTCTTCCAACCAACCAGAAAGATGTTAAAGAGGCACGAAATTAAAACCAGACAAAAATCTGGATTCCATTGGAATTTTGTTTGTCTCACCAACGAAGCGTCCTTGCCATGCTTTAAGAAGCGACTGAAAACCTCTTAATTTCTAGTCAGTAAAATAACGTGTTTCATTCCTGATTTTTCTTTTCCTTTCCTCAACACCATCCCTTCCTTACCTTTTGATTGATGATATCTCACTTTATATGAAAAATAATGTTCGGGTGACTGTCCGTCTTTGTGGGGTTCGTGGGCATGTGCTCACGTATACGTTTATGAATTTCGTGGGGATGGATAGTCATTTGAATGATTTATGTGACCACGTAACTTGCTTCATTTACTTTTGTCTGGCTGGTTAGAAGAGATTGCCGCCTGGCAATAAGCCCGCCAGATTGTATTGGCAATAAAAGTGTTAAATAAATAAATAAGCGACGAAGGTCGTCGAAGTATTTCCTGCATAGTACTCGTAGAATTCGTAGAATTGCTCCAATCCTTCATCGTTCAACCATTTATCCCATTTATTTTTCATTTCCCGTTTTTTTATCACAATAACTTCACATTTTGCAACATTTATTAACCTATTTTGCTTTTCGCATCTCTCAAAAATTTTTATAAAAAAACTATATTTCAATTGACATTATTATATTGAACGTGTTAATTTAATAAAAGAGGCCAAAACTATAAAAAAAACACTGAAATATTTTTTCTATGATACGAATTTGGGTTACCTTATTCGTTTTTTTTTATTACCAAGAATAATACTTAAATTTTTATGATAATACTGTTGCGTAAACAAATGTTATAATTATATATTTTTGTGAAAGATAAAATAAAATATTTTTTCCGAGTAAACCTACGCAAGTCCTGGGCTTTGTAGGCCAGTCGAAATAATTTTCCTTTCGTTCCACGTGCCTGAGATCTTATCCTGGCAGAAGACTATTACAGTCTGAGAGCAATTCTGTCCAAGGTCGGCACCATCTTCTCGTAAAAGGATTTAATGATTGTTCATTCTGTACGTGAGTACGAAGTAAGACGTGGCAATATATTTTTTACAACACAAATGCCATAAAATGTGAGAACAAAACTATTATACAAAAAAAGGAATCATTATATAGGACTTGATGCATCGACAATAAAACAATTTCGTATGTGAGATAATTTGCATACTTGTCCGTAAACATTTGTCATGGCATCTGATTCAGGGTAAACCAGAAGAATTTATTCGTATTCGTTATACGTGGGTCGTCCAGAAAGTGAAGAACGTTTTGGCATAACTAAATAAAAACGAAAGATATCAACACAAAACTTTATTTACAAAGTCACAGTACCTTACTCTACTTTTCAATGTAGTCGCCATAGCTGTCGAGGTACTTATTGTAACGTGGAACCAATTTTTCAATCCCGATATTATACTCTTCTACCGCCAAAGATTTGATCCAGGATGTCACTTCTTGTTTGAGGTCTTCATCGTTTGTGAACTGTTTTCCACCCAAAAATTCTTTTAGTTTCTGGAATCAGTGAAAATCACTTGGTGTCAAGTCAGGGCTGTAAGGAGGATGTCCAAAAAAATCCCACTTAAGACGTTGAAGTTCTCGCTGTGTTCGTGCTGATGCATGGGGACGCGCATTGTCATGATTCAAAACCACCTTTCCAGACAACATTCCGCGCCCCTTGTTTTGGATGGCGCGTCTAAGTCGTTGAAGAGTTTCACAATAGGCCTCTGAGTTTATTGTGTGTTCTCTTGGCATAAACTCCACGTGGATCAAACCATTTCGGTTCCAAAAAACTGTTGCCATCACTATTCTGGTGTTGAGATTCGGTTTTTCTTTTCCGAGCACACATTTTTTTATAGCCAAGGTGCTCTGTCACTATTTCATGTAGGAGCGAAGGTGAAATTTGTGGGAAAGATTCATGTACTGCGCTTAAAGTTGCCTAGAAATTTCGATAGGCCGAATGTTTTGTGCATTCAGAAAACGAATGACAACTACGCACTTCACATTTGGCGGGATTTTCGATGGGCGTAGCCATTTTGAAAGGTTACAGAACAAAGACGCACGACTATTCAGCAACAAAACTCGGCTCGCACTGAAGCGAGGGAAGGAACTAACTGGCGCGCATACGATCGCGGTGGTGGGGAATCGGTGCAGGGCGTGGTGCGCAATCGTTCCTTACTTTCTGGACGCGCCTACTTTTAACATATATACATACCATTGTTATTATATTGTTATTGTATTGTAATAGTATTGCATTATTATTATTATTATTATTATTACACATGACAAGAAATATACACAATTTGAGAAAAAACAACAGGTAATTTGATTTGGACATATAATTTTAATGGATCTGGGTTTGTTGCCTTTCATTTGTCGTATCCCCAGTAAACTAGGCTTTTGCCTGTATCTCACTGAGGATATCTCACTGAGCATTGTATTACACTTTCGTTGTATAAAGTATAACCTGACAGGTTTATGGCTTATCAGGTTATACTTTATACAAAGAAACACGTTAAAGAGGTTTTACGTGAAAACCAGACTGAAATCCTTTTAAAAAAAATCTGGGGACTCGCAACTCCCGGGTCAGAAGACGGAAGAGTTCGCCATTACGCCGTTTTCTGTTTAGAGTAGACAGAGAGAACAGATCACAAGACTTTATTATCTCAACACACATATTTGGTCTCCTCCACAACTCCTACGAGTTATCTGACTTCTTACATTTCCTACTTTCAAAATTCACTCGATCTAATCATTCTTTTCTTGGTTTTCGTCAACCACGCCTTCCACTCACATTTGCACTACACAATTCTTGTTTTTTTTTGTTTAATTGTCATTAGTATTATACCAACATTATTCTGTTGGCTTAACAAAGCTTTTTAACATGTTATTGAATGTCATTTTGCAATGTTTTTTCAGCTCAATAATTATAATCAGCAAAATTTTAATAGGACACCAATTCACTCAAGTAAAATTACACCAACTAGTAAAAATAGTTAATTTGTCGATCGAAAATTAGTTTCATTACACAGAAAGTTATGCCTTTTTAAATTTTCTCTCAAAAAATATCGTGTGCCAGTGTGTGACGTAGGTATAGTCATTCTAAAAAAAACCGCTATGGGTGAGGAAGCGACGCTATTCACGTCTCACTCCTACTCTACTTCGGTATATGGGAACGCAAGAAAAATAATCTCAGTTTGCTCGCTTCTCTCGCTTCAGTAGCTCTCGATCATCTCATTGCCCGTTTTATGAACGTCGGCCGATGTTTTTTACATGTTTTCAGCAATTAAATTTCAAATATTATCACTTTTGATTTCAAATTTAATTAATTTAAGCGATTGGCTATGAATATTCTTATTTTTCCGATTTTAAATCGCTCATATTTACATGTGTATTGAATACACAGCAACGGAACGCGCGGATTTTTTTAGCACAGGGAGGGAAAGGTTAATGTTTTTTTTTGGGTACCATCGGGAATAGAAATAGTCCCCCTTGTTTGGTAGACAGGCGTCACACCAACTAGGCTACAGAGGTCGTCATGCCTCATGGTGTATAAATAACAGTAAAAGGCGTGTCATCAGTTAAGAATTGAGAAAAACGTTTTGCAATTAACCAAGCTACAGATATCAAAATGGAGAAATACAGTTAGTCGAATGAATAAATCGCTTTTCGAAGAATACTAGCTGATGGAGGCTGTTACTCGAATGATGTAACTATGATATAGCCATATCTAGTAAACTTGCCGATTATATTACAGCTGCGGTGAAAGTATGTCGATGAACATATCGATGACGATGATTAAGTGGTGATATTGGCCGTGGGAAATATTTGTGAGAGATGGGAAAAAACCATCGACGGTGGGAATTTCTTTTCATTTGGTTGAGCTGAACGCTTGGGTTTTTTTATATTTTCATCTAAAATAGACATATCGTCGTTGTTCTACGAAAAATATTTAAGTCCAAATATTGTGTTTTGCTATAAATATTCAAGAATATACAAGACTTATGTGAGACCGATAGACACCAACGGAATAGAGACCAGAGCATACACATCTAGAACAAAATCTCTCCTGAGAACCTCGGAAATGAAAACACTGAGATGTATAACCGGAAAATAAATAAATAAATAAATAAATATTAGGTTTATTGATAGCAACATAGTATGTACAGATTATATTTGAATAACACTTCTAAAACACATAAATTGCAGATAATACATTAAATACAGAAGCTATCAAAAGGTCTAGGCTCATCTAATAGCATCCCCTCGGCCAAGATACACCCCACCAATATAGGGCGAACCCAGCCACGGGGACACCAGATGTTTTTCAGCCCACACCCTTGAACACGTAGAACAAGAATAAAAAAGAAAAAAAAATAAACACAGAAAATAAATAGATGACAAAAAAAGATACATTCAAGAGAGAAGACACTAAAAGGTCCGGGCTCATCCCACAAACATTCCCCCGGCCGAGATACACCCCACCAATGTAGGGCGAGCCCGACCGCAAGGGTATCAGGGGGCTTCTATCCCACACCTCCGCATATCTAGATTAAAGAATAAATAGAAAAAAAAGAAGAAAACAAAATAAAAAGTTAACCCACATATACCACCTCAGGTTAACTGTCAGCAAGAACGAGAAAAAAAAAAGAAAAGAAAAGCCTCAAAGGACACTAAGAGATAGAATCAGAAACACCGAAATAAGGAGACAGTGTAGTATGGAAGACATCGTCAGGTGGGGATGACAACGAAGGCGATACTGGAACGAACATGTAAACAGAATGCAAGACGACATACTTCCACGTGTCGCCCTTCAAGGGAACTCAGCTGGAAGAAGATTACCATCGGGAAGACCTCCGAAGAGATGGCGTGACAGCTGGCAATCCACGTCACAAGAAGGGGAACAAGCGGAACAAACAGATCATGATCTATAGGAAAAGGAAGAAGAAGATATAAATGCAATTTAAGCTTCGGAAGGCGATGTAAAATCAAGTTTTTAATAAAATAAAATAAATACAAACAGATGTTATTTAAATACAGTTTATTTATTTGTAAGAATTACTACAGAAAAAAATGAGTATCTTAAAAACATATTATCTAAAAATTAAAAATACGGACACCTGTTTTGGACTTAATCCTTTCTTGGTGTAAACAACTGTAAAAAGGTGACTTAAACGCTTCTAAAATACTGTTTTTTCTATATTATTTTTTTATTTATTCCGAATGACTTGATGTGTCGTGGTTTATTAAGTAATGAACTCTTGTGCTGGTTGGCAGGGATGAATACCAACTGTGGAATTGCTTCGGGATGATATGTTTTTTTATCTTTTCATATAACTTTCGGACATAAATATTTTTTCCATGTGTAGATATTTTTATTTTAAGTAAAATGGCATCAAAAAGTCATTTTAAGCAAAATGCTCTTAAATCCTTTTCGCAGAACAACGACGATAACATATATTAATTATTTTTTTTTAGGATCACTTTTTTTATTTTTACTATTTTTTTTACAAAATATTAAATTTTAATCACAGTAGTCTCATTGTCCTTAAAAATAATTTTGTAATGAAAACTTCACCTAATTAAGTTAACCATCACTAATTCACTGTGTATGTTAACTTAACAAGTAATTTTTACTATAGAAAAAAGATAAACGCTAAATTACAATATTTAGATGTTCAAAGATGGTTCGATATCAAAATAAACTGAATTCACTTTTTCCTTGTTGTATAGAGCAGTACTCCGCAACCGGTGTGCCGTGGCACACTGGTGTGCCGTGAGTCGGATACAGGTGTGCCGCGGTCAAATTCTATGTATTTGACATTTTACAATTTTTCATTTTGTATTTTATACACAATGACAAATTAATTTTCATAATATTGTCTATTTTTCAAAATGTAGTATAGAATAATTATTATAATTAAATAATTTTTCAATGGTCCCCCAGCGCCTGGTGCCAACTGTTAAAAACTGCGTAGTGTGCTTTGTACACACCATGGCCGCACCAAATTAGTCATAGAGAAAGAAAAATTACCCTTATGCGCATCGCTGAAGACTCATGCGCATGCGTTATACTATATATTTTAGCTTTTGGTGTGCCGCGGAATTCTAGGAAGAATTTTGGTGTGTCGCAGGTGAGAAAAGGTTGCGGAGCACTGGTATAGAGCACAGGAAAAAAATGACAATGATGATTATGGATACTAAAATAAATAGAACTCGTGAGTGATGAATTATATTTTGTTTCTGTATTTGATTAAATCTAAATATGAAAAGATACGCCGATTTCTTGACGGGCTTAGGCAGAGAGGACAGAGCTCCATATTTTTATATCTCAACACACATCCTTAGCCTCCTCCATATTCATGTACCTTCTATACAACAATGATTTTTCTGACATTCCACGTTCTCTTCTTTCACAATACCATTCACTTGATCCAACCACACTTTTATTGGTCTTCCCATCGCGAATCTTTCACTCACATTTACACCATATATTTGTTTTCTTCGTTTTTTTTTTCTTTCATTTGTTCTACATGCCCAAACTGCTTGTCACATCAGCTTTAATTCATCCCTAATTTTTTTTCTGTCATGCATTGTCACCCCGTGTTTTATTTTCAATGCATTAATTTCTATAGCATTTATTAGACTCCTATTAGTAATTTTCCACGTCCAAATTTCAGTCGTATACATCAAAGTTGCCACAGAAATACTTTTATTATTATAGTATTAGCAGATTTTGATACTTTCGGGTTAGAGTAATGTCTTAGCGTCCCATTGACTTTGTTTCTTATCGCCACACGCCATTCGATATCCTTTTAGACCAAGTGATCGATATCGACCCCCTGGGGTCGATTTGATTTTTTTAGAGGTCGATAGTTTCAATAAAAAAAATTGGGGTGTACGACAGCAAAAATAGCCCCCCTTACAACTGCTATTTGTTTGTTACTTCAAAATATCTATGGTACCTAATTAAGAAGTTAAATAAATAAAAAATAACACTTTTTTTAATAAAAACACATTACACATCAAAGTTGTGGATGAAAAGATAAAATGTGTCATTAAAAGAGTCTATTTTTTGCTTTAATTTTCGTCAGCGCAGATTTCAATATTAAAACACGTTCAGTGCTGAAAACGCATATATGCGTTGATATAAACTTTGCTGGGTGTTGAAAATGCCTATCGTCGTTCTATTCCCAATTTCTTTGAGTGAATTTTAAAACAAATGAGTCCAGAGTGGCCTTATGGTACTATAGACTTTGTAAGGGTTGTGTGCTAATGGATTATACTTGCTTTTTTAATATTTTAACAGCACAGTAAATATAAAACAAATTATTCAGCAGTCAATGTGTTAAATGTTGCACAAAAAAATGCCATAATCCGTAGTCCTTTTATCTTTTTTAATTCTTAACTCTTGCTCTAAACTCTTCCATCATCTTAGATAATACTACTCAAAGATCAGAATTCTTTGACTTGTTCCAAATCTTTCATTATTTACCCATACGAGAATATTGGATTAAATTTTTTTCTTTCACATTTTTCTATCACTATTATTTTGATTTGGCAACATTAATTCTTAGATCTTTATTTAATCTTTGAAAAAATTGACTCGTTTAAATATGTGGACGAAACAAATCCAAAATAGTGATAAATAAGTACTGTTCCAACGTTTAAATATAAACACAAAGTAGTTTAACAATTAGTGAAACCTTTACATCTGTGAGTTATCACGGTCAGGTAATTGGTGATAATTTATAACTCCAGCTATTAAATAGTTCTTTCCTTATACACGTACGAGTATATGAAACAAACGTATTAATATTTATCATAACTTGTTTTAACCCAATTCATTAGTGACAAATTAAGATTAGAAGCTAATAATTGTTTGTCAGATTGTGGGTTGGAATATATGGGGTCGGCGTTCGACTCTTAATTACACATTTAACACTTTCAAATGACCTTTTTATTTTAAAGTGAGAATATTTTTTTCGTATAAGAATATACGCATACGTGTATTTGTTGCTCGTAAAAATGTGTGTTTTGTTAATTGCTGATACGTCAAGTAATAAGCGAGTTATTTATCTTTTTCCAAAGTGTTAATATAGACTGAATTATATTGAAACTAGCTGAAAAGCATATTCTTGGATGGAGTTTTCAGATAGTTTATTATATTAAAAAACCGCTCAATTTGAAAGACCCTTCATGTGGTAGAGCCCCATTTACTGTGTTTCCTTTCGCTTCACGCCGTTTGATATCCTTTATAACGTCCAAATAATCAGATCAAGGAGATCTGATTATTTGTTTAATCATACTGAAAATTATAATTTCCCCGTTTCATCGCAGGGCTAGGAGAATGAAGCCTCCTTTTCTCTTGGTATTTTTCAGTAGTCTGTACGAGATCAGTATTCGCAAATTGCTTAGAAAATTACTTGTAAGAGATAAAAATTTATTTAAATTAATATAAAAAATACTTTTAAAATAATATGTTATAGTAAAATTAAACGTTTCAAAGTAAAATAAAAAAAGCAAATACGATATTTACCAAATATTAAAATAATTTCACCCCGTCTCATTTTTGTTTTTGCTTTTACAATCAATTTTGACATGAAAATATCTAGCAAAAGTCTTCAAATATATTAATTTGGATTTCCTTAAAAGGATTTCAAAACTCGTTAAAAATAAAATCCTACTGGTTGTGTAAATAAAAAAAAATTCTAAATATGTAGAAAAGAAAAGAAAATTCGATGTGCTTCGCAAAATATCTCAATATGTAGAAAAAACAAGAAGATAAGAAGATTCGATGTGCTTCGCAAAAAGTTTGAAATGTTAATGAACGAAAAAGTATTTGCTAACCCAAAATGAATGTTCATCATTAAAGACCGGATATCCTGCGAGATCGTACTTGTTAATTTTCAAACGAGAAAAAATTATCTGTGTTGTTTGTTATTTTTTATTAAGACCCTTTATGTTATATTATGAATACAGTGAAGCCAGAGACAACGACTTAGGCTTGGCTTAGGTGGTAAGATGCGCCTCTCTTTCATCCCGGGTGTTGCGGTTCGATTTCCGTTGTTACCCAATTTTTTTAATTTAATAAAAAGGTTTCAGGTATTTATTGAAGGCCTGTTTTAAAACGTTTCTGGTTGGTTGAAAGACATCGTTCTTTGTGTTTTTTCCTAATTATTTCATTTTCCTAGCATTTGATATGTTTTAGGCTTAAGTACTCATACATATGTGCAATTATTTTGATTATTTTATAACTCTTAAGCTTACGGATGTCTGTATTTTTTGTAACAAATATCTAGTTAGTGCAGATTGCTTAGTGAAAATAACACCTCACAGGTTGTATTATTTACAATAATAGCTTCTTCTCCCTGGCTCCATCCCAACTCATTGTCTGCGAAGACTGTTGGGGTCAGCTCTCCTCGTCTTCAGGTTGTATGCTCTTCTGTCCCGGACTACGTCCCCCAGGCCGTGCCTCTGCATCAGGTTATCTTTATGCACCACCCATGAATTCTTTGGTCTTCCTCTGGTTGTTACTCGAGGAAGATCCATGGAGATTGCCTGGTTCACAATGTGATCGGGTGCTCTGCGTCCAACGTGCCCATACCATATCAATCGCCTCTCCTCCATCTTGCTGTTGATGTCTGTAACACCTAGGCTTCCACGAATGCCTGAGCTTTTTATTTTGTCTCTTAGGGACACACCAGCTGACCATCTTAGCATGCGCGTTTCAGCAGTTTCTAGTTGCCTAGAGTAAGAGTTATACATCGTCCAGCATTCGGAGCCATAGAGGAGTGCGGGATAATACAAAGGTATGCATGCTATTATTTACAATAAAAGCATGCATGCCTTTGTATTGTACTATCGTTGTATACAATATAAACTGCAGGATTGATGACCATGTGACAATCTCTTCGAAATAACCAGAAATATGTTAAATACGAGTATACCGACTAGAATTCTTCTGGGTTCTGAAATTTAGAAAATCTGGTTCTAATGGGAATAGAACCCGCAACTCCCTGGGAAGCCATGCGGCTTACCAACCAAGTTACGGAGGGGTTTTCAATAGCACCGTAAAGCAACCGAAGTTAATCTAAAAGCGTTATAATCATGCTTTGAAATAATACCCTTTAAACCAACAAACCTATCAAGCAATACAATCATGCTTTGAAATAATACCCTTTAAACCAACAAAACCATCAAGCAATACAATCATGCTTTGAAATAATACCCTTTAAACCAATAAACCTATCAAGCAATACAATCATGCTTTGAAATAATACCATTTAAACCAACAGACCTATCAAGCGTTACAATCATACTTTGAAATAATACCCTTTAAACCAACAAACCTATCAAGAAATACAATCATACTTTGAAATAATACCCTTTAAACCAACAAACCTATCAAGCAATACAACCATGCTTTGAAATAATACCCTTTAAACCAAGTGACATTTTAAAAATGATCTGCTATGCCAAAAGTAATAATAATTTATAAATAAATTAGAGGAAATACAACATTGATACTTTCAATAACGTTTAAATAATTAGGCGTGTGAATTCACCTTGACCTTCTGTTATACTCGGCTCGACAGTGTGGATGTGAATAATAATGGAGGATTGTCAAAAAGGGGCAAGATTATATTTTGCGATAGCCTGTTGGCAGAACTTCTATTCGGTATGCGGAAGAAATACTCCAGATAGTGAGAAGTGGCAATAAATCTCTTAAGCATGATCCGATGTGGGACAGAGTTACGTAAAGCCGTGGTAACAACATAAGTTGTTGATATTATACTTAATAACATTGTAGCCAGGCGTATGCAAACTTTAGGGTCTTTAAGAAGAGTTGTTTTAATGAATGGGATATTTTTAATGACATACAGCATAGAGTCCATAGCCGACACTGTCAAAACCAAAAATCTCCTTCGAACCAGCGAAATAAAGGTACTCAGGAGTATCGCTGGCAAAACCGTTCGTGATAGAGTACGAAACACAGAAATCCAAAAGATGTGCGAAGTTGAAGATATTGTCAGATGGGGACGACAGAGTAGAAGGTTCTGGAACGAACATGTATCCAGAATGGCGGAACCAAGAGCCGTAAGAATAGCCAGGGACAGTATCCCCCAAGCAAGTAGACCTCCAGGACGACCTCCCAAAAGATGGAAAGACAGCGGGCAATCGACGTCATAAGAGGGAAACGATGATGCAGGACCATAACAGGGCAACATGCCTAAAAGAAGAGGGAGAAGATATTTTAAAAATTTCGATCTATGTTTCGATTTAGTTGTATTGTATCATATTTATACTTTTAAATGGTTAAGGCAGAATAAAAAAACAAATATTTAATGAAAATATGAGAAGGGGTGGCAGGGAAAGTAAGACTAAGGAAAGTGTAGCTATATCAAGTGAACGATATTTTGAAAGAAGGAAACGTACTCGTAGAAAGTTAGATACATCGTAGGAACTGTTGGATGTGGAAAAGACGAAAAATGTATGTGTCGACATAGGATTGTCTGGCGCTCTATTCTTTCTGTCTACATTGATTGGTAACTGTCGTGATAGTATGTTTGTATATAAGTATTAAGGTTCTTTTCAAATAGTATTTAAGGACTCCACATATTTTTTCGAAAGGATAATTATGCCCTAAGTCATGATTATTTTTAAATCGCAGATTACTAGACGGGTAAAAATGTCCATATCATTCACGGGTTTAGCATAGCGTACAGTAAGAACCGGCAACTTTCCGTATGGAAGTCTAATGTTTTACCACGCGGCTATACACCTTTGTCTTCTCAGTTTGTTTGTCATTGTTAAGAAATAAATTATTTAAGAAGTTTGCCAACGTCTAACTAATGTTTATCGACCCCTGACGTAAATTATGTAACTGCGAGTTATGGAAATATTTTACACTATTTTGTATTACATTATTTGAATCGGTTAGATACATTGTTTTTTTTTGTAATTGAAATTTTCTCACATAGTCCAATGCATATACCGACATTTTAATTGTTAAGAACGTTCATTACTCATAGAAAATTATTGATATAAAAATATGAATACGTTTTATATATCCTGTTATGAATCGAATAATTAAAAAAAAATAGGTGATGCTTCATGACTGTCAAAAGATTAAAGGACGTCCAAATAAATCAGATTTAAAACTTAAATAAAAAAAAATCTAATATTTTAATTATACGACATAAAATAAGAATTAAGAATAATATACCATAATATATAATGAAAATCGTTCCTTGGCCACCGTCGGGAATCGAACACAAAAATCGTGGATGCTATTGTATAAGTAAGACTAGTGCCTTCTTAAGCCACGGAGATTACGAGAAATCAAATTTCATTTAAGGCACGCTGGACGGATGATGTGTTGAGGGATCGAGGAGAATCGATTGAGATGGTATGGGCACGTTGGACGCAGAGCACCCGATCACATTGTGAACCAGGCAACCTCCATAGATCTTCCTCGAATAACAACCAGAAGAATGCCAAAGAATTCATGGGTGGTGCAAAAAGATAACCTGATGCAGAGGTACGGCCTGGGGGACGTAGTCCGGGACAGAAGAGCATACAACCTGAGGACGAGGAGAGCTGACCCCAACAGTCTTCGCAGACAATGAGTTGGAATGGAGCCAGGGAGAAGGACGGATGATATGTGTTAAATGAAATATATAATGTGGCATGAACCCTTCCTTCCCTGTGATGTAAAACTAGTACACATTGCTTCTAAAAACTTTAATATCTCTATAAACATAATAAATACTGGGTTCAGATTTTAGGTATTTCTCCGTAATACGTTTACACATTGAATGAAAAAATAATATTAATAATAATTAGCACTTATCGGCCACATCAGAGATATTTTGTGAAAATCGGGAATAAATTCACCAATACAATCAAACGTGTGCCAGTGTGTGACGTAGGTATATTCATTCTAAAAAACCGCTTTGGGTGAGGAAGCGACGTTATTCACGTCTCACTTTTACTCTACTTCGGTATATGGGAACGCAAGAAATAGAATCTCAGTTCGCAGTTGTTTCTCCCTTCCTTCGCAGTGAAGTACGAGTGTTATATGTTAACATACACAGTGTTAGTGTTCCGAGTCCCTTCTCAGTAGCTTGCTGGCATCCATATGAGGTGGTCTCTGCGCCCGTTTTGTGAATGTCGGCCGATGTTTTTTCATGTATACATCATATATACCGTCTGTTATACTTATACTTCATCCTTTTATTCCTTATTGCATACACGATTATACGTCATGTATACCGTCTCTTAGACTTAACATATACTTCACCCTTTATTCCTTATTGTATGTATACGTCATACATACCGTCTCTTAAACTTATACATCACCCTTTTATTCCTAATTGCATGTATACGTTATGTATACCGTCTCTTAGAATTAACATATACTTCACTCTTTCTTCCTTATAGCATGTATACGTCATACATACCGTCTTTTAGACTTATACTTCACCCACTATTTTAGTGAATTATATTGTGAATATGAACAAACGAGGATAAGTGTTGAGTTGTTTACATTAATAACCAAATACAGAAATAACTAAAGTATTTCTGCACGAAAACTTGTCACGATTTTGTAGGTCAATTGAAGAATGAATACGCTTATCTTTTTCTCGTGCTCGGTTTCAACCTGTTTATAAGAATCTGTCGATATTTAATTCAAATTAATTCTTGTTCCCAGGATCCTATTAGCCAAGTATAAGATTAATGAGGCAGAATTTAAGGTACAATCAGGTTTTATCATATTTAAATGTACTCAAATGTTTACTGTGTTTTTTTTCCAACCGTTCGTTCTTTTGATTTGTGTATTTTGATATTCAAAATTAAAATTTCTGAAAACTAGACACTCGTTAGTCACAAGGCCACGATACCGACAAGTAGCTTATTGAATGTTTAGGATATATGTACCCTAGAGGGAGAGATGATGATGATTTGTTGATAAATAAAACACGTTTTCGATTGCAATGCGGAAAGAGGGATTTTATTGGTAACGTAGGTATTTATACTATTCCCGCGTGTGTGCGGGAATGCGAGCAAGATATCTCGCCGTCTCGTTTCTACATCCGCAAAACGATTAATGTCGTATGTAGGTGATAATTTATTTACGGAACTGGCGAGACAGGTGTGGTGCGTTCTCGCTCTAGTATGGAATGCGCTCCGCATCGGCTATGAGTTGAATGACCGGACTTGTTTGTTTTGAATTGCTAAGGAATGCAAAGGTCATTTCATTGGTCATTGACCGCGTGTGCGACCGCCACAAATGCTTCAATTGTGACTTCAAAAATTATATTTTTATTACTCATTCATTTTAAATTTCTCCTGTTAAAACCAGTGTAAATTCTTCTTCATGAGACTTTATGGTAAATGTTTATAGCTTTTTTTTGGCTTTGAGTTACCATCGGCCTCCCACTACGTTCTCCTACTCCATTAGCTATTCTTTAGTACCTTTTCTGAACAACCTTTCCAACATCTCCTTCTATACCACCAGCTAGATGAACCGATAATCTGAGTAGATTTACCTTCAGATTATTATCGCAGTACTACAGCAAATGCTCTACGGATTGATCCTGATGACCGCTAAAATTACAACAGGGCGAAGAGACAAGATTGAAGCTAGAGTTTGCCATTAATACTCCCATTGCTAGATTTATTGTACAGTGCACGAGTATATCATTGCAGATTTATTGCTAAGTTGCAATCTTTTTCAAGTAACCGTTCTTATTCCGATTTCAGTATTTCTTATTTGGCCGCGTAGGACCCAGTCTAGTTTATCAATTTTCATTGCTTTTTGTGCTGATGGAATTGAAGAATCAAACTTGAGATCAGCGGCGGCTGGTCTCGAGGTGCGTTGGTGCGCTGAACACTGAGAATATGAAATATCGATGTCTCACGGTTTACTGTATGTCTCTGTCTGCCCTATATGAATTAGCGTTTCCGTCTGGTGCGTATTGGAGATCGCTCCGTTAGTATTGGCAAACTTGGCCGGTCAATTTGAAAGGAATATTTAAAAAAAAATTACTTTAATTTTTTTTTAATTTTCACTTTATTAAAAATCCTCGTACTATTTGTCAGTATTTTTATACATATTTAATCTATACAAATATTTAAAAATTTTGGAAGTCATGTTTGCGAATATTAATTATTTCTTCGGTTCAACGCACCTCGAAACCAGCCGCCACTGCTTTAGATTAGTATTTGATAGGCATTTTATTGCACTTAAGATGAAAATAGAAACAAATTATGTCAATCCAAATACGGATTTCAGGAAGAAACCTAAGTACTCATTTAAAACTTAAAAAATACGTGTATCAAATTCTAATGAAGATATATAAACATGTTCACGTCACGTTGTAGTAATGATAATGTTGTCTATTGTCTTATGGGTTCGTCGTTCGCAGCGGAAATGGCAAAGACAAACATCATACTTGAGACCTTGGGGTGGATCTCATTAATTATATAGATACCTGCAGGTATATATCTTATTGTATTTGATTTTATTTTCATTTTGTTGTAATGAAAATGTTTTTTTTAAGCTTGAATATAATTATTAAAGACATTTTTATTTTTATTTTTAAGTGTATACACGTAGTAAAGTACAAAAGATTCCAGTCCAAGGATATAAAAATGGTGATAGAATGTAATTTTTTTTGTCGGTCGTCTCCGTGGCCAAGTTGGTAAAACGCGTTTAAATCCCGCTGGAATCCAGTTTTTTGGTAAAACAAAGGATTCCAGTTCGGTTTTCTCATAAGGTCTCTTTGACATATTTCTGATTGGTTGGAAGAGATTGTCACACGGCAATAAGTCCGCCAGTTGGAATTGTAAACAACGAAAGTGTAATACAATACAATGTAGTCATTCCGTAGTTTAATAAAAAATTTGAACGATGAATCAATTTTTCGATACCGCATTCACTTCGCAAATATCGCGAGCAGCTTTATTCCCTCGATTGAACACGAACAGAAGGAGGTGTCGAAAATGTTCACTTTCGTCTACTTGACATTCCATTTTGAAGGCTTGTAATCAAATAAAATAATATATGTAACGTAAAAGCAAACACAATATCTTGTAGAGCAGAAAATTTTCTTTCGAACGACGTATGACATTGACCATTTTGTTTTACTTTTGGTGCTCATTTTTAAATTGGAAAAAAAAACGGAGACAACTTATGTTAACGCCCAATACATAATAAAAATTAAACTGAGATATAATAAATCAAAAGAAGGGATGCTGCAGAGAAAAGCGAAATCGGGATTTAAAGATTGTAATCAAATAAAATAATATATGTAACGTAAAAGCAAACACAATTTCTTGTAGAACAGGGAATTTCCTTTCGAATGACGTATAATATTTACCATTTTGTTTTTACTTTTGGTACTCATTTTTAAATTGAAAAAAAAACGGACACAACTTATGTTAACACCTAAAAGTATGATGACTTGTGAACGACGATTTTGGAAATGTATGTTTGTAAGAGGTTAAAAGGAATCGCGAATGCTCTGGGCTTAGAGTGAAAAAAAGTCATTTGTCACAAATATCCAGCACTGGAATAGGCAAATAAAAACGAGATCTGTGGAGAATTAGTGTTCGAGACGAACTTGGTTAGCAAACTTTACTATAAAGCAACTACAAAAAAGCTGACATGTGAGGTCTCAGAGATTTAAGCCCATATTTGAAGCAAACGTAGGACGAGATGCAGGTCATAATTTGACTCTATAGTCACAAACAGATACGAGATGAAATTTTTGTCTCTGGCCATCATCTGTAGTAGATAAAAGGAGGTCACAAATACAGATTGAACATTTCTTGAACACTGTTAAAATATCATGAATAAAATATTGTTATATTATTAAAGAAGACATAAAATATTGTTATATTATTAAAAAAACACATAAAATATTGTAACTTTTGATAAATTTGTACACTTACATCTTGTTATTTTTTTTTATAAAGAAATTGAGGAATATTTATGAAATATGAAAACTTGAAAGTATAATAGAGATTGGGTAAATTTTTTTACTGTCATCACTAATTGATTCCAAAATCAAAATATGAAATATCATACCTTTTACCACGATTTTATGAATGAAATATTTAAGTATTTTTTTTATATTGTTACAGGCTCCAGCACCTCAAGCTCCCCAAGAGTATGAATCTCAGTCACAAGAAATGCCTCAGCACCGCGCCTTCCCACCCCAATTCATCCCTCGTCCAAACCAGTTCGCTCCCCAACCCCAAAGAATCCTCTTCCACATTAAGGAGCAGATGCCACAAGAGAGGCAGCTCCCATTCCAGCTCAGGGAACCCATGACTGCAGCCCAAGTGCCATTCCTAGTCAGAGAACAAGAACCTCAACAACAACAAATTAATTACCAAGAAGTTCCTAGACCACAAATTGAGATTAGAGAACAGATGGAACAAATGTTGCCCCCTCAGGTCAGAGAACAAATCAGAGAACATATTAGAGAACAATTGATCAATCAGCAACAGCATCAACAAGCTCAAATGATGAGGGAACAGATGTCGCAACCACAGCAGATCCAGTTCCACCTCAGAGAACACATGCAACCCCAGCCTCAACAACAGATGCCAGTATTCCCCATGAGAGAACAGGCCCCTCAACAAGATCAAGAGCAGATTCAGATTCAAAGACTGCCCCTGCAGATGGCTCTGGTGCCAAGGGAAGTTCGTATCCATGTCCAGCGTGTACAGCTTCCACAGGTTGAAGCCGATCAAGTACCTCAAGATAGTCATGCTTCTCCAGAAGAACACACTGAGGTAAATTTATTTTTTCTTCATCACAAACATTTTAATTTTATTCATCACAAACATTCAAACTTAACATAAAGAAAATATCGCCAGTGTTACGACTAAAAATTAGATTAACGATTCTCTTGGCACTACGTTTAGAAATTTACGAGGGTCATCCAGAAAGTAAGATTACTACATTTATGTAGAATGAAAAATTTCTAGTATTTAATTAAAATTCACAGGATACTTCACAAATATACTGAACTATTTTTCAACGTAATCGCCGTCGAGATCGAGATATTTCTGTAGTCGAGGCACCAGCTTTTGTATGCCAGTGTCTTAGACCTCAGTGAGTATCAAGTACAACCTTCTCTGAACAACCTAACCCACTTCGTGACATGTTGTCGACTCATCACATCACTACCATAAACTTACACGAGCTTCCGATGGATATTCGCGGCGGTATTGTTCTGCCAAGTCAAAAAACTTATGACCGCGCGGGTCTCACACGGATGAGAGTTGGCGGGAGCGTACGACGACCTCTCCATCGGAAGAATTTACTGTGACTGAACAAAATGATCGATAAACACGTGGGACCAAACAAACTGACCGTTAGGATTCCCCATACACGCCAGTTGCACCAAATTTGAAACAAAAAATTCCCCCGGCCTCAGGAGCCCTTGTAACCTTAGTTTCTGGATGACCCTCGTATAAATAGCATTATGAAACGGTTTTGACAAAAAAAAAGATTGGGTCGTTAAATACTAACAAAGATGTGAATGAATTATGAAAGACTTAAATATAAAGACAGAGACAACTTTGACTGAGAGAAATCTATATGACGTTATGCTATAAGTGCGACATGACAATTAAAATAATTAACCAAATACAGGGAAAGAAGATGAATAAAAAAAGTTGTGACATAGACTCGATTGTGGCAAATAAACGAAATTATTTGAATCAAGTTGAAATTGTTACAGATCCAAGGTTAAAGAAGTTTTTATAAATGACACCTGCCATTAATAAGTTTACTTTTTTTTTTCATAGCAAATGTTTGGATGTTTGTTTTTATAAATGCTTAAAAACGAACAGCAATTAAATAACAACATTATATAGTCTTTATAAAGTGGTCAATATTTAACGTTTTTTTTGTGGACATTTCCTATAGATGGATGAAATGGTATACCCAACAATGAAACAAGAGGAGTATGGACCTCTCAGCCAACAGTTAATTGGAAGTTATGGACAAAACGAAGAGGTAGTTATATTGGGTTGTTGGTTCAAACTTTTTTGTTTAACGCATTCGATTAATTCAAATTTTAAAAAGCATAAGTTTACTAAAATTTATATGTTTTCTGGAAATTTTCTTTATAAAATAACAACGAAAAAAAAACTTTCTGACAGTATTCATTTTTCGTCATAGGCCCTTATTAGATGCAGTGTTGTTAAAGCTAGTTTGGAAACTTTTTATTTTGTAACACTTTTTATACACGAGTATTTTTTTATATACGAGTATTTTCACAAACATAATACATTATCTTGTTTTATGAAAATGGGATTTTGTTTAGTCAAAACCTTTTTGTTCCACTTTATATATAACAGTATAGCACTACCGTTTTCAAGGATTTCACCTCATCAGGTAGCACACACAAGACTGAATTATGTTCGAACTGGTCTAACGGTAACAATGCGGGTTGAGGATTGTAGGTGGAAGGAGGCAGGAGACAACTTCAGCAAGCAGCGGTGAGATCTTTGGAATTCATGTATTTACCTACCACCACTAACTCCCCGCTGCTTGCTGAAATTGTCTCCTGCCTCCCTCCACCCGTAATTCTCAACCCGATTGTTGACCGTTAGAAGCGTAAATGTCGGTATCAGTTCGAACATAATTTAGTCTTATTCGTGCTCCCTGATGATGAAATGAAAACCTTGAAACCGGTAGATAATCTTGACAATAGTTAACCGACTGTCAGTGTCACGATGGTCATAAAAATTATACCTGTGAAAGTTGTGTTTCAAGCTATGGTCAAACGGTAAAAGATAAAGCAAAAATAATATGAAAAAATATTTATTTTTTCTGACCAGTTGACTGCGTCAAATTAACCGGGTTTCGATTATTTTAAAATTATCCAAATAACTAGTTAACCGGTTTCGGTTTAAGTTGGTTTGGAAACCTCGCCTCAGTGGTGACGCTATTAATAAATAGCTCAGGTCATGAATACGGCACCGAAAACAATTTTAATTTACGATGAATAACAATAGCGTGCTACTAAAGAAGCTAAGCACAAAGGAGTTAGCTAATTTACAGCTACTCTAAAGATAAAATGCGCTATATATATAGCGTATTACTTAACAACACTGCTTTGAGTTAATAATACATTTTTTATACTTTAAAAATTATTGCATTAAGTTACCCAATCCAGGCTAGCCCTGCCCATTTGGAAGAAGTTACTCAACTGTGAAATAGAATACAGAACGAAATCTATGACCTAGTTTTTCAACCTGGGGGTTGTAAAACTAGGCCATATATGTCGATTCCAGTTGGTACCCAGGTTTTTTAAAAAGGGTAGCTATCTGGTTTTAACTTCAGACCTCTAGAACAGTTTTTCAAATAAACTCCCGATGTTGTAATGTACGAGTTTTCATATGCTATGTACAACGAAAACTGAGTAATACATTCAATAATACAAAATATACGAGTAAATAATTTTATACGAAGTTGGGACCTTTTTGCAATATTTTTTTTCATTATTCAAAATAATTTTATTTTATTTTTCATCTGTGTTTCTCTTCTTTATTTCTGCCTCGTTTATTGCTTTTTGATTTATCATCATCATCATCATCATCAAAAGAATTTTTGTGTTGATTTGCTAGTTGCCATTGGTTTATGGTTTAATATCTTTATTGATTATTAACGGCTTCCGTTCTTCGCAATTTAAATTGCAGGTTTATTGACCGCAACAAAAAATGCTTGAGTAAAATATCTCTCACTATAAATATTGCTTATATTGCTTAATATTATAATAAATATAATTGGAAAAAGTTTTAAAAATGTTAACTCTAAAGGTATGTATTTATTTAAATATTTTGTTTTCATCAACAGTATTATTATTTTTTCATCAATGTTCCTTAAAAAGTTATTTAAAAAAATATATATTTTTGCTTTATTTACAAGAACAACTTATTATTAAAAAAAATATTTTTAATAATTTAACAAAACCAAATATAAAGACACATCAAAATATTTAAAATAATAAGTATGCACAAGAGTCAAAATTATTACGAAAATTTAATTACATTCTCAGTTGATCACACGATACTGGGCCGTCCCTAGTCAGTGGCCCGCACCTCACCGTATCAATTTGACATTAATGCGAAAATAATAATACAGTACAAATTCAATAAATATACTCGTATATACGGTAATCATTAGCTTCGTGATAAAATAACTTTTAAATACTTACTCCTTACTTTAATGATCACATGTGCTTTTTTTTTTAGCTATACACATATATTCATTGCTTACGTATTGAGCTTTTAAGTGTGTGTCCTCATCTTGTAAATTTTCCAAAAGGTGATTAATAAATAATTCAAAAATTTTATGAAGTAAAACAGGGTAGCAATAAAGGGGAACAAGATTTCATAAACATTTTTTCGTATGGAATTTTTTTCGTATCATCCCTTAATATATTCGAATTGTTGTTTCCTTGCTTACTGGTGCAGAAGGAAATATGGTCGAGAGACAATAATGTCTTCTGTCCCAAAAAACCAGCCTTTAGGTTTAGAATATCTGGTGTAGGAACGAAATTCGCAATTCGTCACTGAACGATTTGGCAATTCCACTATTTTACCAGACTGGTACCCCATTTTTGTTGTTTTTCGGGTAACATCGGGAACCCCCGGGTAGAAGTCAAGAGTTTTATCAATAGGTTATGGAAGGTATCATAGTGGGAACATTCTGTAATATAGCAACATTACCATATTGGTCGTTAATTTACAAAAAAGACACAACCCACATTTTACCTGTTTTGAGATAATTAAGGAAACATCATGTTGCTTTCTATGGGCTTGTATGGAATAATGTTTCAAAAGTAGAATGTTTAAAAAAAAAAATAAAACACTAAATCGTTGAGAAAATAAAATGCCTTTTTCAGACCTTAGTCAAACGAAAAGATCTAATCTGATCGCGCATCTCCTCTGGTTGTCGGGAGGAAGTATTTAAAAATCATAGTAATAAAAAGACAATTTATATTGATTCGTTTAGAGAGCAGATTCCCTTAAAGTGCTTTAACCTTTCCCTTTCTGTGCTAAAAAATTCCGCCCGTTCCGGTACTGTGTATTTAATATACATCAATACACATGTAAAAATGAGCGATTTTTAATCGAAAAAATAAGAAAATTCAAAGCCAATCGCTTAAATTAATAAAATTTGAAGTCAAAAGTGATAATAATTGAAATTAAATTGCTGAAAACATGAAAAAAACATCGGCCGACGTTTACAAAACGGGGCGAAGAGACCACCTCAAATGGATGCCCGAGAGCTACTGAAGCGAGAGAAGCGATCGAACTGAGATTCTATTCTTGTGTTCCCATATACCGAAGTAGAGTGAGAGTGAGACGTGAATAGCGTCGCTTCCTCACCCATAGTGGTTTTTTTAGAATTAATATACCTACGTCACACACTGGCACACGTTTGATTGTATTGGTGAATTTATTCCCGATTTTCACAAAATATCTCTGATGTGTTCGATAAGTGCTAATTATTATTAATATTATCTTTTTCATTCAATGCGTAAATGTATTACGGAGGAATACCTAAAATCTGAACCCAGTATTTATTATATTTATAGAGATATTAAAGTTTTTAGAAGCAATGTGTACTAGTTACACATCACATGACAGGAAGCGTTAACGCAGTAGCTTCTGCGTGTATTTTATTTGTTTTCCCTTCACAGGCACACTATGTTTTGTTTCATTTCGGGCTTCACGGCACTAGACAAATTATGTAATAAGATATGTGAATATCAAAATGTAAGATAGATGCAATTTTTGTCATATCATATGCACTATCAGAATTCAAGTTTTTAAATGAATTATTAATGATCATCTGTCGGTAATTTTGATCGAAAAAGCACATTGCACGATTTTTGTGTAATGATTTTTGCAAACGTCCTTGTTAAATGTCTACAATTCGTTAATATTCAAGGATTTTCTCAATTCTTAATATTGCACGAGTCATGTACGTGAGGAAGGGTTCAAAATGATAATTCAACTCGATAAAATCTGTCAGGCTCATTAAGGCATATAAACACTTACGTAAGTTGAAATATTGACACGGTTTTCGTATTTGATTGCTTGATGGCATTCAATGTACTCGTATATATTGTATTGCATTATACTTTCATTGTATTTAGTACAATGACAGGTTGTTACCATGAGACAATCTCTTACAACCAACGATAAATACATAATAAAAGCCTTAAGTGAAAATCAGACTGGAACCCATTAAAAATGGAATTAACAGAAAGGTAACCATTAATCTTGGAGTCTGAATAATCTCCTGAAAAGACCACATACGTCTTGATCTATACTTCAGAAATTGTAGCACGGGTCCTGTGACAGTTCACAAATTTGCCTCAATACAACCTTGTAACGACATTAAGTAATTTTAATTATTTTATCAACTTTAATAGAAGCCTCGATTCTAATAAATTGCAAGTTATTTAGGTAAATACATTATATAAAACTAACAATAATGACAAATTAATACATCTTGTTACAAATGAGCAAAAATGTGGCAGTTTGTTAAAATCAAATAATATTTGGTGACGTTTGCCAAAAGTCACTACGTTAGTCTGCATTGGCTAGGGATAGGGTATACGATAATTGGATTTTTGAATTTTATACCTAAAATTAAATGTTCGTAATTAGTATTCATAGTGGATCTTGGCATATTTAAAGATAGATACAAACCATACAATACATTAGAAAGTCAGTATAATGAAAATTAGGAATTAAAATATCAGTTTAGAGAAAAATAATCGATTTATAAAAAAACTATTCGAATTGTAAAAAAAACGATTTTATCTCATGACGTTTAAAACGTCACAGGATCGCCCATCCTACATTTTCTGAAGTATAGTGATAAAACAGTACATTTGACTTATGTACTCGTACATACGAAAATGATCCAATCCACATAATATAATTCTTAATTCATTATTCTGGATTTGCGAAAAATATCATCAATCCAGTTAAATCGCATTTTATGGTTAGATACCTTTTCCAAAAAATCAAGTTCATTTAAGTTCATATCATGGGCTGTTGTGTTTATTCAAATACCTCAAAACAATATAATGTGAGCTGTAATTTAATAAACAGAAAAGGATTATTTTGATTTTAAATCGTCTATGATCATACTATAAATAGGCCAAAACCCATACGGCTGTCGCCAAAGAAAGAATACGAGAATTGAATTTAGAATACAAGAGAGCGAGAGAGGAATACTTGGATTCTCTCCGAAAGTAATTCGAAATTTGAATCTCGGTGGGTCCGTGATATTTAACGAACTTTAAATACCTAGC